>JAMXBB010000005.1:699037-729259 GCA_024138015.1 Lumnitzera littorea | reverse complement strand
GGGGAGGTGTGGTGTGGTGGTGGGGGGTGTGTGGGGTTGGCGGGAAACAGTCTTAAAAGAAAAATCAAAGAAATATATATGGTAGATGGAAATTCAATAAAATCAAGACACATACAAAACTATACTCTTTTTTATGCAATTCTTCTCTATATTTCTCAGCATTTTCTCTTAACTATAACAGATAATTTATTTAAAATATCACGTGTAATTAGTGGGTGAGTTTAAAATATCATAAAAATAATATTATGATGATATTATAGGATATTTTAAAAAATTTAGATAATTGTAATTATTGATTTATAAATTAAGATAAATTGATGAAAAAAAAAACCGAGAGCACGTGTTAACATGGTGAATGCTAATCCAATTTAAAACTTAAACAAATGGAGAAGATTGTTTCATATGAACTTTTGGCACAACTTTCCATGTAACCTTCTGGTTATGATAGTTGTGTATTATTCCTTTATTCTACATCATCCTGTGGTATGCTTTAGGTTTCCTCTCAGAATAATAACAATACCATAACGAACAGCTATACGGTTCGTACCACGAAGGCATAGATGCAGCAATTGTAAAGATATTTATGTAATTTTAAAAGTTTAGAAAGGTACGGTGAATGTAACTTATTTAAAGGTAAAATATTTTAAAAGTCATCTTTTAACCATTTATAACTAAAATTTAATATCTTATAATTTTAATAATTAAATATATTCATATACTAGTTATAAAAAGAAATTTGATTTTATCAACGTATATTATCAGTATTTTCTTATATTATTAAGTCTAAACTTTTCTTTTTTAATTTTTTTTTATATATATTGTTTGCCGATAACTTAATAACGAGTAAGATTTTACTCGCTTAAACCCATTTAAGGAATTAAAAGCATGAAATGTAAACATGTAATGAAATAAAAGAGAAAGTGCATAATCAAACTCCTCAAATTTCCAAATTCTGGAAGTCGAGATTCAGCTCTGTAAACCTTTCAATTAGTTTTGTCATAGCTTACTTTCTATATACGATTTTTGTTTTTATTATTATTATTATTATTTTTTTTTTTGATAGAGGAAGGAGGTGCGGATAGTGTTAGCCTTGCAGTGAGATGCCATCGTATACGTATTATACTTTTATACCATAGCCTACCTATTAGTATTAATAAATAAGGACCTAATCGAAAGGGTGGCCCTAACAACTACAACTACAACTACAGCTACAGCTTAATTCTTCTTAATCTAGTAGAATCTTCAGGGTCACGCAACCCCCACACCTTAGTTTGCTGTTGCAACACAAGAATAGAAAAACCAGCTCTAATCATGTCAGTTCCGGCAAGAAACATGTTGCCAATGGTTCCTAACTCTCCATGTCCATGCTGATCGGTAGTACTGTCTCTAGAAGAAGTAGAATTCCTAAGTTCTCTCATGAAATCAGACTCCCCGTGTCGTCTCCCCACCACGACTAGGTCATAACCATCCTCCAACGATCTAAAGATTCCAAGGATGTTTGCTTTGTCCGTGATCTCTTTCTCTTGGTAGCACAACCCTTCGTTCCGTTGAGCATTGCACCTAAATTCTCTTAGCATATCTCCATCCAGAATCTTGCCCCTCGCGGTTCCCCCTACTATCTCCATCGACGAACTCCAGAATCTTATGACGGTAAGTAATACGTTCTGATGCTGCGACATGCGCCCCGCGTACGCTAGTGCCTCCCTGTCATCGGCACCCCCAAAGAAGAGCATAGCCATGCGATAGTATGAAGACTCCGAGAATGTCGGCAATTGATAGATGCACTTCCTATTAGTATTAGTGCGGTCGATGAGAATGCCAACGGAGCAGGGAGCTTTATCCAAGACATTCTTGTTTGGTTGTCTTAGAGGATGTCTAGCCTCCACCACTCCACCAAAATTCCATTTCATGTGGAAGGGCATAATTATCAGAGTGATCCTCTTTTCCAAAGCCAAGGAGCACACATCATTGTGCATCGTTGCATAAGGCGATACGCCTTTGTAGCAATGCAAGGTTACGAGCCCTCGGTTCTGTTTCTCAAACTTCCTGAAGGCGTCGAATATCCTGTCGGACCGGGTAGGATGGTGATGATGGCAAGACTTCTCATGGGGGAAATGAGCAATGAGGAGTGAGGAAGCACGGCCTACTAGATTAACGAGGTGGAGGACACTCAAGCTGATGGGGCTCTCTTTCGTAGGATTGGAAGCATTAAGCAGAGTCAAGGTCAGGTTCACATCGTCTTCACCGTGAATACATGCTAGCACACGCAACTCCTCATCGTGTCGATTGTGCATCACGGTCCTCCTTTTATAAGCCACGAAACTTCTAGAAGGATCGTAAAGGACCTTCACGATGGGTGAAATAACTCCTGTCACCATTACCACAGAGATAATCATAATGGCATAGCCCTCTTTGTTCAAAACCTGCATGTATAATACATGATTCATTTTCAAACCAGTTAAAATAAATAAATAAATCTGCAATAATAATAAATATTATTTGTCCAAAAATTTTTAAAACTATATAAAGTTGGTAAAATAATATTATTAAAAAAAAAGAAGAAGAAGAAGAAGAAGTTTACCTTTGCAATCTTCCAATGATTTAGAAAACCAAGTTCAACAATGCCTTTAGAATTCATTATAAGGCCAAGAGCAAGGGCGTCTCGCACTGGCATTCTCAACAGCAGGGGAGGTAATGTAGTTCCAACAAACTTTGCGAAGAAAATAACCCACAAAAGTAACTGAATCACACCAACATTCTTTAGCGACTGTATAGCATAAACATCTACCTTTAATCCACTCGTAGTGAAAAAGATGGGCATCAAAACCATCGACACAAAACAATCCAATCTTTCTACCAACGTAGCTCCCAGTGGGCGTCCATCCGGTATAGCCAAACCCAAGATCAAAGACGCGAGGACAGCACCTAATCCGATAGCTTCGGCCACGAACCCACACGTAAGCAGTGCTACCAGAATCGCGAAAATGTATCTCTCTTTCACGGGCTTCCCTTCTGTGGTACGTTGATCAGCCCATAAAGCGGCCGGACGGATTCCAAAGACGATAGCGCTGATGAGAAGACCGATTGAGAAGAAGGAACCGATGGATATTTTTAACGATTTCTTGGTGGATTCGTGCACGATATACTTGACGGAGACGACAGACCAGTGGCACAAATCGCATATGAGCGATGATGACGACGCTAGACGTCCAATCTCCGAGTTAAGTATCTTGAGCTCGGCAAGGAAGCAAGCAACGACTGGAAAAGCCGACATAGACATAGTGGATACAAGTAAAGGAAGGTCCTCGGAGATTTTGTCATCCAAAGAGAGGAAATGATCGAGCATAAGGACGGCAAGGCTGGCTAAACCATATGGAAGGAAGTATCCCAGAACTCCAATTGCAATGACCAATGTCCTTCGGCTTGATTTGACCACGATGGTAGGGTCCGTTTTAACTCCGATTAAGAAAACAAACACCATGAAACCGAATAATGCGAAGGTCTCGAAGACACCTTTTCCGGTAGCTGGGAACACATTTGTCGAGAGTGACGAGCTTATACGTCCAAGAACAGATGGACCTAGAATCACACCGCCCTGTGAATGCAAAAATCGAATCATATGATGATAAATTCACCACGTGCACTTTAAATTTATGGTAAGATCTACTTATAAGTACGAGAAAAATCTTAATGATAATGTACCCTTTGATGGCATGCCAAGCCATGACTGATTCAAATCCATTATCAAATTAGAAGGTGATGATTGATTTATTTAAAAAAAAAAGAAAAAGAAAAAGAAGAAATTGATCAGTATGATAATAAAAATGCCAACGATAAACCAAATTTACATGAAAGAGGCAACTTAACTTACAAGGATTTGTGAGACAATAGAAGGCTGACCAAACGGCTTAAGAACAGAATGTATACAACGATAGAAAATGGAAATGAGAGAGAGTTGAAGCATCAACAGAGGGACCGAAAACGCGAAAGGATCGTCTCCAAACCAAATCCCCCTTGAATTTATTTGGGATACAAATTGACAAACATAAGGAGTACCGTCATCATCATCCTCACCATTACCACCACCGCCACCACCTTGTTGGTGCTCCATAGAAACACGAGCTAAGGATCAACCCTAACCTAACTCTAACTGTATGCTCTGCTCCCCGACCTTGTTATTAGTCCCGTTGGATCATTGGATTGATTATTCACTCCCTGCAGAGAAAGGGAGGGGGCAGGGAGATAAAGAAACAGGAAAACCAATATGGTTAAGTTAAGGTAATGGAAACACAGACAGATCCAACCATTAGAGATGGAATGGAAGATTAGACGGTTAGAGAGAGAGAAAGAGAGAGACAGAAAGACAGAGAGATCTTCCACATGCGACAAAGTTGCACGTCACATGCCAAAGGAGAGTCTATTTATAGATAGAACCTTCTTATATGTTGACCTTTTGACGAGCAAGAGCTATCCATTCATTTCATTATTCTCCTCATCGACTATGTGCACTTGTCGTAGCTTATTCTACGTGGAGTTTATTATGGTTCGGTTGCGTTCCAGTTCAGTTCCAAGTCCATCTCCAGTCGCGTCCAAACCGGTTCGATTTAAATACGCTTGCTAAACATTGACCTTCAAATCAAGAAATATATGAAGAGCTCCGTATAATATACGGGTTTCATTTTATAAAAATAACAACTTATCTAAAAGATTATAGTAATTTATCAGTTAATGATCTCATATTTGGAAGATTGTGTGAGTACAAGTATTTAATTATATAAATATATTTTATATATCATAATTTATACTGTTATTAATTGTTTTATGAAATACTATAATATTTAAAAAAAAGTTACGATCCTTTAATTCATAAAAACACAACTTAGCTAGTTAAAGATCCATATCATATGTGGTTATTGGTTTAAAATATACTTATAAGTAAAAAAAATTAAATTTACTTAGAAAAATTATAACAATTAACATGTTAATATCGAAAAATGATGATAATTGTGATATATATAAAAAATAATGGTATTTTATCCTACATATATCTATTATAATATGGATTTTTCAACAATTCCATCCATATTTTTGACGTATTTTATCCTTATTACTGTATATACTAAGGACCAACTCAAGATCATATAATTGTATATTTTAATTAAGCTAATATTAAAATCATTGATAAAAAAATTTATTTATTATCATAATTATATTACATCTTATATATGTGAAAGAATATTGGTAATGATTTGACGTATAATAAAATCAATGGCGATCAATATACATTATAAGATGTTAAAATAATAAACTTTTTACTTTTTTATTATGCATATATATTAAACAAATTATCTATTAATTTATAAAAATTGCATTAATATATGAAACTTATGTAAGTTTTGTTTTTAACAAAAATAGATAAAAAAAATTAAATATGAAATTAAAAGTAAAGCAAAAAAAAAAAAAAACAAATTTGACATAGATATAAATATTGTACTAATTCTTTTCATGATAACCCTATATGATTGTTTCATTAACGATACTAAAGAAAAAAAGAATACCATTTTTAATATAACTTATTAGGCATTAATGGTTGAAATAACTAATATGTGTTTTCATAACATTAATTAAAAAAATATACTTAACCTAGTCATATAATCAGCAATATTTATCAATAGCATATGTAATGTGACTGGTATATATATAATATAGATAATATAATTATTATTTATGATGTATTGCTAACAAAAAAATAATAATTTAATAGAATTTATTTAGTTTAATGTAATTTATAATTAATGAAATTAATGATATTGTTCATTGTAAAGAAAAGAGTGTAATAAATGCAAAAAGATATAAGTATTGTATTAATTCATTTCATGATAACTTTGTATGATTATTTTATTAATAATGCTAAAAAAAAAAGAACACCATTTTAAATATAAGTTATCACGTAATGATGATTGAGATAATCTACGTTCATTTTAATAACATTAATTGAAAAAAAAATGTACTTAACCAACTCATGTAATTATTACCATTTATCAATAGTTTATTGGATAAGACTGGTATATATATAATATAGACAATATAATTATTATTTACGGCATGTTACTAACAAAATATAATAATTTAGGATAATTTATTTAGTTTATTATAATTTGTACTTAATGAAATTAATGTTATTGGTCAGTGTAAAGAAAAAAGTTTAATAAATGCAAAAAAAGAAATGACATTTAAGTAATTAATACACTTAGGAAAAATAAAGTGGCAAATATAAGATTTGAACTTACAACCTCTTATTTATAAAACCAAACACTTAATCGCTAAGTTGTATATTATTTTATGCTTTACCTTCTACTCCATCATCTATTTAAATCAAAGTTTGCAAAGGCTCTATTTTGAATACAGTTGAATGTAAATAGAGTTAATTAGAAAACCTTAGTACGAGTAAAAGTAAGGCCATTAAGTGTCAATTACTTAAGCTTCAACAAACCTCCTTTAACCTTTTAACTAGCCATTTACTTCACCCTTTACTCCATCTTATGTTTGAATAAGAGTTTACAATGGTTCTACTTGGAAGATGGTCGAATGTAAATAAAGTTAATTATAAAATTTGAGTATGAGGAAAGTAAGATAGCCACTAGGCTACTTTATAGTACCATGGAAGAAGTTGATTGTTGAAACGATAATTGATATAATAGAAGTATTAGAAGTTAAAAAGAGTATAACTAAAGTTAAATATATAATTTTAATTTGGCATCAATAGGGGTAAAGATGTAATTAGGTTCATTAAAATGCTCTCGGGAATCGAAATTAGTGTAGATAAGAGTAAAAAGGTGATTAAAGTGGTTAAAATACTTTTGGAAAGTAAAATATATAGTAATAAGTAAAAATAATCATGGCATTAAAAATTTTTTTGACATACTCTTAACCTTTTATCAAAAGGTACAAACTTTGTGTCAAAACTTAATTATATAAGCATTCTATACTCTTAAGATCAAAAAAATATTTATGCTCTTTTTAAAGAGTCAGAGCTTTTTGTTGAATTTGTAGAAATTATATTTTAAATTATGTAATAATATTTCATACTTCAAACTAGTTGGAAAAGCATAACTCAAATCATACTTTAACCATTTAAACATTTATAACTGCTTTATTTGAAACTAGTGTAAAGTAAATAGAGTACATTTGAAAATTAGTTTGAAAATTTTCATTTCCAATAATTTTTCTATTTCCTCCTTAAAGGGAATACTTTCTACCTTTCCTTAGATGAGATTTTTTTTTTCCACAAAAAATAAAAAGTTCAAATAATTGGACAACTATGCCCCCAATTAATAAGAGAAGCTATTTAACTTTTGATCGTTTCCCAAGAAGACTAAATGGGGATATAATGATATCTTTCATTGTATTTCCAACTTGACGATGCAATAAAAAAGATGAAGTAAGCATTAAAATATGTATTCATTGTAACAAAAAAAATTAGAGAAGGAAAATGTAGGTGAAGAGTTTAGATGTAAGAGTCACTTGCACTATACATGACTAAGGGAACACCTTAATTGATGTTTTTGGAATGATCAAGTGATGAATATTAAGGAAGACGAGTTCGCTATCTTAATAGGGTTTTAACACAAGATGTAATGGGTGAAGGAGTTAATAGCATTAAATCCCATTGTTCGTGATGAATGTGTTTGGCGTTCTTCATTAATTCAAGTATTTGATCTTTTGAGATAAGAATTTGAGAGCCAAACGATGTTAGTTGGGATTCCCTTATGTCTAAATGAGGGAGGGATGGGCATTTATAAAAGTTGGTAATTGATCTCGTTTATTAGATCAAGATAATGATTGATGGCCAATATTAACCCCTTCCCTTATAGATTGCAAACGGGTCTCTTTCATTGACTTAGGCAAAATAAGGCCTTATTTAATGTGTGAGCTAAATTGAAAATATATCCGTATTGGGTAAACTAATCTAATAAATCTTACTTTAAGCGCACAATATAAAATCTCCCTTAATCATTCAGAATATACATAAATTTGACTATACAAACCTTATCACTTTAATTTATAGAGTCAAATTCAATCAACTAATAAATTTAAGGCATAATTTTGGATTCAACGCTTTATAGTAAAAGATGAAATATAAATTTTTACTCTATTATTGACAATAATTATTGTCAACATATAACTATTCCATTACATCTCTATTCTATTCTAAAAAGTAAATAGATTGCTTGAACTTTATTCATTAAATCCTTTTCATCCATGGATTGCCCACTTCCTACACTACTCAAATTTCCAACCCATGTTTTCTGATGATTTTAACTTTTGCATAAAGCTTCCAAATTTCCAAATGAAATTCCATCATAATCAACAAGAACTCTTACTTGAGATATAGGAAACGAAAACTTAACTATTCTTCATTTAAAGTCAAAATTTTTCCTCTCCACAACTTTGCTTCTTCCCCATTTTACACCAAGAAACCTACCACATTTCCTTTAGTCTTGCACGGTGACGAAGAGAAGAAAAACGGGGTTGGGGATGGGGAGAAACTATCATATTGAACAAAAAAAAAGAAAAGAAAAAGAAATAAAGATTGTTTTAAAAATATCGATTCAAAGCTCGAGGTAAAATGATGAAAATGCCTCTGAATAATAACATAAGTAGCTACATATTGTTATTAAACGAAAAATGAGAATATTTTAATTGAAAAAAAAAGCAAATTTTGGACATTTTACTCCTCCTAAGGAACTTTCCTCTTTTGAAGTTTACCTTTAACTAGATAACTGGGTACTTGTTCAATTAAACGAATGTACTATACAATGATATTTATGGATCATTTAAATATTATTAGCATCCATGCTTAATTTGAACAAGTTATACAAAATTAAAGTCGACAAGAGAAGTACTTGGCAAAAAGGAGAATAACTATAAAGTAAGAACATAATAAATTGTTTTCTAAAAGATGTAATCAATTAAATTTGTACTGTTGGCATCATACTTTACGAAAACTATAAAAGTTATTAAGAATTAATTTTTAGCACTTGTAAATTCATTAAATTTATCTCAACGATCTTGTTTTGTCTGTATTCTTGAACACTCATAGCTTTACAATTAAGATCATACATTATGTTGCTTTTTATATCTCTTATACAACAAATTATAGTTTATTTTAAATCTAAACAAAAATTAAATAAAATTACACTTCTCATGAGATTTATTACAAACTTTGTGTAATTTGATCAATTATTGGCATTAATTAACGATTATTATTAATTAGCTATTATCATTTACTGTAACTATCCAACTTTCATCAAAAGAACTCTTTATAATTTCGTTTCTTATTCAAGTTGTAAGATTCAATGACCAACACTAATAATCTATCAACAAAGTATTACTTATTTTTTAATTTAGAAATTTTCTATATAGAGCATAAAGACTACCAATTTTTTTTTTTTTTTTTTGAACGAATAAGGAGTATCAATTTTAAGCTTTAAAATTATAATAATAAAAGAAAATGGTAAGAGTATGCATTTCTATATAGGTTCCAATCAAACTTTTTATTTCTCAATGTTTTTACAATAAACAAAATATAAAAACAAAAGAATCATTGTCAAATTATTCTGCTTGTCCATTTTGGAGATGTGATCTAATTTTATGTTATTTTTTCATGAAAAATTTACTTTGATTTTTCCTTTTTGCTTTTATTGGCATTTTATTTCTTATTATTATGATTAACCATTAATATCCGATACGACTTTAGCTAACATTCTTGTATGGCAGGAGATTGTTGGGCTTGGGTGTGAGAAAAGAGGAAACCGGTCCAAGACCATTCGTGTCCGGTTATAGTTTCTGTCATCCGGTTAGATGGTTACCAAACGAAACGAAACGAAACGACTCTGTCTATTATCCGTTTACCCGTCAGTAGTTTTGTAGTGGGATTGGTGCTGCAAGCAATGCAAATACGAAGCCAATCCTCCTCCTCTTCCTCCTTTTCTTCTTCTTTCTCTCCTTAAACCCTAGTCAGCCATTACTATTGGAACCTTCAATCTTCTCCCTCTTTCTCTATCTCTCTCTCTCTTTCTGTCTCTCTCTCATCCATAGATACACCAATGGACTCCACTCTCGTTACCACCTCTAATCGTCCTTCTCTCTCCACCCCCTTCCTCACTCCTCTTCGTCTTTCCTCCTCCAGACGCCGACGTCTCAAGCTCTCCCACTACCCTCGCGCCTCTTCCGACCAATCATCGCCTCCTTCCACTTCTCCTAAACCCAACGGCATCTTCGGTGGTCAGAAGGAGCTCACTGGCGTTCAACCTCTTCTCAAGTCCTTATCTCCGCCTGCTCGATTGGCTGCTTCTGCAGTAGTGGTTGCCGGTGCAATTGCATCCGGTTACAAGCTAGGGTTTCGGTTCGGCGGCTCTCAAGGCACCGCCATTGGTGGAGCTGCCGTGTTGGGAGCGGCTGGTGGTGCAGCTGCTCACGCTGCAAGGGCTTTGGTTCCGGAGGTTGCGGCTGTTGATTTGCATAATTATGTTGCGGGCGTTGATGACCCTACTGCTGTCAACAAGGAAGATATCGAACTTATTGCTAAAACGTACTGCTATCAATTTTTATGTTTATATATATATTTTAATTCGCCATCGTTCTTCTCATCAAGTTCATTTTTTGGATTCATTTGAATTGTATGGTCTTTTTGAATTTGTTACTGAGTTACTTAATTCTTTGGACTATTGGATTGGATTAGGTACCTTAATGTATTATGCGTTACTGGCGATTTTGATTATGGAATATCATTGCATTATTGAGAATTAGTGTTAAGAGGAGGTAAAAAATAGTGGAATTCACATTGTGCATTCTAAACCTCCGTGCTCGAAGGATTCTAAGCCAAGACCAGGAGTATTGACTGGGGACTGGAACAGACTAGAAGTTGCGGCCCTTCAATATTTCATTGTGAACCCAGCTAAGCCAAAGGGTGTTTCCATCATCTGAGCATAGATTCCATATGTGTTTCAATTGAGCTACTTTATTCCATAATGAGAGCTCAAAAATACCTAAAGTACCCTTGTCCTTTGGCCTTTGGGCCTGTTAACTATTGCTAGTTGTTTAATGAGAGCCTTGTTAAAATATGTTACTGAATATGGTGCTTGTTTTTGTTCAAATCCTATGTTTTCAAACTTCATTGAGTAAGTTCCTCAATCAATTGGAAACTAAACTCAATATTGCTTCATCTACTTAAGAAAACTAATAATTTTGTGTGGTTTTGATCTTATTTGTTCTTGCCATGGACCATTTCAGATATGGTGTGAGCAAACAAGATGAGGCATTCAATGCCGAACTCTGTGATCTATACCTCAGGTGAACTTCACTGTTAGTTTGTTAAAATTTTCTTTTCCTTTGCATACGTTTTAGAATGGCTTATAGGAACTTACCATTATTTTTTACTTAATATACATTTATCCTATACTTAGGTTTGTTATGTCTGTGCTTCCTCTACCCAATGAAGATCTTAAAGGAACTGAAGTTGACACAATTGTTAAATTTAAGAGTGCCCTAGGAATTGACGATCCTGATGCTGCTGCCATGCACATGGAGGTTTTCTCTTAGTCTCCTATCTCTTGGTTGCCTTAGATCATGAATTTTGCTTCTAGCACATGCTCTAATCATCTCCCCTTTATATGCTTCTAGATTGGAAGAAGGATTTTTAGACAAAGGCTAGAAACTGGAGACCGTGATGGTGACATAGAGCAGCGGCGGGTATGTCACTCATTGTAATACCACACAGGATGAGAGATTAATGGGGAAAGTTGATGAGTTCTCTCACGACCTTTTATCAATGGAGCTTCATCACTTTTGTCTTTTTTTTCAGTGCAGGCATTTCAGAAGCTGATCTACGTGTCAATGCTTGTATTTGGAGAAGCATCAACTTTCCTTTTGCCTTGGAAGCGTGTTTTCAAGGTTACAGATGCTCAGGTATATTAAGCTGAAATATCAGCTGGGTGCAAATGTTTCCACTACATAAATTTAGCAGATAGTCTGATTATTAATCCATAAAATGTCATCAACTAACTAAAATTTACCCCATTGTGTTAATATGCTGAAAGACGTGTCTTGCGGTTCTCTGTTTCCATAGTCTCTCTTATGGCTTCTCTTTCTACATTTCTTTTCCCCTTTTCATTTTCTCTCACTGCCTATGCCTCAAATAGGTTGAGGTAGCTGTTCGTGATAATGCTCAGCGATTGTATGCCTCAAAACTCAAAATGGTTGGCAGAGGTTTGTCTAACTTCAAACTTATCATGAAATGATTGACCGTCACCTTGGAATAACTTTTGTACATGTATTATATATATTTTTAAGAGTTTTAAAATGTATTTCCTTAGTTGATATTGGAATGAGAAAAAATAGTTCTATAAAGAAAAAGCAAAAAAAAGTTTTATACATGACAGTTCTTTCCATTTGCTTTATCTTGTCATGATTTGGGGTTATCGACATCTGATGATTCTTGGCAAGGAATGTTCTTATGCCACTGATAGCATGTTAATGTCTTGTTCCTGTTTTAGATCTTAATGCTGACCAGCTCATCAGCCTTCGTCAAGCACAAATTCTTTATAAACTTTCTGATGAGGTAACTTGACCTACTGTTCCTTGTCTTTACCTTTTTATTTGGGACAAAATCTACCTGCTGCAGATTGTTAATTATTTTGATAGTAAATTATTTTTCATTGGCTCAATGGTTATGGTGATTGCAGCTTGCTCAGGACTTATTTAAGGAACATTCTAGAAAACTGGTTGAGGAAAATATCTCTGCAGCCCTTAATGTGTTGAAGTCTAGGACAAGAGCTGGGTGAGTAATTGATTGTTGATGTAGGCATGCTCATTAATCTGCATTGTGACTAGAGTTTGACTAATTTGTTACATGTCATTTGCATTTTGCTATCTAGCTTTTATCTAAGATTCTTTCTTTTCTTCTTAATGGGTTAAGTTTTTGAAGATACCAATTACCCCCCCAAAAAGAAAAGGGTTTCGAATATGTCTTTTGCTTTTGGTAATTTATTTGAGGGAAACCTGTACACCTATATACTTGTGTTAAATAGTTTTTCTCACATGTAAATATGATTTCCCTTTCCTGATATATTACATGAAAATTTTATTTTATTTTATTCTTTGTGTGACTATGAATGAAGTTCTTGTGCTGTTCAGAAGCTTTTATGTATCTGATAAAATTGTTATTCCAAGCTTTTATTGCTTGGAATGGAAAGGATGTTATTGCAAATTGTTCAATCAGCTGCCTTTTTCTATCTGATAAAATTGCTGGCAGGGGAGCTGTACAAGCAATAAAAGAGCTAGAGAAGATACTCTCATATAATAACTTGCTAATCTCTCTGAGGAATCATTCAGATGCTGATCGTTTTCCTTGTGGGGTTGGTCCAGTTTCATTGATCGGTAGGAAGCTAGCCATGTCTCAGGTTTTTCGTTTGCATTATGGAAATTGAAACCTTTGTTGGTTGTGTTGTCCCTTCTGCTAGGTGGAGAGTTTGATAGTGACAGAAAGAGAGATGATTTAAAGCTACTTTATAGAGCATATGTAGCTGATTCTCTATCTGGCGGTCACATGGAATCGAGCAAGGTGAATTTTATAGTTGCATGAACTTTCAATACGTACATAATTAATATATTTAATCTTTCAACATCATTCTTCCATTGCAGCCTTCTAGCATGTATTTTGTCTAGTTTCTATGTCATAGATTTAATTTTTCTTTTTGTAGCTTGATGCTTTGAATCAATTAAGAAATATATTTGGCTTGGGTAAACGAGAGGCGGAAGCTATTATGCTTGAGGTGACTTCAAAGGCATATCGTAAAAGATTATCACAGGCAGTCTCTGGTGGTGAATTGGAAACAGCAGACAGCAAGGCAGCTTTCCTACAGAATCTTTGTGAGGAACTGCGATTTGATCCTAAGAAAGCTAGTGAGATACATGAAGGTATTACAATCCTGACTTGTGTTGCACTTTCTTTTTCCCTTTTTTTTCCCCTTGTACTTCTGTATTTTTTATGAACTATCTGGTGGCATGCCTATTACTGTGTTACTACACATTGGCCACGTTTTCTGTTTGAGTGGAGCAGACCAAGAAAGGTTACTGGCTTTCCTTTTACACGACTGAGTTTTGAATGATTAAATATTACTTTGAAGAGTATTTGGGATGCAAATGTTTTCCTGCCAGCTGGTTGTCTATATTATTCTTAAATATTCTTATAGATTATCCTCATGCTCTTTAATCCTTTTTACTAAATCTCTATCTAAGATTGGACAGGCAGATTGAATCACTATATTTTAAGGCAGTGTGTGAAGAAATGGATTGAGAAATTGGACTTATTATTCTTTTTTCTTTTGGTTGGGGGGTGGTAAAGAAAAGATTTAGAAGAGTTAAAGCTGTACACCACTTTCTTCATATTGAATGTGCCATGAATCCATACTATTCTTTATTCTATATGGTTTTGGTGATGCTCTTATCTGATTTGTTTGGTTGAATTTTGGAAATGATTAATAGAATGCATGATCTTATGCCACAGGAAGAAAGAATAAATTGAGGTTCTGATGAAGTAGACATCTTAAGGGGAAAACATCCATACTAATGATTTTTCTTATTTTCCTTTTTCTTCTTTTGGATACTGCACCTTAATACTGTTGGTAGAGTGATCTTTGATATATACATTAACATTATATTTGTTATCTTGGATATCCTGGTTTGTTTCTGGGCCATGGGCTTTTGCAAATTATAATCTGCATCTGTCAATGACATTTTGCATTTAAAAAATCTCACTTCCACCCCCCAAAAACCACCCTTAGATATCTTCCCCCCTTCTTCCTTTCAACACTACACCTTTGGAGTCCTTAAAAGTAACTAAGGAAAATTCAAGACCTTCTTTGGTCACAGCTAACGCTATGTGTGAGACTTCACCATGTTAAAGAAAAAACCTTCATTTGCTAAAATTGTGGGCCTTCCTCCTTTTTCTTCCCTTAGCTTTGGAACTAAGCACAACGAGAAAAGTGCTATTATCCTTTTCAAGATGGGCAGTCCTTTACTGGTGATTCCATTGTTCTGCTATGGTAAGAGCGGTTGAAGAAATTGAAGAAAACATTACTACTAGAAATTTGTGCCTAATGAAGAGCCATCACAAAAAGCTACCTCCTTTGCTGAACCAGTTGCTGGTTCTCTCCCCGAACGACCAAGGTTGATGTTAGCCTAAACTGGTTCCCTCCTTCCCAAGAAGGGGATAGAATATATGTTATGCTATTTAAGGTTGTGTCCTCCAAAGGTGAGCACATTTGGAGGAACACTTCAGTTGGGAGCTTTCTTGGGAAGTATCTGTCCTTTCTTACAGTGCACAATGTAGCTAGAAGTCTTATGGACAAAGAGGGTCCTACTGAAGTGCTAACCAACGACTAGGGCTTTTATTTCTTTAAGTTCGTTGTGGATCCTCCCTACTAGGAGTCGTTGGGCAACCTTAGTACTTTAGTCATGACTACATGGTCTTGGAACTTTGGAGATAGGGAACACAATTTCATGAGGTTCTACTCTATAAAGTGCCCCTTTAGGTAAAATTATGGGGAGTTCCTTGGAGTTCTTACATGGGGAGGGCATTAAATATGCCACCATAGCAATGGAAAAGCCTCTTTGAGCCTATGTAGTCATGACCACTGATGATAGAAATAAGTACATCAAGGCTTCGATTGAGATGGATTTGAGTATAGGCTTTCCTAAAAGCTTTGATATGGAATGTGTTGATAACACTTGTGTAATTGTTCATATAGAATGCCAATATTGCTTAAGATGCAAAATTTTTGAGCATAATGATAATTTGCCTAGACAAAAGAGCTTGAGAAAGAAGACTTGGGGGATAAGGTGGTTGAGAATGTAACGGGAAGTTAATTCCCCCCTATGGCTATGACAACTCCCTCCATGATAAGTAAAGGAATGATTTACAATGGTATTGGGGGAAGCAAAAAAGTTGATTCACTGAGCCTATACAACACAAAGGGAAAGGAAAGGCTTTGGGCTCCCTTGTATCTTCTTTTTCCCATGGCAATTTTCCTCCTTTCAAATTCTTTGAGTAGTAATACAATCCTAGGGTTCACAAGAAGTAGAGAGCAACAAATGTCAACACACTTGTATTAAGATAGAATCTTGTGAAAGAGAACACCACTCAAGGTCTTCAAAAGCTACACTACTGCAGTACACTAGGATTCTTCCTTACTGTCAGTGTTTCTGACTTCGCAGCCAAGATTCCAACCAACTACTTAACTAACTCCTAATAATTCCCCCTCAGCCACTATTTAAAGTATTTTTATCTTGTACAATTAGTATTCAACTCTTAGCAAATACAGGACAGACAATACAGCAACACTACACAAGTCACACCACAACTCCTTATATCGTAACACACCAAACAACACACACATTCACATTACATTGCACAACTTACACAACTCCTCACACAGTACACAACACAACACATACCACAGCTCACACACTATGCTACATAGCATACACCAATACATACACCTAGCGTCTCTTGTACACATGGAGTAAAGGCCTGTAAGGAGTAGGGGATGTATCAAGTAGTAGTTTCACTCCCTTGAAGTAGCTCCCCTTCTCCCCGCAAAGACTGGTGCTCCCTTAGGAGAAATGTGGGAATTGTAGGGCTATTCATTTAATGTGGAATGGGATCACCTTTTTAGGACCCTTGTGTCCAAGAAACCTCACTTGAAGATCTATTATCTTGTCACATAACAAGATTGATGAGGAAACCCACAAAGATTCCCCTTAGAGGTTGGTTAAGAAGAAGTCAAGAAAGAAACCTTCTAATGAGAAGGGTGGACTAGTGTCTGGCCCCAATCAAATCCCTTTTTTACTCTCTGCTGCCCTTGTACATATCCATGATTGGTTGTTGGAACATTAGGAGGCTAAATAACCCTCTTCAAGGTCATGAAGTTTAGAAATTTTGTTTGGAGCACATACTCTTCTTGGTTTACATTCTTGAAGCAGAAGTAAAGATTAGAAAGGTATCAAGCATTTGGTACTTAATCTTCTTTTCATGGAATCTTGAAACCTAACCTTGTCATCGTATCTTGATAGGTTGCTACCAAATGTTTGGGAAATCCAAATTTTGGATATTTCAGACTAACCCATCAACTACCAAATCCCCTCGAATCACCTTTGTTTGTGGGCATGAAGAAAACTCATTAAGATGTTCTTCTTGAGAACCTTATCTTGTTGAGTCCTTTAATAGGAGTCTCTAGTGAGTTTTGAATGCTTAAGAGGAAAAGGGGCCTCTTGCATACTTGGTTGACTAATGCAACTCGATTCTTTGCTACTTTTGCTTTTTCTTAACATTGAAGCCTCCTCCCACACCTTAAGTTAGATAGTTCATTTTGACTCTTGTAAGAGAAAAGTTCCATTACTTACTCTAGTTTTTGGTCTAAACATCTAAGATCCATGGAATCTTCTAGGGAGTATGTGGAATCGAGGTGGTTGGTACTGCTATGTTTTGGGTTAACCAAAAACTGAACCTACTCAAGGAAGAGCTTAAGAAGTAAACAAAGCTGATTTTCCAGACCTACATTTACATTTGAGGTGCTATGGAGAAGCTCTTGGCAGTCTAAGCTTGTATGGAAAGATTAGTGACGATTAGCTGGCATGGAAGGATAAGCAAAGTAAAGAGCTCACCATCAGAGATGCTTACCACCTTGCTCAGTAGAGACTATCTTCTGTTCTGTGGTATTCCACTAAACAGAGAAGTCTTTGGCACCTAGACATGCCTTAATCCTTTGGCTAATTGCCCAATGTCGCCTATACACTATGCATAAGTTGGTTAGTTGGGGAATGACCACCACAAACTGCTGTTTTCTCCATCAAATTGAACCTAAAGATCATGATCATCTTGTTGTGAGTGCACATATGCTAAGGATGTATGGGGGAACGTATAGAGCATTTTAGGTTGGAACCATGGCCTCTTTCAATAGTTCTTGATATTTCCGATTTGTTAAGCCTAAACGGTAGAATTTTTGGGGTGCAGCTTTATCAAGTTATTACTACAGGCTGCTACTATCTCTAGAAAGAAAGAAACTCTTGCAGAGTTGGAGATCAAGGATGCTCAACAAAGTCTCTAGCTAGGACCATCTTTGCTTGTATTTTGTGATCCTTGTCTTTTTTGTTGATGGAAGCAGTTTTAAGCTTTTTTATGGTCATTTTATCGATCTAGGCATCTTTTGTTCTTATATGATGTATAGCTGGATATTATAGGTTTCTTGTGTACTTCTTCTCTTGTACATGTTTTTTCTATACTAATGAAAATACAAAAAATCTTACTTACATTATAGGCAGTCTATGTTACTATTAGAGGTGATGGGTTGAGGTTAAGAGGGAGGAGGAGAGGAGTTTTATACTCTAAGCCATGCGGTGAGAGTTTTTCAAGCAATAAGCAAAAATCCAATGGCTAAAGCTTGGAGATCAAAATACTTCCTACTTCTTTCATGCTCTTGAACTTATAGAAACAATAACTCCATTAAATCCTTGGCTAATGCATATGGGGTCATTGTGCGTAATACTTTGGAGATAAAGGAGGAAACTATTTCTTTTAAGAATTTATTGACTGAATGAAAGCTAATCATAGACCTCTCCAATAGACTTTCCTCCCTATTGTTAACAAAATTTCTATTAATTAATGGGAGAACATGACAAGATTAGTTATCTTAGTTGAAGTGTAAGATGCTATATTTGTGTTAGCTAAAGACAAAGCCCTATGGTCTCGATGGGTTAAACTCTTAGCTTCTTTCTATAAAATTGGGAAGCAGTTGAACCTAAAGTCTACTATTTAGGATTTCTCTACTTTGTGGAGACTTCTTAAATCCTTGAATTGCGCTTCTTTGACTTTGGTGTCAAAGTGTTCTAATCCCACTAATGTGATTGAGTTGAGGCTGATTGCTTGTTATAATACAATCTACAAGGCCATTTCGCGACTTCTTGTTGATAGTCTTAAGCTACTCCTCTCTTCTCTAGAGAGAGTTAAGCAAAGTGTCTTCATAGAGGGAGAAGAATTCTTGATAATATCCTTGTGTTCCAAAGCTTGTCAAGGGCTATCATTCTAACTACAATTAGGCGAGAAGCATAATAAAAATAGACATCAGGCTTATGATATGGTTAATTGATTATTGGTTTAAACTTTCCAAATATGTTCATTGGTTGGATCATGGAATGCCCATATTCCTGAAGATTTTCCATCAACTTCAATGGTGAACTTATTTAGTTTTTTGAGCTCGTGAGGGTTAAGATAAGAGGACCCAATCTCCTTAATCTCTAGTGATGGAAATCTTCTCGTATCTAATGAAAGAAAAACTAGGCATGAGAAGTTTTTAATTTTTTGTATAATGTCATATTTTTATATTAAATAAAAGAGCTAAGATGTACAAAAGATAGCTAGGTTATTTATTCGCAAACTACAAAAACAAAACATTTGTGAAGGGGTAACTTGGTTGACATAGAAAGCTCACTAAATCTATATATCAAGAAATGATCAAATGATCTTAGCTAAAACAAAAATAGCGTTGGGTTGGTTCCCTATCTTTCTAAAGTTCCTCTCTTTCCTAATGCGATAGACAACTAGAGATGGAATGCTTCTCCATTAAGTAGCGCTGAGATTGGAAAATCCCTCAACAAAAGATGGCAATGAATTTGCTCTCAATAAACTAGTAAGAAGTAGAGCCGAGTGTTGCTAAAGATTTGTCCAAATAGCACGAGTGAAGTTACAATAAAGGAAATTGTGGTCATGGTTTTCCTCTTCCGTGGAGTAAAGGAAGTAGCAATTATGACGCAAGATGCCCCAATAAACTAATCGGTCTTAGTTGAAAAGTCTTCTTCGTACTGCTAGCCAAAGAATATAAGTGGCACGAGATGTTAGATTTGTTTCAAACAACTTTGTGCCATGTAGGCGTTTGTCCCCTTTGTCTTAAAAGATTATAGGCTGATTTTATAGAAAAACCTTTGCTCAGCTCTGTGGTTAGCTTATCTTGTTTTGGTGTCACGTGATGTGGTAAGTTCCTCCTTATATTGTCCCAAATCTCTCTTATTGGCCATGACCAAGCATTCCCATCAATTATGTCTTTCAATTTTGCTTCCTTTGACCAATTCATGTTATAGATAGTTCTCTCCCCTATCCATTTCACTAATGGCCCTTTGGGGTGCCAAAAATCATAACATAGAGAGATACTCTTTCCATCCTTAATATCCTACGCAAATAAGGATGCTGCCCAACTTCTCACCTGGAGGATCTTACGCTAAGACCAAGAGCTTTGTGTAGGATTGGGAATTGCCCTAAAATTTCTACCCCTTAGCATCTATTCCTTCACCTAACAAGGCCATAAACCATTGGGTTCCACACACAAATACCAAATGTGTTTAAGTTGTGCTACTTTGTTCCATAACTTTATATCCAAAATTCTTAAACCACCCTCATTTGTAGGGTAACAAATATCTTCCTATGATACCTTGGCTTTTGCTTTCACTTCATCTACCCTACTCCATAAGAACCGCTTCATTTTTGTATCTAGTTCCTTAAGGAAACTAGGCATGAGAACTTAAAATCACTTGAAATGCTAAAAAGAAATGTTAATACACCTTTGTTTTACAAATGATCTTGTTCTTAATGGACGAGAGGAGCTTATATCCCGATTGAGCTCTAGTGGAGTCAGAAGAAATGTTAGGAGTAAGGCCAACTCAAATAAGAGTGAATTTTTCATGAGTGGAGTTCCAGAGGTCAAGAAGCCACACTTTCAAGGTATCTTAGGGTGCTCGATTAGGTCACTAACTATTAGATACCTTGGAGTTCCACTTTTTCCATCTAGATTTTCTATGTGTAAGCCTTGAGGAAAATAATGAGAGCACGAATCAACCATTGGACGAACAAAAATTTTTCCTTTGTGGGGAGAACTCACTTGATTGAGTGAGGATTTATTCTCCATCCAAGTCTATTGCTCCTTCATATCCCTATTCCCAAGAGCATTCTCAAGGAATGAAGACAATTATGACATGCCTCTTGTGAACTGCCAATGTGGAGAATAGGGTTAGATTTAATGTTGCTTAGGAAACAATTTGTGAGCTTTGAAAGGAAGAAGGTTTAGGGATCTTAAACATTCTTCTTTTGATTTCTCTAGAAATCATCACTCTTTTTTGCCAAAATTGGTAAAGATTGAGCTTTTGAAGGGTAAGAGTTTCTGGGAAGTGAAGCTTCCCTTGGACTCCTCTTGGTATCGGTGCAAGATTCTTTGTCCTAGGGTGAAAGCAATGACTGGTTGTGGTGGAAAGTTGGTAATGAAAATAAAGTATCATTTTTGGTACGACCCATGGCTTCTAATGGCACAGAATCATTTATGAATCGTTTCTGTTGAGTGATTGAACTCTTCCCATAGGCCTAATACAGGAGTTGAGGACTTGTTAGTGTGGATTTCAAAACCCAATAAACCTTTGTCTATAAAGGCCTACTAGGCTTTCCTTCCTTCATACTGCTTCCCCTGGAGAAACTTGGTTTGGCACAAGTATTACATCCTGCATCAGCCTTTATCCTTTGGATTAATTTCATTATAATTTGGATAGGCTCTTAAGTTGGCAAGTGGTTTCACACATTATCTGTTATTTGTGTAAATTTGAGGAAATTTCCATGTTCTATGCTAAAGAGCTCTAGGAGAGACTTGCAGACTCCTTACTGTTTGAAGTTCATCATTTGACTTTGATTCTTTGCAAATTTTTTGAAGGCCCTAAACCTGCCTTGAAGACTCAATGGCATTGTGCTCTAGCAGCCCTGATATATTGCATTTGGAAAGAAAGAAATGATAGGAGAATGAATAATCAAGAACAAAAGGTGTATGTTCTTTTTAGGAAAAATTTGGCCTCTATTGTGATCTTTTAATCTTGTTCTAGCGCAAGAGTTGTAACGGTTAAAGTATTTGTCCTTGCACTACTTTTATTTTCTGTATAGTGCATTTACACTTACTTTTTATATAGTGCTTTTTTGATTACTTTGATATTTGCGCTTACCCTTTGTTCATATATTCTTTTTTCCCATTAACAAAAATGCTGAATTATTCCCCAAAGATGATATATACCTCATAATAGAAGAAAAGGGGCTTTCTTAAACATGATACAAGACACCTTTTGTTGTAGTGGTTGATGCCCTTGTATTTCTTTGACATGAAAACATGGTTATTACTTATTAGGAGTGCCTTGCATAGTTAATGATGTGGATAGTTTGGTGTTTTATGTATGAAAGCTTTCATCATATTTGCAAATGGATGTTTTCTTGCATTTCATGCTCAGATGTGCAAATTATGGTAGCATGTTTCCTAACTTGAATGGAATAATACTGGAAGAATTTTGCATGCCCGTTGGAATTTGAAGCACTAAAGGATTTTTATGTGGAAGTTAAAATGAAAGCCTTTCTCTTAGCCATGATGCATATGTATCTATAGCATGTCTTTAGCTTTGGTTGCCCCAAAAACATTTGCATAACTCTTTTCCCTTAAAGTATATTACTCTAACGTTGAACACCTTGTCATCAGCTGTAAATAGAGGCACTGTGACCTTGAATCTGCATAGTGCAGTTGAATCCTTTCGATGCTAGTGGTCTGTTTTTATTTGTAATTTTTTTGTGGCATAGTTTATAAAACAAGGAGTTGATGGAGTGAACTCACGAGTACGACTTTCAGTGATGATGATGCAAAGATGCACATAAAATTTTCATGCTATTTGCTCTTAAATCAGCTTCTTTTTTTCATGTGTGTTAATAAGTGTTTACTGATATCATATATGTGTTAACCTGAAGAAATTTATCGGCAAAAGCTTCGGCAATGTGTCGCTGATGGTGAATTGAGTGAAGAGGATGTTGCAGTATTGCTGCGGTTGCGAGTTATGCTTTGCATACCTCAGCCAACAGTTGAGGCAACTCATGCTGATATATGTGGTAGCTTATTTGAGAAGGTACAATTTCTCTTTCTTTTTTTTTTTTTTTTTTCATCATTTAATCATTTTTTAGCGAGTCAAGTAGTTATATATTCAAAGTTAAATTATTGGCTTGTCTTTTACCAGGTAGTGAAGGATGCAATAGCTTCAGGTGTTGATGGATATGATGCTGATGTGAAGAAATCTGTGAGAAAGGCAGCATATGGGTTGCGCTTGACCAGGGAAGCCGCCATGTCCATTGCCAGCGAGGCTGTAAGTATCTTTTCACTGTGTATTTTGTTTATAAATCAGAGCTCTTTTTATCACAAGACAAAGTTGAGATGTGAGAATGTAGGGGGGAATGGATATGCTTTTGTGTATTATTTGCCATGTTAGTTACTCTCTCTCTTTACTAAGTGCTTGATCTCACACATGCATGCTCAAAAAAATGAAAAGGGTGTTCGATGACACAAAAACAAGATATACTCCAGCATTTTCTGTTTGCTTTGCTCGATCTCCTTACAGTGTTAGACAGTATCTTACAAATAATTATTTCTAGGGTCTAACCATATGTTGTAGGATTTAAAAGATGAGTATAAAATACTGTATGGTCTGGATAGGTAGGATCAATGTCGTTGGTTTTTACTAGCATATGCATTGTACATGGGTTTGATTTCTTTTTTCCCCCCCATGCTGATGATCGATGCGCATTCCATCTGGATGCGATGTTGCAGTTGTTAACTTCCGCTTTTTTCATAGGCTGGATTATCACGTTGTGAAGCTATGAAGTTACTCTTTAGAAGGAAGAACCTTGCACTTTTCAACTTGGCACATTCTTTTTTCAGGGGAGGAAGAAATCGTGAAATTCCCTTGCCTTGTGCTTTATGCAGGTCAGAAAGATTTTCATTAGTTACATCAAACGTGCACGGGCAGCTCAGAATCGTACGGAGTCTGCAAGGGAGCTTAAGAAGATGATTGCTTTCAACACCTTGGTTGTTACCGAATTGGTTGCTGACATAAAAGGAGAATCACAGGCTACTGAACCGGAAGATGCAGCCAAAGAGGAAGAACCTCAGATTGAGGAGGATGAGGAGTGGGAGTCTCTTCAATCTCTCAAAAAGATACGGCCTGACAAAGAACTGGCAGTAAAACTGGGAAAGCAAGGCCAAACAGAGATCAATCTGAAGGATGATATTCCAGAGAGGGATCGGACTGACTTGTACAAAACATATCTCTTGTTTTGCCTCACAGGAGAGGTCACCAATATCCCATTTGGTGCACAGATTACGACAAAGAAAGATGATTCGGAATATCTACTACTTAACCAGCTTGGCGGTATCCTTGGTTTGACTCCTAAAGAGGTTGTGGAAGTTCATAGGAGTCTTGCTGAGCAGGCCTTCAGGCAACAAGCTGAGGTGATTTTGGCTGATGGGCAGTTGACAAAGGCTAGGATTGAGCAGCTGAACGAGGCACAGAAGAAAGTTGGCCTGCCTCCACAATATGCTCAAAAAGTAATAAAGAGCATTACAAATACTAAAATGGCAGCGGCCATTGAAACTGCTGTCAGTCAGGGGAAGCTTAATATAAAGCAGATAAGGGAGCTCAAGGAAGCAGGTATCGATTTAGATAGCATGATATATGAGAGCTTAAGAGAGAACCTCTTCAAGAAAACCGTGGATGAAATTTTCTCCTCTGGTACTGGTGAATTTGATGATGAGGAGGTCTATGAGAAAATTCCAGCAGATTTGAACATTAACCCTGAGAAGGCAAGAGAGGTAGTTCGTGATCTTGCACGTAGTAGATTATCAAATTCATTGATTCAGTCTGTAGCACTGCTGCGGCAACGAAATCGGCAAGGAGCGGTATGCTTCTCCGACTGCCTTGATTTTCTTTTCACTCTTATACCGGGACATTCAGTTTTTCAAAAGTCTGATGTTCTGCGTCTTGATTATATGATATGTATATGATGGGAATTCTAGTCCTCTAGGTGTGGTTCTAATTTTATTTTACATTTTGTAGGTTTCTTCTCTAAATGATTTGCTAGCTTGTGATAAAGCCGTTCCCTCAGAGCCGGTGTCTTGGGAAGTGCCAGAGGAGCTGGCTGATTTATTTTCCATATACCTGAAGAGTGACCCAGCGCCAGAGAAATTATCAAGACTTCAGTATTTACTTGGTATTAGTGATTCGACGGCAGCTTCAATACGAGAGATGGGAGACAGAGTACTACCCATTGGGGCTGAAGAGGAAGAGTTTGCATTCTAATATCAAACGCAATGAGTCAGATGTTGCCCAGACACTACAAAATCTCTTGGGTACTTGGATTTTTAAAAAGCCTTTTTACATCAGGGAGCAGTCGGAGCTACCTGAGTTGAATATTTTTGTTATGTAGTGGTAGATATTATTATCTTCTTTTCTTTTTTGATAAAATTTTATATCTTCAAATCCCAGAACGTTATTATTTTCTTCTTGCAAAGAGAATATTGCATCTACTTTCCACTATGGGATTTAAAAAAAAAGCGGACAGAAAGGGATTTGCTTCTGGAGGATGCGAAACCGCATACATGGATTTTTAATACATGGAAGTATGATATTATGCTTATGTGTTAGTTTCTGATACACTACATGGACATGATGCCTGCCTGCAATTTGCCGTCGAATGAGGATGTCAAGTCAAGTGACAATGGCCTACCCGCTTTTCATGCTTTTTGCCAATTGATGGACTTCTATCATTTAAAGCAAATTTGATGTAACTTTGGAACTACATTATATATGAAATGTGTCCAGTTCATCGTTCCGTTGAAAATGGCGAGTCAAGATGCCATTAATGACTTGGTTTGAATTGGTGCGCTGAGTCTGACTTCTCTTTCCCTAGAATAGGATGCTCTAGTTTACACGGTGCTATACTATGCTCTCCTAATGATTAGTGGTGAGCGGGTTACTTAATAGATAGGATAGGATGAGACTTTGTTTATACTTTTTGAAGTATGGTGTACCGATTATGAAATTGGAATTTATTTTGTAGGAAATTGTATATTATTGAACCCATAGGGTACAAGCCTGTGAAGGATTTTATATTCGTAAGATAAAATTTTGTGATAAATTATCCAATAACTTGTTAATTTATTTATTTATTTTTTGCTTTTGTGACTTGTAACTAGTATATTCATCTTGGTAACCTCCAATATTTCTTTTTTTCGACTCTAATCTCCAATATATGTATGTATGTGTGTGTATATATATTTCCCACTAATCTCCAATAATTTAATCATGCACTTTTACGTTTTCCTAATGAGATACATTAACAGGGTTTATGTTTTTAGGTCAATACAATTTATGACATTCCGCATTTACGATCAATTAAAGTTTCGAATGCTCATGTCGCTTTCTTTTGCGAACGGGGTTATGAGATGTAGTAATATACTATGAGAATGTATTTTCTGACGCCTATTTGTGTAAAACCAATTAGTTGATTCGTTATATTGGGATACATCACATTGTAAAGTGATGTGGAGAATAAAAAGAAAGGGCATCGAGGATTTTATATTGATATAATACACAATAGTTACATTCGGTTGACCTCGGTGTTTGTTAAAACATTTATCTTCATATTTTTGGGACAGACATAAAAAGTGCATGTACTTTTTAACTGTTGACAATTTAGTCTTATAATTTAGTTTTTTATTTCCCCAATTTAGTTTCAATTTGGTATCTCCATTAACAGAAAGTTAACGATCACTTATGTTTTTATATTTTAATGTTTGATCACATTTTAACTTGATTAATTCAAAAAATTTGTTAATTAATAAATTATTTTAAAATTAACAACATATATTTTTGTGCTATCAATTTTTCACCATGCATAACTTTTGCATATAATGTCCAATTTTAGCAAATTTTATATGATTTTGGATGCTCATTACACATACTTTTATTTAAAAATCAATTTAATACACATAGTCTATCTGTCCAGACTAGATAAGGTCTAAAATGGTAATGACATACAAATTGACTGTCATTTGGCCTCATAACACAAATTTTCTAACTTGTTGAATTATACACTTCTAATAGTATAACATTTTGCTATATCTCCTGTAGCATTCTAACGCTAATTTTCTAAATTTTTCAATTACATAATTTGTAAAATTGGACATTATGTGACTATAAAATTATAGCCATTGGAAAATTAGTGTTACAAATCATTCGAAAATTGTCAATTTATCTTAAAACTATATAGTTAAAAATCATCCCCATTCTTAAGTAGACTTGCTCGACTCTTTTATTATTTGTACTTTTGAAAATAAGTATCTTTTTAAGATTATAATCATTACAAAATTTCAAGGAATTTATAGTTATTATAATTTTACAATCATATTATAGGGCATGAGAATATACAAATAATGAAAATATTACAAAAATTTTAGCAAAAATATAAAATAAAAAATAGATTAACATTAATAAGGTCATTTAAAATAAAAACATATGAATTCAAGAAACTAAAGACAATTGTAAAATTTAGAAGACCTTTACAACTTATGTAGAATATTATGAAAAGTAAAAAAGAAATACAAAAAGATATAAGAATTACAAAGAAAAAGACTAAAATAAAAGATTAGTAGAATAATGAGATTTTCCTCTAACCATCTTATCTTTTTTTTTCCCGCCTTTTTAGCAATCCATTATTTCTAAATATATATGAAAATAAATACTTACCTAAATTAAATGATTCTTCACTATATAATTTTGAATCAAAATATCAATTTTTAGGTAGCTTGTAACGCAACCTTTCTTATGGTTATATGGTTGTGGTGGTAATGAATGCAAGATAGAAAAATCAATATCGGGATACTATTGTAGAGTATTATAATAAATAAAAATGTATTATTCAACAGGTTTAAAATTTCTTGTTATAAAGTTAAAAAACACTTAGATTTATAAAAACTTACAAGTTAACTAGGATATGGTTTATTTAGTTTACTTTTTAAATAGGTTAAAAAACTCAACTTAACTTATTTTTAAAGAGGGTTAGATATGTTAGCCAAAATACCTTATCTCACCATCTAACTTTTGCTGGAAGGTACCAATAATAATCAAATACAGTACTCTAGTCTCAAACCCAAACAAAAGTTAGACTTTTACAAAGGAAACCAAATATCACAAATTTAAAAGAAAACAAATAGCATGTTATCCCTTAAGCATTCTAGAGCTAATAACCTACCTAGAAATTTATTTAAAAGCTTATAATCTAATCAATTAAGGTCTCAAAAGAAATTGGTGAATCAAACATAATATGATTAAATTAAAAAGATGACATAACTATATATAAAAGATCGCTTTAATAAAAATTTGTAAAGTACGTAATATAACATATCTATATATAAAAGAAAGTATACTAAGAACACAATACTAGAGTACTGAGTAATATAGATTATTGAATCGATATGGTAAATAAGTAATACGTACTTAATTAGAAAATAATATGATTCGTAAAACTCGTAAGTAATGATAAAATAATAATAAATAGATAAGACGGACATACTATGAGTAATATAATATGCTATACCTTAATAAAACCATTGTGATGATATACTTAAATCGTAATCCCGTTGATATAAAAAATAAAACATACTAGTAATAATATAGTACTGTAACACATCAAATTGATACTTGGGACTTTTAAATAAATTACGATCATTAATATATTCCTATAATTACGTAGAAAATAGTGACTCAATTTACATATAACAAAAACAGAAATTTGGCCCCAACAATAGTATATTTAACTAATGATCCGAAATATAATAAAATATATTTAACAATAATTCTCATATAAATAAGACTATATAGTATGATAAATAAATAATTTAAAGGCAGTAATTGAATATTAACAATATTTAATCAATACTAATAATGGAGATAATAAATAAAATAATAAACTAAAAGTACGATATGAAATTTGAATTTAGAATGACTTACGAAAATAATTGGGATGGAAACACTGAATAATGATGAATCATAATTTATTATAAATAATAATATAAGAATTATAATTTGTAAATAATATACTAAAATCATTAATTAGTAGCATTTCACTGGGTCAACTTAGATCGCGAAGAGAATGGAAATGGCCCAAATGAATTCAGGCGCTCTGGAAGTACAGTGATTTGAAAAAAAAAATTGTTGTTTAACTTGGCTGCGAAACAAATTGGGGGCGATTGAAAGTGAAAATGGGTGGGGTCCGATTGTTGCCGTTGGGCTGCTCGGTCAGGGGAATCGGTAATGGAGGGGCGAGAGGAACAAAGACTGGGGGCGCTTGGGAATAGGACAGAGCGAGAGAGAGACTGTAGGACGAGGGGGACAGACGAGATAGGAAGGGAGTGGGGTTGGGGGAAATTAAGGAGGGGGTAGGGGCCTGAAGAAAAACGACAGGGACGGGAGAGACAAAAACAGTGAGAGCAGGGTGAGAGAGAGATAGGGAATTGCGGCTGAGATAATGATAAGTTTTAGGTTAGGGTTTTATAGTAGATTATAAAATATAAGATTGAATTTATATTAAAAAGAAGAAAAAAAATTAATTATAATAAAAATATATAAATATTGTATAGTAAAATAAGTTTTTATATAAATGTAGTAAAGTATAATATTAATAAAAATTATTGTATTTTATAAGTAAATTATAAAATTAAATATATTTAATATATACATAAAATAAAGATTTTATAAATAATTAAATTAGGATCTTAACTTTTGATTTTCAATGTTATTAACCTAAGGAATTTATGAATTAAAATAAAATACTAAATTAATTAAAGTGTTTTAGAAGTAAAACATAATTTTAAAGAATCATTCAAAGATAGAGATAGAGATTATATCCATAAAATATCAATTCTAACACTATATATAAACGTAAGGTGGAATTCATGATTAATATGCATTGCAATTAGTATCCTCATCTCTTCTTTTTATCACTTCATTGTATCAGTTACACATAAGTGATCAGCATCTATGTATTCTATATATTTTCTCCGATTCCTTAATTTGCTCCATCTTAGATTTTTCTTTTTTTTTCTTTCTAAATATCTGTATCACTCCAGAAGGATTTGAATGATCCTAAAGTTTGACAAAAGTGGTTGGCATGAAGCAAATCAGGTGGCAAAAAAATATATACAGAAGGCGAAGACGACTAATACTTACACCTAACTAACTAATGCAGATAGCACAATGAAAAGAAATGGT
>JAMXBB010000005.1:349575-697305 GCA_024138015.1 Lumnitzera littorea | reverse complement strand
GGGGGCGCTTGGGAATAGGACAGAGCGAGAGAGAGACTGTAGGACGAGGGGGACAGACGAGATAGGAAGGGAGTGGGGTTGGGGGAAATTAAGGAGGGGGTAGGGGCCTGAAGAAAAACGACAGGGACGGGAGAGACAAAAACAGTGAGAGCAGGGTGAGAGAGAGATAGGGAATTGCGGCTGAGATAATGATAAGTTTTAGGTTAGGGTTTTATAGTAGATTATAAAATATAAGATTGAATTTATATTAAAAAGAAGAAAAAAAATTAATTATAATAAAAATATATAAATATTGTATAGTAAAATAAGTTTTTATATAAATGTAGTAAAGTATAATATTAATAAAAATTATTGTATTTTATAAGTAAATTATAAAATTAAATATATTTAATATATACATAAAATAAAGATTTTATAAATAATTAAATTAGGATCTTAACTTTTGATTTTCAATGTTATTAACCTAAGGAATTTATGAATTAAAATAAAATACTAAATTAATTAAAGTGTTTTAGAAGTAAAACATAATTTTAAAGAATCATTCAAAGATAGAGATAGAGATTATATCCATAAAATATCAATTCTAACACTATATATAAACGTAAGGTGGAATTCATGATTAATATGCATTGCAATTAGTATCCTCATCTCTTCTTTTTATCACTTCATTGTATCAGTTACACATAAGTGATCAGCATCTATGTATTCTATATATTTTCTCCGATTCCTTAATTTGCTCCATCTTAGATTTTTCTTTTTTTTTCTTTCTAAATATCTGTATCACTCCAGAAGGATTTGAATGATCCTAAAGTTTGACAAAAGTGGTTGGCATGAAGCAAATCAGGTGGCAAAAAAATATATACAGAAGGCGAAGACGACTAATACTTACACCTAACTAACTAATGCAGATAGCACAATGAAAAGAAATGGTAATGCTGTTGGCAATATATATATAACTGTAAATATTTTCCATGCATCAGTTCACAATTTCATGCAATTATCCTTGTCGCTGGTATTGAAATAATTTAAAGTGATCTTCATCTTCATCTTTCTGTGATTCTTAGCGTCTATATGCTTTACATGACTCCACTAACTTGTTTCAACGGCTAAAGAATTCAAGAAGAACAAGACAATAATTTTTTGATCGTCACATGTGGATATTGTGTCGCACTAAGAGATACAAATAACAACGCAAATATCATAGTCAACATTTTAGTTACTTTATCGTTTTACTATCTAATTATTTTATGACCACCTGGCATTATATTTTCTTATAATGGTAATGCTGTCTCTATGTACGTATTTATCATCAAATAAATGAAATATCGTGCGGTGTTGCATGTAAAGCGGTTAATACTAAAAATGTAATTTTGCAACTTGCATTAATTAACGAACTTTCATGTTCAACGATGCAAAATTGCTAAACTCCAGTACAGTTAAGAAGGGGGGAAAAAAAAAAAGAAATAAATTATGTTGATTGATTCACAAATCCATAGTGATGCAGAACCGGCTGAACCGCTAGTTTTTAGAAACGACATCAAATCAGGGGTGTTGAGCTGGTCCTACTGCGTGTTTGGGACCGGCAACCCCAGCGATTTCAGCAACTCTTCGGTGAAAACAGCGAAAATGAGCGCTTAGGCTAAGCCTGGCCCGGGTCCCCATATGGTCCATTTCTTATACCCAATAAGCTAAGAGCAAAAAACAGGCCCAATGATAATGATCTCTATTCGGAGTTTAATAAGCTTGATTTCCTTAGATTTCGGATCTCGTCACTAACCCATGACACCTATTCATGATAATGAAATGAGATAAAAATCCCGATTACAAAATTATCCCTTTACACAATTATCGTTCACGACGATTATTGTTTTTTCATTGGATCTAAAGGATATGATAAAACAGTTGACATCTAAATAAGTAATTCCTAGTCTATATTTATAGCTAAATCACGTACGCTATTTTGTAATAGGCTTAGATAAATATATCAAAGTGTAACGATCAATGTTATAGGGGAAAAATAAAAGAAAATAAGTAATCTTAAAGAACGTGACACTTAAGTAAATATTTTGATAGATAGGGGTAAGGTAGTCTTTTTGCCTATTGTTTAATGAATCAATGCATTGGTTCCACCTTTCTTTGTTTTCCTCTTCCCTTTTTCTTATATTTTCCTAACTACCAACACGGTTACTGCTCTCTCATTGCAAGAAGGGTTACGTGAGGAGGGTAAGTGCAATATTAAACTTGGTTTCCTCTAAGTTCTTGTAATCTTAAATATAATTAATGCGGATTCTTGAGCCAATAATAGAGGAATACTAGGAGAGTGGTGAAAGGGCAACATTGAAGTTTTGCTACATTTTGTATGAAGAAATGGTCCAAGATGAAATGGAATGAAATAAGATGAGGATTGGAATGAGAAATTGTTTTTTATGTTTGGAGATAATCGTGAAATGGAATGGAATAACATTAAATGATCAAATAGAATTATTTGTCAAAAATGCCTTTTATTATTACATGATATAATTTCTTTCAAAGTTATAAAAGTAATTTTAATTAATTATAATCAGTGAAGTGAGAATAGAATCGCGATTCCATCTTCTCCCCTTCTAACCAAGGAATTGTAGAATCGCGATTTTGGCTTCAAAATATACTTCTAAATATGAGAAATGGAAATGGAACCTGAAATCATGATTTCATCTTCTCAAAAATAAAATTGCAATTCCCCTTCCAACCAGAGAATCGAAGAATCGCAATTCCGATTTTAAAATATACTTCCAAATATAAGGAATGGGAATATAATCTGAAATCGCGATTCCATTACAATTTATCCTTATATATTGAATGTGACATTAGACTTTTGGGAATCTCTTTGTTGGTAAGTGTAAAAAACTATAAGTTCATGATGGATAATTGATTGAAACTAACAAATGGTCATGCTCTTGAAGGTCCAGTGCTAAAAACATATAGATTATGTAAGTTGTGTAAGCATCCAAGAAATCGATAAGTTTCATGACCCAAACTTGATGTGTGTTTATTAATAAATCATGTTGTTTGGAGTGTTTTTGGGTGTTGGAAACAATTAAGGAAAACATGGTTAGTGTATTTGAAATATTACAAAATAAATTGGTGTTCAATGTGAAGAATGCAGGAAGGAATTGAAATTTATTGATCAGTATCAGACAAATGTACTTGGTTAAGTTATAATATAGTTAAAATGGGTGTGAGTTTGAGTGTCGATTCCATAAGATCTACTTATAATTGCAAATACTAGTATTTACCTTTTTTCTTAATATCTAACCTAACAAACAAAATTAAAACTCTTATTACTAAAACTAAATTAAAACATTAAGAAAAATAAACAAAGAAAAGAAATGGATTATCTATCATCTACTATGTTTTGTTTATGATGTCTAATTTACAAAGCTCATATCCTATTTATAGTATAAAATAAATCTTGGACTATATCTTTAATGTGTCTCCAACGCATCTCTAAAATATCTTTTTCATATATTCCACATTTCTAGAGATACCTCCTTGCAAATCTTTTTAATTCACTTTCCTAATTCAGCTCATATAATAAAATACAATGGAAGTATGGCATCTTGCACTTCAAATCTTTCCAAAAATATAGGATTTAGAATCCTTGGAATGACTACACTCTATGACCACAGCCATGGTCTTTACATGTGATCCTTTCTTTCACTTGCAATTCAATTAATTCGATGAAATTCTTTTACAAGGGATACATGGTCAAGGAATATGGTTATTAAGTTGGGCATGGGCTTGTACTTAATCCAAAAATCTTTAATTTCAATAAAAATTAATGACAAAAGGTCTGTAGCCGTCTAGGCAAGGAACATGGCCATAATTCTTACCCATGGTCTTCATTGGATTTCATTTTTTGCTTAAAATTCTTCCACTCCAATTTCTTAATCAATGTTTTCTTCAAACGAACTCCAAGACTTAGATAAAATTACTCAAAAATCCATCAAACACTTTCAAAGTCCTTAAGAAGGAGATTTAAACAAATTAAGCTCTAAATTGCTATAAAATTAACTTAATTAATATAGGAAACTGCACAAAATCGCTCTAAAATATTTATACTAATTGCGTCTTATCATTTGTCAAAGGGAATGAATTGTAAGAAATTGTAGTTCTTAGGACCAGCTTGTTGGTAGTACAAGTCGGGGGACTGGCCTACTAGTGTAAATCCAATCAACTAGTTGGTCCTCCTCATTTCAAACACAAAATGGTTGTTTTTCTCGGAAGAATATTGACTCCATGGTGCTCATTGTTACTAGTTTTATGGTGTTCTCTTACATTTGTATAAAACATTGATTACTTCACTTCATAAACTAATCTATAAATATTTCATTAATAAAATTGGTTTTTATTCAAAATTAAACAAAACCATTACATTAGACACCTGAATAAACCATAAACAACTCAAAGAGATGGATTCTGGAACATGAATCAAAATAGCTTTAAGAAACCATCTAACTTATTTATAGGTTCTAATACTTAATAATTATGATTTCTTGTTCAGGTTATAGTGATAATCAAGTGTTACTTGATCTAACAAATCCAGATACAAGCATACCTTGTTTACTTCATTTGTGTGTGTAGGTTTAGTAATAGATTAACCTAATACATATCCAACTTAATATATACGTGTATTGAGCATGCATTAAGGCTAAGGGATTGGGAGTATTAGTGATTTTAGAGCGGCAACCTGATGATTAGAGTGAAGTGTTATCCTAAGTGGACCCAAAATTATCGACAAACACCAGCAGCGCCGCCCCTACTTTTTTGACGCTAAAAGATGGCTATTCTTTCCATAAATCACACACAGGGGCTAGGCATTTAGGCAAGTATTATAGTTGTTAGTCATTGTCTTGGTCCTTGACTTCTTTATTTTCTTTCGATGATTCCGGCATGTGCTTCTTATACAGAACTTTTCAGCATAATAATTTTGCTCCATCTAGTTCTACTAAGATTTTCAACATAAACCGCGTATAACTTTGAAATATGACAAATAACTTGAATTTTCTATATATACGTTACCGCAATTTCAACCAGTCATCAAATCAAAAACCATTTTATTTATTATTTGTCTTTACTCTAAAAATTGATCATAAATATTTCAATTGAGATAGGTGAAAAGAAAAAGAAAAAGAAAAAGAAAAAAAGATGGATGTCTTTTACTCAACCTTGGAAAAGCTGTTAAATATATTAATAAAGTTTCCATTAAAAAGAATCCTGTTATACATTACATATATAGATTGTAAATCCTAGATTGTATAATAATTTTATGGAATTTAATTTCTATCGTATTTAACGAGTGCTATATGTATGTTGTTTGAGGGAGGTGGTCGAGGAAGATGTCTATCCAAAATGAGAGGACAGCTACATTTGATGGGTATAAACAAGGGTAGAAAAATTATACCACGGTCTTTTTCTACTCGAAATTTTTATAACTAGAGAATGGGTTAGAATTTTGGGATTTGTGTTATGAGAAAGCTTTTAAAAATAGGTAAAGGAAACTGGATTTTATATAGAATCCTCCTTCCTAAGCATATAACTCGTCAATTGTGTTTATATTTCCATAAAGAAAAACTAACAGTAAGCATGGCAATTTAAAGAAAGTGAAAAAAAAAAAAAAAAAATCCTTTTCGTTCGGATTTCTAAGAAGTAAGTGCAAAGTGGGTCACATTTGATGATTCGAAATAACAATGATTGATTTATCTCAAAGCCGTCCCCTTTGACTCAATTTCTCTCCACACTTCCAATAAAGAACTAGAAGGGCTGCTATTGATTTTTCTTTTTTAATTCTTTCAATTCATGTCTTCATCTCACTTGTACCACAAATTTAAAACAACATTTAGGCGGATAAATGGGCTAGGGACGAAACCAAGATAGATATATGCTTGGTACATTTTCCTTTTTATGTATTCTTGTGTCTAAAACTATTTCATAATGTGAATCGGGCTTAGACTTCTTATATCTTTCAATATATTATTTTTATGTTTATAGGGTAGACTTTTAGAAGAAAATATAAGAAATACTGATATAGAGAAAATAATGCTTTGAGATTGTGAGGGAACCGATCATATCGATATTTGGTTATATCAATATGCTCAATTTTACTTCTTATTTCTTAAACTTGTTTTTTAAGTTTTCCGTTCAATTTTTATTTAGTATACTCTCTCTCCTTTCAAATGTTGTTTCTCATAAAGCAAGTTTGGTTGTTTCATAAGGATGAAATAATTATTCCTTCTTTATAAAGCTATTAGTACGCTTGATCTATGGAAGAATTATTCCTTAAAATTTTTCCTATTGCTAAAGGAATAATAATTCCTTTATATAATCTAAGGAATAGATTTTTCTTTTGGTTTTTTTCTAGTATATTACCATATTACCTATAAAACCCTAGAATAGTAAACAGTAACATGGCCCACAAGGTACCCAAGTTGCAACAACCCTCTATAAATATTCTCAGCAATAGAGAATTCCATTTTTAATATTCAAGATCCTATCAACCATTCAGGAAGCATTTAAGAGACCATTATCAACAAAATCAACTTATTTGAAAATATTACAATATACTACTTATATAAACTTTCACATAAATTTAGTCTCCAAAAGATATTATAAAATATGAACACCATCATCTAAAGTACTAACATAATTAGTAATATAGTGAAGAGTACACATTAAAAAAGAGAACATTTTGTAAGTTTTTCCTTTTTTTTTTTTTTAGATCCTTAGTTCTAAGCCCATTCCCATGATGGAGATTAAATGACTCATGGATAGTAGCCTCCCTACGATACTAGAAATCCTTGGACTTGAAATATAGATAATCCTATAGAGGTGAGTGCAAAACCACTACTCAGTTAAGAGGGATACTTCCCAAATATTATAAGCACAAACAAGTTGTTTAGTATTTCTTATGCATAAGCAAACTATATGATTATTATAAGTATCATATGCAATCTTTTGGTAACCAAAAGTTTAGGGTTTAATTCTACCTTAATTTTAGGTTAGAAATTTAGATCCATACATCGTACCCAAACAGTCAATAAGTAACTACTAAAGTTTCAAATTATGTAGCTCACTCCTTGAGGAGCCAAATGACTTAGCTCAAAATGGTACGTAGTCTATAGCTTTATCATCATATGTGATAAGCCCCTAAGCTACTTGCTGGAATTACATATGCCACTGTATAAAAGTAATGATCTTTAATGATACAAGATGCTATGTAATGCATGTCTGATTTTTTTTTTTAATAACTTGAGTTGTTAATTAGTTATGTTACAAATGTCCAACTAATCAAATAAATATGCACCATGCAATAGACATCCAACAACTAATCTGTTTAGTTTTGCTTATTCCACTATGTCAAAAAGAGCTTAACGCAACATCAGTTTTGCAACGCCTTGAAGATGTTTTGCCTATAAGGCTCAATAGCAATGAAATCATTAAATGTTGTAAAGAAGGTTAATTAAAGTTAACACTTTTAAGTAACAATTTAAAAATGTCACAATATTGGATGTAATGCAAGGATATAATAATTATATCATGGCGCTAATAATGTTTTAGAAAAAGGCAACAATTTATACCAACCATTGCCTTAGCTCTTGAATTTTAGGCAACTGTTGATAGTCGGTTTTCGTCCACTCGTCCACTTGTCTTATTCATCTATTCGGTTGTTAATAGGCTGTATAATCTATATTTTCGGCATCTCGTCGAGTAATCGACATTCTCGGCACTATGCCGAGTAACATAGATCATTGCTGATTTGAATTCAAGTTCATGATGCAAAAAGTTATCATAAGCACGGTTATATTATATAACTGCCTGCTTTCCTTACATTTTAGGGAAGATGTCTAATTAACAAGCTTTCACGTGTCTCAACGGTTATTTCGATGACTGCTCCTTTAAACATGACAATCTCCTATAAATATGGGAATGAAATTTTGTAAGGGACATCTAATAATTCTTAACTTCTTTACTTTACCCTTTTCATTCTTATATACTGATTTAGGCATCGGAGTGGCCGCATCGGACTGGCCCCAGTACTATGCATTTTTTTTAATCTTTGCACGATATTTCCAACCCTTATAATTCACCAACAATATTTAGCGCCGTTTATTTTTCTTAAACACACCTACATGGCTAAAACTAGAATGACCAAAAGTATAGGTGCCGACGCTTCCTCTTAACACCATGAAGGGGGGAGTCGGTATACTGATGAGCATGGCGATTATGATGTCGATAATAGCGATGATTCAATTTATTTACCTGAGTTGTTGAAAAAGAAGTCGAGGTTGTGACGAGACCCTTAGCTCTTACTTTAAAAAAGAATGACAAAGGCAAGCAATTGCAGCAGGTGTACTATGCGAGCCCCTCACATGTTAGCACCCCTAGTGCATTAAGCAAGCAATTCTAAATCAAAAAGAGTCCTTTTGTTTTAGAGATTTTGGAGAAAGTGATACCTCGGTATATCAAGCTGCCGCAATTTGAAACTTATGACAGAACAAAGGACCTCGAAGACCACTTGGAGTACTACCATACATTGGCCAAATTGCATGGTTTAAGTAATGCAATGACCTGCTAAGATTTTCCCTCAACCTTGAGGAATACAGCCAATACATGGTTCAAACACTTAAAACCAAACACCATTTCTTATTTCGATGAATTAGTCGAAGTGGTTTTTCAACACTTCCTTTCAAGCAAACTTCTTGCTAAGGATTCCTTAATCCTTAATACAATCAAACAAAAATCAAATGAGTCAATTAGAGACTACCTGGTGAGGTTTATAGCCAAGATGGTTCAAATCCGAAAATTGGATACGAGTATGGCCTTCAATGCCGTGATCAATAGAGTTAAGCCTCATAGAGACTTTTTCAAGTCTCTCATAAAAAACAAGCTAAAAACTTTCACAGAGCTTAAGGCTAAGGCTAAAGCCACCTTATACATCTGTCAGGAAGATAACATAAAGGCTTAGCGAGAGGTCGATCATAACAAAGGAGATAGAAAAAATAATAAGAGAAAAAGTGTAAAGAACAGACTTGGCTCAAATGACGATCAGAGTTTGATTGTCAAGAGAAAGAGACCAAGAATCCTGACATTTTCATCTCACATACCCGTCAATTGTCCAATTTCGGACATATTGATGAAGGTATGTAAGTAAAGAGGAGTTCTACAATGGCCAGAAAGAATGAGAGGAAATCCTTCGAGGAGAAATTCCAACAAGTATTGTGACTTCTATTGCAATAAGGATCATAACACAGATGAGTGCATACAGCTTAAGAATACGATTGAAGGTGCTATTTAACGTGGGCATTTGTGGAAATTCCTAGTGCATGACACCAAAAATATTTAGTGACTGTATCAAAGGAGATGTGAGGAATAAGAGAATAACACTCGGCTAACTGTAGTCGGTAGAGATATAAGGGATGGAAATCCTAGCATAGCACCTATTAGAGTGATCAACACCATTGTCGGTAGACTTACTATTGGTCAGTTAAGCTCTTTGAGTTTAACAAACACAAAAAATTATGTCTGCAACATCTAAGGCAAGAAGGTTAGGATCGATAACATAATTTTTTTCATAGAGAATGACTTTGAGGGCATCTAGAGACCGCATGATAACACACTAGTTATCAATGCAAGAGTCGTAAACTTTGAAGCCAAGAAGATTATTGTTGATACAGGAAGTTCAACTGATATCATTTTTTAGCATTTGTTCGACCAGATGAGATCCAAGATCAAGGCACATTTGAGATCTTACAAGTATGATCTATATGCCTTCAATAACCAACCATTTTAAGTAGCTGAAGTAATTACTTTGTTGATACAGATCGGCGATGACGAGCATGTCATAGAGGATAAAGTGGATTTCCTCGTTATCAAATGTTGGTCCTCTTATAACATGATAATGGGATGACCGTATCAATATTTATTCAGCATTGCTCCTTCGATTGCACATCTTAAAACCAAGTTCCCTACTTCCACGAGAGTTGGCATGTGCAAAGGGGACTAGCAATTAGCAAGGTCCTTATATATGAGGCCCTTAAGATGAGAAGAAGTATTTTAGGTGGAAACCTATTCAGAAGGCAAGTCGGTTGGCATAGAGAATGCTAAGAATGATATCGAGGAAATTTCTTTAGTAGATGACCCCGGGAAAACTACCGAAGATTGGGAAACCCTTGAGACATGCTAGGTATCATGAGAGAAGTTATGGTACATAAGCTCCAGATTGATCTGAATGTGAAGGTGATTCAACAAAAGAAGAGGCATTTTGTACTAGAGAGATAAGCAGCAATAGAGGAAGAAGTCCAAAAGTTATTAAAGACATGATTTATTTGGAAAAAGCCTTATTCGACTTGGTTAGCTAATTGTGTGCTAGTTAAGAAGTCTAACAACAAGTAGCGAATGTACATAGACTTCACGGATCTCAACAAGACTTGTCCTAAGGATTGTTTCCCACTGTTGAAAATTGATCAGATGGTAGATGTAACCGTTAGACATGCATTACTTTCTTTTATGGATGCTGTCTTTAGTTACAACTAAATTAAGATGAATAAGGAGGATGAAATCTATACATCTTTTGTTACTAATTTTGGAACGTATTGTTATATGGTGATATCCTTTGAGCTGAAAAACACTAGTACAACTTACCAAAGACTTGTTAACAAGATGTTCAAACCCCAGATCTATAGAAACGTTGAAGTTTATGTTGACAACATGATTATGAAAAGTGTGAAGGAGGATCGGCATCTTGTCGAGATACAGCATGAAACCCAACCCACAGAAATGTGTCTTTAGCGCAACATCAGGAAAATTTTTAGGATACATGGTTATTCGATACGGCATTGAGGCCAACTTGAGAAATATTGAGGCGATAAGGAATATGAAATCTCCTTGCATGATCAAGGAGGTACAGGAACTTACTAGGCATATAGCCTCTCTCGATAGATTTGTGTCAAGAAGTGCTGATAGGTGTAAGGAATTCTTTAAAATCTTAAAGAATCCCAAAGAATTCAAATGGTCCGACAATTGCAAGAGAGCTTTCAGCAATCTCAAAGAATTCCTTGCATTGCCACCAATACTCTTGACACCTATTTCAAGAAAGAATTTATATTTATATCTATTAGTCAGTTGTCGAGCTCTTTCTTTTGTATTAGTCAAATTGACGATAAAGAGTATCGACCTTTTTATTACGTGAGTCATGTTTTGCAAGAGCTAGAGCTTCGATACACAAAAATTGAAAATTTTGTTTTAACAGTAGTTTTCTTGGCAAGAAAGTTAAAGCCATATTTTAAAGCTCACTAGATCATGGTGCTTACTAATTAGCCATTGTGGCAAGCATTGCAACAACTTGACTCCTTTGAGAGGATAATGAAATATGCCTTAGAGTTGAGTGCCCAAGGCTTACAATACAAAACTAGAACAGCACTAAAGGCTCAAGTGCTAGCAAATTTTGTAGTTGAGTTTACTGGTAAGGAAGATGGTGTAGAGTTTACTAAGAAATCTATTTGGTTCCTTTATGTAGATGGTTCTTTAACAAAAGAAGAAAGTGGTGAAAGCCTTGTTCTTTAAGGCCTCCACAATGTTAAAGTTTATTATGCTTTAAAATTTGGATTCCTAGCTAGCAACAATGAAATAGAGTATGAAGGTTTAATTGCCGGACTGAAACTGGTAAAAGAGATTGGCGCCTAGAAACTTGAAGTGTTCTTTAATTTGCAATTGGTGGTGAATCAGGTCATGAGAAGTTACGTGACAAGGGAAGAAGAGATGAGCAAGTACCTATTGGTGATACGGATGCTCCCAGAAGAATTTTAATGTTTTACCATTCATAAAATTCTAAGAAGCAAGAATATTGCTGCCGATAAGTTGTCAAAATTAACCAATATGGCATTCCTTGAGTTGAGCGACAAACTTTTTTTCAAATTTCTTCCGCAGAAAAGTTTATCCACTCTTCCGCAGAGCTGTGAGTTGGCTCCTTACCTAAGAGAAGATTGATGGTCAACTATATAAACGCAGCATATTACAACCTTATCTTCGATGCCTTCCTCCGAGAGATTCCTAGAGGGTGTTGTCCGAGTTGTATGGTGGCATATGTAGTTATCACGTAAAAGTGTAGACACTGTATGTTCGAGCGCTGCGACTTTGCTATTATCGGCCGACCATGAGAGAAGATACAAAGGAAGTTGTCCAGTACTGTCTTCAGTGCTAGAAGCACGAGTCACTGAGTTATGCACCTACAATTGAGTTATGTAGCCTAACTATCCCTTGGCCTTTGGCTCAGTAGGAGCTAGATATTCTTAGACCCTTTCTGAAGTCTACTGCCTAACAATAATTCATCATGATTGTTGTGGATTACTTTACCAAATGTGCAGAGGCCAAGGTAGTGGCGAAGATCACCAAGTAGAAAGTGGAAGCGTTTGTTTTCAGTTCCATCGTATTAAGATTCGGAGTTCCTTACATGATAATCATAGATAACGGTCTGCAATTTGACAACAATAAGTTTCAAGTATTTTGCGAGAAGTACGACATTTGCCTCAGCTATACGTCTGTAGTGTACCCTCAGATGAATGGATAAGTTGAAGCCGTAAACAAGATCATATTATACAGCCTAAGATGGAAAGTTGATCAAGTAAGAGGGAAATGGGCCAATGAATTACTGAATGTTTTATGGAGGTACCGAACCACCCACAAATTGCCACTAGAGAGACGCCCTTCTAGTTAGCATATGATATAGAAGTTATGTTGCCAATTGTGTCGGATTTGCCAAATTTGCGGATGCAGAATTTCGACGTTATGGTTAATTAAGTTGGATTAACAGTGAATTTGGACACCATTGATGAAATATGGGATATTGCAAGAGTTAAGGTTGTAGTATACTAGCATAAAGCGACAAGGTATTACAATCAGAAAGTAAAGTACAAAGTTTTTCAACCTAGAGATTTGGTTTATTGAAAGGTGGAAGCTATTAGTGCACGAGCGAGTCAAGGGAAGCTTAGCATGAATTGGGAGGATCTTGTCAAGATCCAAGAAATTGTTGGTGAAGAAGCCTATCGACCAGAAAGGTTAGATAGATCTATCATTCCTCGAGGTTCAGATGATGTTCATCTCTACTTATTTATAAGGCGATAATTTACATGCTTCTAGGACTACAGTACTTTTTTATGAGAATTACGTTTGAAGTCTTATTATGTTTCTTAATCTTTTTATGATTGCCAAGTTAATGAGTTTTAGGTTGTACAACAAACGAACCGACCTAAGTTATGGCCTATCGCGGTTAACAAACTACATAAATTAATCTTACAGTCGAGTAATGTGACTAGTTCACGCCTTAAACGACTAACAGACAATGTCTATAAACACGTACGAATTGGGCACATGAAATAAAACATGCCGAGAAATAATTGAGCACGTGAAATAAAATATGCTGAGAATAAGTTGGTTATGTGAAATAAAAAATGCCAAAAGATACTTTATGTGTGAAATGAAACATGTTGATGAATAAGAACATGTGAAATATAACACAAGGAACTTGTGGTACGTGAAATAAAATATAATGAAAATAGTTATATGAAAGATATTTCATTCAATAAATGCAGTTACAAATGTATGGCCTATTATATGAAAGATATCTTGTTTAAATTGTTACACGAGAGAACGTAGGGTACAAAGAATACAAAGAAAATCCTATGGTCTACTCTCAGAATCAGCAGAAGTAATTTTTGGATCATAGGCTAGGGCTTTCTCTAAGCAAGCTTCTTTCTCGACACCTAGGGTCTCAAAGCCAGTAGATTTCTCTTTTTTCTCATAGGGGATTAATTTTTATAGACGTTCTTCACCTTCCCCTAGATCCTCAGCATCAGCTTCGTCATCACCCTTATTAACAATCTCGACACCTACCTCATCGTCATCATCTTCATCAACACTATTAACTTTGTCGTCAACGTCAGCGAAGTCAAGGTAGGAGAGATCATAATCAACGTAAAGCTTTAGGATCTCCTCTTTTGCTGCCTGGACTCCCTCTAACAACTTCTTCCGTAGAAGTCTTTCGTACTATCGACTACGAGTGATTATATCAAGAGCCTCTTTAACCGATGGTCTTCTCCTTACAGTCTCCTCCAATTCGGTAACACGACTTTGTAAGTTCGAGTTGTTAGTCTCTAACTTTTTAATCTGCATTCTAAGCTTGTCTTTTTCGTCGCTTATCGTGCAAAGAGTTTGGCCTAGCCTTAGCACTCTTCTTTTTTCTTCTGCAGCTCTTCCTTTAGGTCGTCAAACTCCTTGTATTGCTCTTTCATTTTGGCCTTCAAGCTCGAGACATCATCGGTAGTAAAGGTATGTGTCAACTTCTCGGCAGCAAGGTCTTCTTTGAGCTTTTTCTCCTCCATCTTAGCCCTTATCCTCACGTTCTCGATAACAGTAGTCTAGGCTTTAAATGCATTATATGCATCCTCAATTTTCTACAACAATTTTATTTAATATGATGAGTACCCAAAATGACTTGACGGAATACATGAAGACTACGATGGATCTTACCTTTATAGTCTCTCTATCATCTTTATCTAAAGCCGTTAGAATGTAGCTGCTCATCTGAAAAGGAAATTGAATATCAGCAACTGAGTAAATTAAACAGTTATAAAGATGGATATAGATACTCAATTCATATAACTTGGCTGCGATATGAGCTTTATTATAACCGTCAACCTTGTTGACATCCTTCTTGGCGATCTTTCTATCCTTTGGAAGAATAATTCCTTCTATCAAGGCCTAAGATTTTATCCTATCGCCTAGGGTCGAGTCGGTATCCAAAACATTTTGGCTCCAATATGGGACGAAATACTTGTTGACCTCCTTATTGGGGATGAATTTGGCGGTGCTAATGCCAAGAGTTTTAGAGCGCATTGCCTCCTTTGTCCTCTCGTCCAAACCCTTAGACCTTTTAGTAGGTGGTTCGCTTACGAATTCCTTCCTCGGTCTCTTATCACGACTAGGTGTTGCCTCCAGCATCAGCAACAACCCCTCAACAATGGTGGCATCCTCGGCCTCACTACGGGGTTGGCTCTTTCGGCCTACCTTTCTCGGCTTAACATGGTACTGTAATAGCAGCAATGTTATGCCCCAAAGTCACAGAATTGTAACAGTTCCACTGTGTAAACCAACCTATGATAGTAATTGATCTTACAATGTCTATTATAGATATGATCTACATAAGTGATAACTCTGATTTTAAACATATTTCATATGGTGATTTTATAGTATTTTCCTTACATTTTTGGTTTTCTTTAAAGAAATTGATACTTAATTGAGTAAAATTTTGATTTCAAGGTTTGAACGCGTTCTAGGATCGAAAACGAAGAAAAGGAATCAAGTTTCACTCAATTCGGAGTTCAAACGAAAGAGTTATGAAGTTTTGAAATTATGCAGAAAAATTTGCCTAGGTGCAGAAAGTTACATGACCTGGGGACACGGCTATATCCCAGGCCGTGTCTGGTGACGAAAACAAAATCCTTATAATATATATATAAAAGGATATCTGAGGGTTTAGACAAGAGAGAGACATTAGAGAAACAGGCGAGACACGAGAGAAGAGAAGAGACTTGAGGAGAAAGAGAAGAAAAAGGCGAGAGCAACATCAACTTCAAGATTAGAGAGATTGTTCATCAACCAAAGGGGTTTTCCATGTTTTATTTTATGTTTTTGATGGAACTCGTTTTTAGATTCATTATGATAGCTTAGAATTCGAGTATTTAGGATTATGGAACCTAGGATTTCATGTGACTCTTGAGTTGATTTATAATTTTCAATAAAGTTTCTATCTTTTCTTGATTCAATTATGTTGTTTAATTGTTAATTAATAATTCTAGAGTATCAATTTATGATATTATGCATGATGATTGAAAAATTGCATGTGTAATTAGATCTAAGCATAATTGGAGAGAATTACATGTATACTTAGAGATAAGATACATGTTTCTTCTGGAAAATTAATTATTTGTATGGGAATTCATTATACATTAATGCAATTCTAAGTTATATTATTAAGTAAAGAGATTCCGGTAAATAATTTAGGATTAGGGTTAATATGCTTGAGAAAGGTATTAACTTTAATTGTGAATCCCTCTGGTCAAGAATAATAGAAACTGAATTAAATATATTTTAAGCGATCACATGTTAAACACTAGGGGAAATAATTCCTAAATATGTTATTGTATACTTGAAGTCGTTTTTAGTTTTATTGCTTTCTAAATTGCTTAATCAAGTCTCATAATTAGTTTAATTTGTTAATTTCAGTATTTTTAATTCATTCAACCCATTATAATTTCCCGGTTAGATAATAGAGCTAAGGTTAATATTAGTATTCGAAATCTCTAAGGGATCGACTCGGACTTACATCCGTTATATTAAAATTGATAGGTGCACTTGCCTCATATCAATAAGGCATCTATAACTCCTCACTTTGAAGTAAATAGTTCAATTAAAATTTAATTAAAAACTTACATAAAATTTAAAACTATCATATATATATATATATATATATATTTACATCCATACTATCTCAAAATCGCAGGAATTTACACAACTACAGTATTCATTAACTTATACCTCACACCTCAGTTCATATATTTATAAATACTATTAAGACATTAAAAGACCCAATCGCATGGCCATCTGATTCTCACTCTCTGTTGCTTTAAAAGAGAACTAACCTCCGAATAGTTGTAATACGGCATAGCAAATCAAAAGTCAGAACCTACAAAAGAGTCCATATGGGTATGAGCAATTACAGCTTAGTAAGTTGAATTAGAGACTTATGAATGTATACAAGCACAATCAAGGTTATCGAGCAATTATTTACATGAAATGCAACAAGTAAGTGTTATCACATAACGTAATCCGATTTGTTGTGAAATCGGAGTAATTTCACTCGCTCCAATCCGAGTTGAAGAGTTTCCATTAATACAATAACTCACAACCAAACCCAGGTTTGTGCAATAGAGACACTATTCCCCCTAAGATTATCCTTCAAACCAATACCCTTATCCTCATCGTAACCTCCTATTTTGTTACTTAGTTCGGCTACGGATGAGGAAAAGACTATTTTGCTATCCAACGCTATTCTTTCTGAATGTGTTGGCGTTTAGTTGGAGAATCCTAATAATCTCTTAATGGATTACAATGCATGACAAATTAGGGTATTCGATTTAGGGTATTCAGACAATTCTACACCAATCCAATCATAACAATCATGCACTACGACACAGATTTTAGCACGCAATTAGATACGCAAGCACATGCATAAAACTACTTACAGTCACAATCATACATAATCTTAAGTCTTCAAATACTCCAAAATAATACTCCAAATACAGTGTAATATTAAACCTAACTTACTTGAAATCCTTAGTCGCTTAGTCAATTAGTTATAGGTTAGCTCGTATCCGTATATCCTATAATATAAATACGCTTTTCAGTACTTATACTTTGATGATACATATTCTAAGTTATGATTTAACTAAATTCTCCTTATATACCTATTATTTACTAATGATTAACTCTATGTTAGTTCGGGGTTTAGTTTTCCCCAATTCGATTTCGGTTCAAGCTTTTAATTTAGTTTCAACTACAAATAAATTCTAAAATACATTTTGATCCCTAATGTAACATTAATCACATCAAGCTCGAGTATCCTAATATCATACTAGGTCTTAATTCAGTATTTTAACCTACTCAATACACTCTAATCTTGATTAGTGTATTAGGTTTACTTTCGATATGAGAAAATTTTACATTTTTTGTATAATTATCTGAAATTAACTTTTATACTAGATTTAATACATATTAATATTATCATTATATTTCCTAATTTAACCCAATATTTTATAATTGTCATAATTCCAATTATACATATTATCAATTAATCCATATTTATTACATAATTCCCATGTTAATTGCATTTAATACTCCAAGTGCTATGATTATGTTGCCACATTAGAAATTAATAACTTTAAACATCTAATTATCCTTTAAACCAATAATTAGTTATTTATGTACTTAATTAGTCCAATATTACTCATTTTTTTTACCATTTAGGGCTAAAAAATTACTTAAAAATTTCAAAAATTAATTTAAAAAATGGCTTTATAGTACTGTTCTATATCGCTAAAGTAGTTTATAGAAAAAAATTGAGCTTAAAACTATACTATTAACCCTTTTTATTTTTAATTCTAAATATGTTTAGTTTTACTCAATTTCTTAAACACCCTATATTTACAGATGTAATAAAACTTAATTACTCTTTTCCCTTAAATTTATATACAATAACACATCAGAATAACAAAATTTATAATTTTTTGGGTAAAATTAATAATTTTTTAGGCAAAATTAATAATTTTTTAGGCAAAATTAATAATTTTAATAAATTTTGTAAAATGGGATGAATTTTAGGTTTCACCTAGTTCTTGAGCTTCTTGCTACCGTAAACCCTAAAGTTAAGCCAAGTGATCGTAGGATTGAACTTAGAACACAAAATTTAGGGCGATCTATTAAAGAATCTGATTAAACTCAAATTATAAACTATGAATAAAAATATTAGTAAAAATGACCTCGTAAACTTGAATTTAAGAAAATAAGTAATAAAATAAGAGACTATAAAATTTTCAAATTTTAAGTATAATAATTGTTAATTATCAAAAAGGCAAAAAATATAATCTAATAACTGATAAATTACTAAAGATAGATTATATGTATACTAAAAATTATAGAATGACCTAAATAATAATTAGGAATATTCACATGTACCCCACATGTATTTACGTGTAGATAAAAATACGCGAAATTTCTTAAATTGTTTAAAAACTTATTAAATAATTAAAGAAAATTATTAATTAATTAAGAAAAAATAAAAAAAAATCAGAGGAATCAGGAATGAGGTGGATTTGGTTGTGGTAAGTCAAGAAGTGAAGAATAAAAATTACCCAATCAAAATCAAGTAACATAAAAGGCAAAAATTAAGGGATTTAGGCAATGTCTTATTCAATTAAATGCATATTAATTACTACAAAGCTCTATAAATATGAAAAAAAAAAATTATAGAACTCCTTTAAATAGTTAGGAATCAGAAAAAAAATAGAGAGCATTGAAAATTTAAGAGAAAAATTAGGATAAAAGAAAAAAGAAGGAAATGTGTACAGTATGAGCTAACTAGTCGAACCCATACGCCACCACCACCTGGAACTAAGCCGCCACCACCACCTGGAACTAAGCCGCCACCACTACCCTACTCCAGACCCACCACTTGGACCGGCAGACACACCTGGACCGGTGTTGGAAGGCCAAAAGCCATCAGACCAGGTGAGTCTCTCATCTGCTCCGATTTTGTATAATTTTGTAAAATTATTTATTTTACCCAGAAAATTATGAAATTTATTATTCTGAAGTTTTATTATATGTAGATTTAGGGAAAAATAGTGATTAAGTGTAATCACGTCTGAAAATATAAGATTCTTAAGAAATTAAGTAAAACCAAGCATGATTAGGAATAGAAGTAAATAGGCTTAGAAGTGTAGTTTGGAGCTTAATATTTTTTTTAGAATGCTTAAGTGATATAGAACAGTGCTATGAAGCTATTTTTTTAAATTTAATTTTCGAAATTTTTAGGTAAATTTTTAGCCCTAAAATAATAGAAAAATTGGGTAATTTTGGGTTAATTAGGTGATTAAGACATTAATTACTGATTTAGATAGTAATTAGAGGGTTAGGGATGTTAATCTCCGATGTGGAAACCTAATCCTAGCCTTTGGAGTGTTAAGTGTAATTAATGAAGGAATTATGTGGTAATTGTAGAAAATTAGGAATATGTAGAATTGGAAAATTAATAAATATGAAAAATTAGGTTTAATTAGATAATATAATAATAAAAATTAGAATATAATAAATCTGAAACAAAATTTAATTTTAGGTAATTGTATAAAAAAATGTAAGATTTTCTTACATCAGGAATAAATCCGGTACCCCAATTAGGATTAACGTGTACCGAACAGTTTAGAATACTAAATTAAAATCTAATAGGATATTAGAATACTCGAGCTTAATGTAATTAATTTCACATTAGGATTTGAGCATATTTAAGATTCCAAAATCAAAACTAGAATCTAATTTAGGAACTGAACCCTGCAATAGGGTAGAATGAATCATTAGTAAATAATAGATATACATGGGCAACATAAGCTAAATTATAACTTAAAATATGAATCATTAAAGTATAAGTACTAAAAAGACCTATTTGTATTATAGGATACCCAAAGACGAATCGGTTTGCAATTAAGTGATCGGGCGACTGAGAAATTCCAAGTAAGTTTAGTTATTACTTACTGTATTAGAGTGCTGTTTTATGGTACTTGGAGACTTAGGATTGTATATGGTTGTGATTGTAAGTTGTTTACGCATATGTTTGATATATTTGAATTCGTGTTGAAATTTGTAATGTGATTAATTTTGTGATTGATTGAATTGGTATGAAATTGTTTGAATATCCTAAATAGAATTTAATCTTATTCGACTCTAATGATAAAAAATATCATGCATTACAACCCATTATTAGATCATTAGGATTCTCCAACTAAATACTAATCCCTTTAAAAGGGATAGTGTAGGATTGCATAATGGTCCCTTCTTCATCCTTAGTCGAACTAAGTGACAGGAGAGGAGGTTACGGCGAGGGTAAAGTCAATGGTTCGAAGGTAGTCGTGAGAGGAGCGGTGTCTCTATTGCACAAGCTTGGGTTTGGTTATGAGCTGCTGCATAACATAAAAACTCCTCAACCCGAATAACGGACCAGACTATATTGTGTGATGATACTTGATTATTGCATTGCATTAAAATAATTGCTTGATAATCTTGTTTGTGTTTGTATACTTTCATGAGTCTCTAATTCAACTTACTGAGCTGTAGTTGCTCATACCTTTATAGATTCTTTTGCAGGTCCTGATTTCTAATTATTTTAAGTATTATGTCGCCTTACAATTATCCAGAGGTTAGTTCTTTGAAACCAGGGGTGTGAGGATCAATTTGCTTAGCAGTGGATACATAGCTAGTGTGTCCTTTATAGTTTAAGACTGAAAAACTGATAGTTGTTATGTAAATTAGTGAACCATTATGTTTATGTAGAGTTTCTTGGGAAGTTCTGTGGACTTTATATATAATTATGTATGATTATTAAAAATTTGTGATAATTACTATGTTTGTAGTTAAACACTTAAATGGCACTATTTGCTTCAAAGCGAGGAGTCGTCGACGCCTTATATAGATCATGTCTATGGTAAGTACTGTGAAGTCAATTACTATCATAAAATGGTTTATACGGTGAGACTATTGTGACTTTGTGACTTCAAGGAGTAATAGCTACCAACACCGATTCAGGGTATGTTGGTCGGTCCAGGCAATCCAATTGGAGTGGATTGGTAGTGGTGGTGGTGGCTTAATTCCAGGTGGTGGTGATATGTGTGTTCGACCTATTTGCTCTTACTATACAGATTTGTATAATTTTTTGAAACCTTAATTTTTCTCTTAATTTTTGGTGCTCTTCAATTTTGTTCAACTTCAAATAGACCAAATGAGCTTATAAAATTTTCTTGCTATTTATAAAGGTGTAAAGTAAATCTTATGCATTAATTAAACAAGACTAGGCTTATATCTTCTTCCATTTTGCCTTTTAAGCATTTGATTTTGATTGGCTAAAATTTGTTTCTTCATTCCTGACCTGCCATAACACAATTCTGGATTGTTCTCACTTCCTTGATTTTTTTTTATTTTTCTTTAATTTTTTTTAATTTTCTTTAATTATTTAGCAATTTTCTAGCGAATTTCGAGCAATTTGGGTTATTTCGTATATTTCGACCTACGCATAAATACATGTAGAGTACAAGTAAAAACTTCAAAATTTATTTAGGTTATTCTATAATTTTTAGTCTGTATATAATTTATCTCTAACGATTTTTGTTAGTTATCAGAATGTATTTTACGTATTTCTGATAATTAAATAATAATATACTTAAAATTTGAAAATTTTATATTCTCTTATTTTATTAAATTTAAACTTACGATGTCACTTTTACTAATATTTTTAGCTTTATTTTATAATCTATACTCGATTAAATCCTTTAGCCGATCGTCTTAAATTTTATGAACTAAGTTTAATTTTACAGTTACATAGCTTATATTTAGGACTTACATGCGATATCTTCTTCTATGCTGCTACCTACTTGGATGTGTCCTCTTTTGCCGTTTTCTTCATGGTAGCAAGTCGAGTGGTTGTAGTAATTGTAGTTACCCTTTTGTCTGCTTTTGATTTTTTGGCCTTTGTCTGAGCTAGTAGCTTAACATGATTTACTTCGCCAACACCCATATCTGTAACATGAGCATACAAGTTAATATTAATACGGGAAAAGAATAAACTTACATTCTCTATGTCAAGTAAGGCTCAAAGGCGACAATTCCTTCCCTAAGTTGCAAAAATGGCTTTCCTTTTTGTGGCTATACTTAGTACGGTGGTAACTCATTAGCTTACCTTTCTTTTCATAAAAGATTGGGCCTTCGCTTTCATAATGCTGTATAATTCTCTCAGTGTCCCAGAAGAACATTTTGTTCTTCCTCCTTTCTTGGATTTCCTTGGTCGTTGTTACGTCATTCGGCATCAGTTTTATATCTTTAGTACGGATTGGCTTAGTCCATTGAGTCCAGAAGTCCAGCTCCTCATTAGTTATTATCGACACGAATTTGTCATGCCACTTGTAAATCTTATATTCTAGCCTATTCATGAACTTCTACCCATATCTTGTAGCAGTAAAGTATTACTCGTTAGGCTGCCTCCTAATCGTGAAGAAAAACTAAAATAGTTGAGGTATAGCCCCGACTTCGACTTCCTCACAAAATATCTCAAAAGCTGCTAGAAATCGATATGTATTGAGTAAGAACATATTCGGCGTGACTCTAAAGTAAATGAAATTTGCACTCCCTTGAGAAGCATATCTTCTCCTCTTCTCTTGGCCTCCTCAGATTCCATATTCCAAGAAGATCTTGCCAGTACTAGTTGTATTTCGTGACAAGAACTCTGTCAGCAGAACTAGCAGTTCCATCTGAAGAATCACGGAAGTAAGCTATGTTGTTATACATATATCTCACCAAGGATCTCCCTTCTTTGTCCTTGGGATAATTATCCACAACAAAAGCGTTTATTTAGGTGAGTTCATCCCACCTTTCCTCAATACTGTCGGCTGCACTATCAGAAGAACATGTCACCTTGCTCCTTATTTGGGGGGGGGGGGGGGGGGGGGGGGGGGAAGTAGCTTAAGTTTCCGTTACTTCGGAATCGGAGAGAATAAGTCGACCGACGACGTTGTGAACCATATCTAAATGTTTATAAAGAATGGTATCACAAAAGTTGAAGAACTTGAGAGTGAAGACGAGAAAGTAAGAAAATTTGTTTGTGACTTTGAGCATAAATGAATTCTGATTTTGAAAAGTACTTTAAATACAGACAGTTTATCCTCGTAACTGCAAATTTATTTCTAATGGTAATGGTGTGCTGATTTGATAGTGGCGCGGATTGTTGACGCATGTTTTGAGATAGAAATCCGACAATTGACAACTCCCCAATAGTTATTAAGCCTGCAATGTAATGATGACCATAGCGACATGCGAACTATCTTACTGTCCATCTTGTTCGGCATCTAAAGAACTGTACCCCACTTGGCCTTTAGAGCATTATATATTACTTCCTTTGTCAAATGCTCGAATACGAGAGTTGGGGGGCAACTGTTGATAGTTAGTTTTCGTTTGCCCATCTTACTTGTCCATTCAACTGCCGATAGACTGCGTAATCTATATTCTCAGCGCCTCACCGAGTAATCAACATTCTCGGCACTATGTCAAGTAACATAAATCCATTGTTGATTTGAATTCAAGTTTATGGCAAGAACAGTTATCATAAGCACGGTTATATTACATAACTGCTTGCTCTTCCTACATTTCAGGGAAGGTATCTAATCAACAAGTTTCTACGTATCTCAACAATTATTCCGATAATTATTACTTCAGACATGACAATTTCCTATAAATACGGAAATGAAACTTTGTAAGGGACATCTAACTTAGGTATCGGAGTAGCTATACCAAATTAGCCCCGATATCAAGCATTTTTCTTATTTTTGCAGGATATTTTTAATCCCCAAAATTCACTAACAATAACAACCATTTCCAAAATTATTGCTCATATCAACAAAGTATGTAACGTTAGTAAAAAAATTATTGTCTTAACAAAGTAACCAATTCAAATAGTCATAATTTCAATTCTTATATTCAATAATTAACTTAAGCATTACCTAAATTGGGGTTTTTATTAGAGAAAATATAATTATTGAAGTTAATTTTTCTTAATATATTAAATCTTTATGGGTTTTTACTAGGAAAATAAAGACAAATAAAGTTATTTATTTCATATAATCAGAAAATCTTAAACTCTCCATCTCTTAAACTACTTATTAATATTATATGAAAGACTCAAATTAATAGCATTCCACTTAAGTATATGAACCGTGAAAAGATCAATCTACGACCTAATCAGTTTTTTATTTCACTTATATTACCCTGTTTAAATTGTTTAAAGTTTGTTAGTAGATGTGAATCCTATAACCAACTACAACTTGACTTGTGTATAGATATTGACATAATAGATAAAAGCAATATAATACAAATAAAAGAAAAAATTATATAATAAAAATTTTGGAAACTGAAATTAAAATTTATTCAATAATATATCTACATATATATATTAAAATTAAGACAATAATATATTTTATTTATATATTTTTTAAGCATATTAATAAAAATTTAAAAGGAAAAAAAACGAAAAAACTCAAAATTAAAAGAAAAGGAAGTTTTGGTTACCCTTTAGTAGCCACTTTAGGTGAAGTAGATCATTTGATCTCGTGATCATTAAAATAAAAAGGAAATGAAAAATAACTAAATAAAAACTTAATCAAGTTAAACTTTGGTCAGATGACTCGATTTTAATCTAATCAAGTTTCTAACTCCTTTTTTTTTAGTTTTGGCTACTGTAGATGGCTACCTAACACCTTGTTGTAAAGTTAGGGGATTGTGACACACTTCGCCTTAAGTACCTCTTAACTTTAACATGAGTGGAACTTTTTTTTTTTAATTTTCATTTTTTCTCCATTTCTACTTTTCCTTTTTTGTTAATATACTTAAAATAATATATATTATCTTAATTTTAATTTTATTTTCTAGATTTTTAAGAATTTATTTTATTATATAACATTTTCTTTTATTTCTATTCTTTACTTTGCCTAATGAATTAATATTTATACATATGTTAAGTTGTGGTTAGTCATAGGATCCACGAATGCTAACGGGTTTTAACAGAGTCAAACAAACTAGTGCAAGTGACTTCGAAAACTTTTATTATATAGTAAATTGATTTTTTAAGATAAAAATACAAATTTAGGGCTTAACTTTTTGTTCCTTTTTCTGATTGAGTTCTAAACATTTTAATATTGTAGGTATTTTTTTTTTAATTTCATAATTTAAAATATGAATAATTAATTTTTTTAGTTTTTAAAATTTTACTTTAATTGTAAGTAATGATCAAAGTCTATCATTATTACCTTCAATGTTTTAAAAGTTCTAATAATAAAGATTTAAATAATAAAATGCTATGATTTCTAAAAAAGATAATTATATATGAACTTTGAGAAAATCACATTCAATGCATTCATCTTTAAAAAAAAAAAAGTATTGAAAAATTTTTAAATATTCAAATTTAACAATTTGGTTCCTATTATGTTTGTTGGAATACATCTAGCTTCATTTGAATAAAGATCAAAATTTTAGTAGAAAAGATTATAAAACTCTAGTTTACAAACTAGACTAAATGTACTGGTTAATATCTTGATTTATATTTTTATTAATGAGATGTTTAATTTTCTTAAAAAAAAATTAATGTTGTTATTGTAGAAGATTTTAACTTGTTAATATAATATTTTAAACAAAATACCACAAATAGAGGCATTGCGACATCAATAAATAAATAAAAATTCATATAATTTAATATTAGAAAATATCAATATTATTTTATCATCTCATTTTGTATCATCTATATGTTTTAGTCATATCATTAGTATCTATTTGACTCACAATTCTATATAATACTTTAAAAAAAAAAAGACTTATCTTGAAAAACTTACCTTATCGATGTAAAAATCTAAAGCATACCTTATCGATGTAATTCTATTTTAAATACACAAGATGTAGTTTTTTATTTAGCTAAAGATTTATAAGATTATTATTTTTTTTACAAAAACGAAAATAAAAGTGAAGAAATTAGAAGGAAAAAAAAAAACAAAACCCTACAATTTACTGCCAACAATATTAGCTTCAAAAAATTGTCATTTTTTTTTTTAGATTGAATACGGTTACTAATTCATGATCTGGCATGTACAGAGTGAAAACCTCATTCTCGATTCTACGAGAATTTTTATAAAAGCCTTTCATTTCTTTCTCTTCAATGGAAGTTTTATTTTCCTAAAACGTATCCTACTCCATAATGTTTAGGGAACAAAACAAAAGAACAATAGCCTGATCTGATAAAGGGTTCTCGATCTGATTTGGGTGTACTCCATAATGTTTAGGGAACAAAACAAAAGAACAATAGCCTGATCTGATAAAGGGTTCTCAATCTGATTCGAGTGCCCGTTTAAGCCTCAAATAGAACCCCTTCTTTAAAAGTCTCTCTTTGTTTTTTTTCTAACTCTCTCTCTCTCTTTTTCCCTCAATACTTTAGGTCCTTCTCTCTCTTTATTTTCTTCAAGCTTACAATTTTTTGCTATAAGTTTCATATGTTTTCCATATAAAGAATTTATAACATTATACAAAAATTACTTTTTGATATCACATAAATGTAAAATTTATAAAAAAAAATACAAAATTTATAAATTTCATAAAGTACTTTATATTTTGTAAGGAACCCTTGTATCATGTAGATTTACAAGGCATAAGGCTTTAAGGTGGTTTTATATTGATAGGGGAGATTCCAATTTCAAAATTTAGGAACTAATACCTTATAAGAAAAGGCAAAGCCCTGTACCCTACTCATCCCTTACCATACATCCATGTTTGTTTGCTATAATGATATAAACAAAGAGAAAATAAAAGAAAGTTTTGTTATTACCTTTTTATTCAGTAGCTTTTCTAGGGACTTCATGATTTCACTTCCATTTCAGTTGATCCCTATTTTCTGTCCATTTTTGGATCTCTCCATTTTCAAAGAGGACGTAAGCTTTACAATGAAAATATTTCCTTGACAATCTTTTCCATATATCCAAACAGAAAATTTTCATTTTTGTTATACTTTATTTCTTTCCTTCTCCTCAACCTCCTTTATCAAAACATTGTTAAAATATATCTGAAGCAAAGATGCGGCACCGATCCTTGTTATTATTAGCTATTATTCTTTCATCACAGTTGAATTTATTTAACTAGAAAAAATATATCAACGTTCATCGATAAATCTTAGTGTAGTTGATTCTCGAAAACGCTATACCATGGATTTTTATCGGTTAATCATTCTGCAGATTAAAACCATATAATCTGAAACAGTGAGATTGGTGCACCATGGAAAAACAATAGAAACGGATCATTTCAATTTATTTTCTTAAGAATTTATAATTGGTTGAGATTATAAAGAAAATAATATCACATGGTACTTTAAAAGTTTAAATAATCTCTATCATTAATTCATAAATTATGAAAAATCGAGGGGAGATAAATTGAAAAGATCCAAATAAGATTACAAAGATTTCTTTGGGTAAAAGATAAATTGAAATGATTTAGATAAGATTATGAAGATTTCTTTGGTTTGATAATGTAGGGGAAAAAATAATAATTCTTCTGTGATGTTTAATTGGGTAAAAGATATATTGAAAGGATCCAGATAAGATAATAAAGATTTCTTTGGTATGATAATGTAAAGGGAAAAATAATAATTCTCCTGTGATGTTTGATTGAGTAAAAGATACATGAGATTCCTTATTAGGTATTGGCAATTATTAGTCTTTGCAAATTACAAATTCAAACATTGGCTTCATTAAGGATGTTGACCAATTGATGTTCACTTAATTCATAGAGATAATCCAACATTAATTTGAATAATTCAAGATTTCGTAATACTAAAACATCATAAGTAACATATAAATATTCATAAAATTTTAATATACAAAAATATAATTATTAGTTTTTTAAAAAACATATTTTTTTATGGATACCTACATATTACTCATTATTTCATATAAGGTGTTAATATAATTAAATCTCTTTTTCAATTTGATTCTTCTTTTTTGTTTTCTTTCTTTGACAGTGAAAAGGGTTTTGAAAAATAAAAACAAAGACTAAACAAAGGAAGTTGACGGGAAAGAAACTGTCGATGCATGCTTGTAAATCACGTAATTGAAGGGCTACTACAAGTAAGATAAGATCACTCATCATAAAAAATCTTAAAAATGCCGGTGCATTTGACGAGGATGCCAAGTTGTTGGCCTGTCCGACAATTTGTGACAAGGAAAGGGCATCAAAATGGGTACCTAAAACAGAACCAACTCCCTTCAATCGATATAAGATAATATCCTAAATCGTATCAGATTGAAGAAGCCTACCGTTTCGGCAAATTAGAAAAACAAGATCCACATTGAGGGGGAAGAAAAAAAAAAAAAAAAGGGAAATGAGACGAAGACTATGCAAAATAAGTTGAGGAAAATGGGATGAGCTTCCTGCTTATATCTTCTGGAAAATACAAACACAAGAAAAGATAAAAAGGAGTATAAAAAAAAAAAAAAAAAAAAAGAAGAAGAAGAAGAAAAGGAAAGAAAACAAAGAGAAGAAGTAGGGTTGTTAGAAAGTGGAAAATCATCGTATAAATCCAATGCGCCTATATATTTTTCATCTTATTACCATTCTTTTATATTAATTCCCTTCATTATTTATATATATATAGACACCATGATCTTAACCTAGATTGCTGGCCCCATCCACTTTTGAGATTTGGTCCGCCCTCTATGATAGATCTAATTCATAGATGAGTTGCAGCTAACAGTAAACTAGGAGGAGGGGAATAGTCGAACCCTTATCCCTGAAAAAAGATTCATACTGTATGGATAAATACTTGTAATATATAACCATCGATCAAATTTGAATACATAAGGTGATATTGAGTAATTAGTTAAAAATCAACTACCAATATTATTACTTATCTAAATGATTAGTAGTTATACATCACATTTATATATGCATTACATATACTATTTATCAAATTTTTTTTCATTCCCATACCGTTTCTCTTAAATGATAAAAAACAATTTTTATTATATTTTTTTTCTCTAAAAATGATTTTAATAATATTAACACGCTACGTAAATTAATGAGTGACGATAATATTATTGAATTTATAAATATATATTCTTTGTCTTGTTAAACTAGACTAACTATTAAAACTTTACGATTGCTTGTAAAATTGAAAGAAAACCAAACCTATAATAATTATATTCAAATGGTTTGCCTAGCTTCTAATAGTTATAGTCGTCGTTAGGATATGTCAGTGGTGAATTTGCATGAAGTAAAAGTTGTTCCTAGGATTACGATTGCTACTAATAATGTAATACAAAGCCTATTAATTAAAGGAAATCGCCTACCCCATAACACGCGCTTAGATAAGAATAGTATATGTAAATAAATCGTTCCGTTGTTGAATTTTCAAAATCAAATGATATATTTTATATATAACGTGGCTAGGGACAGCACAATTATGCGCGGTCAACTTATTCGAAGTTGCATACTATACATATTGTCCTGTGTATGGGGTCTTCACCAAACCATAAACTTAAAGAGCAGTGTGACACTATTCCACGTTGACATTCATGCATCGACATTTAATATGGACGTCTAAATTAAACTAAATTATTTGCCGTCTCCATCGATTTTTAATGCTACAAGATCGATCGTTTATTATTAATAGTGTTTCCACGCATATAGTTTTCTTTGTTTTATTTATTTTTAATGGCTATATGGAGTAATAATCGATAGCCATGCAAAGGAAAAGCCTACGGCTGGTCTTCGAGATTTGGTAACCTGCCAAAACTCCAAACTCTTCTCAATCCCCTCTCTATATAATGCCTTGAAATTGCATGAACTCTGCGTACTCATTTAGCCATAGTCACTCTCTTAATTACCCTAAGAACATAGCATAGATAGACAATATGGCTGCTTTCTCTTCTCACATTAATATTGTAGCATTATTGTGTGTATTATTAGCACTCACTTTAGGGAGTGTGTCCGGTCAGCTATCCACCAACTTTTACTCCAAAAGCTGTCCAAAGTTGTTTCAAACTGTGAGGGGTGTCGTCCGCTCGGCCGTGGCCAAGGAGCGTCGTATGGGCGCTTCCCTTCTCCGCCTTCATTTCCATGACTGCTTCGTCAATGTAATTCATCCTCTCTTCTCGGTTCAAACCCCCCGAAAGAAGCGAGAACATTGCATTTTGTTCAATTATGTGTTTTTTATTATGCACTCATGTCCAAAACTTGATCTTACACCCACATGCGCATCAATAATACATAATCTAATATTACTAGCTAGCTACCAAATTACACGCACACGCATATACCCACATTATTGGCACTTCAAAAACTCCTACATTATTAACATCATATCTATAGTATTAACCCCAATTAGGCTTTTCTTTAACTGTTTCTGGAGTCTTGCATGCTCGTCTTAATATTAGTTTAATAAAACTAAGGGGATAAATAAAAAGGTAAAGAATGGAGTTATGCAATATAATAGATTAGAGTTTCTTTAGTGTAGTCATAGGCCCATATGGAGATATGTGTTCAAACATCAAACTGTTCTATATATTTTTTTTTAGTCAAAGGGTGGACGTTAGGCAAATTAGTAAGTTTGGCTAATTATGCGTTAACATTTAATAATCTTAAGCTTTTAGCATAAAATTACCAAAAAGAAACAAAATTCAAGTTGTTTATTCTTTAAAATTTCAGATAGTAAAAATTAATGATATTTGAAAAGAATAAGAAAGCGTCATTATCTTTTCTTTTGCTAAATATGAGGTATATATTGATGCATATGTTGGCATAAGGGAAATAAATAGGACCAAGCAAACTATATATAGCAACGACACTATTTTATCAGTATATCAATGAATCATTTTTCGTTTTGTTATTGTTATATATATATATATATATATATATATATGAGTATTTGTTAAACGGATTGTTTACTTTTTAATGTATACGTGAATTATTGCAAGCCTCCATGTCATACTAATGATGAGATAACATATTGCAACACAAAATTAGTCATGCACAATCCCTTGATAAATGATAGCATGTATTGAAGATAAGCATATAGCTTTATATTCCACCTTTTTCATTTTCCCTAAAAATGAAATTAAGGAATGGATATATCAGATCATTCCCCCAGGTACTTAATCAATGTGCTACATATTATAATATGCACAGTCCAGGATTGCTTATATATATAGAGAGAGAGAGAGAGTTGAATGTGGACTGTTTAATTAATAATAATAATGTTGTTGGTAATATATAATTAGGGGTGTGATGGATCTATACTACTGGACGACACTTCGTCGTTCACAGGAGAGAAGACAGCGCGTCCAAACAACGGATCAGTAAGAGGATTCAATGTAGTAGATCAGATTAAATCCAAGGTGGAGTCCGTGTGTCCTGGTGTTGTCTCCTGTGCTGACGTTGTTGCTATTGCTGCTCGTGACTCTGTGGTCATCGTAAGTTTGTTGCTACTTGCATTGCTAGCTTCAACTACATTTAATTACCTTATAATATATATGTTTTGCTTATTTTGCATTATTATATTATTACAGTCGCAACTCTGGAAAAAAATTATACTTCCTGATGGAAATTTTTAAGGTACCCATGAATAATAGTAATAACACTTAAAATGATCGTGATGTGTATATATATATATATGCTTACAGCTTGGAGGACCAAGCTGGGGTGTTAAGCTTGGGAGGAGAGACTCGAAGACAGCAAGCTTGTCGGCTGCAAACAGTGGTGTGATCCCTCCTCCAACATCTACCCTCAGCAACTTAATCTCCAGGTTCCGAGCTCAAGGTCTTTCAGCCAGGGACATGGTTGCCTTGTCGGGTGCCCACACCATTGGACAGGCAAGATGCACCACCTTCAGGGGACACATTTACAACGACACCAACATCGACGCTTCCTTCGCCAGAACTAGACAGCGTAGGTGTCCTAGCGCTAGTGGTTCTGGCGACGACAATCTGGCTCCCTTGGACCTTCAAACTCCCAATGGTTTCGACAATGATTACTTCAAGAATCTCATCAACAAGAAGGGACTCCTTCGATCGGATCAAGTGCTCTTCAACGGTGGATCCACTGATTCGCTGGTTAGAACATACACCCAGAATCCCAAGAAATTCAACTCCGATTTTGTTGCTGCCATGATTAAGATGGGAGATATCAAGCCTTTGACTGGTTCCAATGGCGAAATCCGTAAGAACTGCCGTAGGGTTAATTAATCGATATCAATTTGTGTATTTGATTTAGTGCTTGGAGGTCGTCGGACCTAATTCCATTTCCCTTCAAGCTATGTTTTTTTTTTGGGTGTTTTTAATTTGGCTTACATCGGGAGTTGTCAAAGATTATGTTTTGTCGTTTGTGGATTATTCAACACATCACGATAGAGATGGTGTTGGAGTTAAAATTGTTTAAGCTACTCAATAAAATGCAAGCAAGTTTTCTTAAAGAGAGACATTTGTTATTCCTGGAAGTTTGCTGTAATTTGATCAGGTTACCTCAAATGAAACTACTGATAAAGATATATAAATTGAGGCAAGTTGGCTTAGTAGTTATGAGTACCAGATATATATTTGGCAAATCAAAATGCATAAAGACAAAAAGCAGAAGCCATTAAAAGCAAGCTAAGAATAGTTTTCAAATCTCAGGACAACTGCTTTGACAATGTAAAAGCTATCCTTGAAAACTATCTAGAATTAGCTGAATTTCACCATTGATAGTTACCTTTGTTAATTATATAATAAATATAATTCTGTGTCTGATCATAATTTTCCGTGGATTGAACCACCTGACCTCATCGATCTAACTAAGCTGCAGTGTCTCCATGTCTATATATATATATAGTCAATAAAGTTGTTGGGATTAGGCAACTTAATCTATCATTATTATCTTAAACTGATCATAATATTAGTATTATGAAAACTACTTTTTCCCCCCGGAGGGTAAACCGTACACGCTGTTACCAGCTGAACTCAAAGCGAAAGATATGGCATGTGTATTATAATATATACAACAATAACACTAAAGTCTCAAGTATGTTTAAATAAATTGAGATTGGAGGTCTGAACGAATCAAAATTATTCTTGAATCATTCAAGTTCAAGTCGAGATAGAGCTTTATTGTACTTGACTAGCTCACAAGATTGAGTCGATTGTAAATATAGGTTGAGTTCGAACCAAATTTAAATACTAATATCACTATAATTGGAAAATAAAAATTCTTTTAATCAAATAAAGTTTAAACAAGCTTACTTAAGACAAGATCAAACTTATTTAGTGTAATTTCATGTTGGACTTAAGTTTAAAATTTTAAGCTCATCGAGCTCAAGCTTTAAAATTTTATATCAAACTTAAACTTGAGTTTAAGATTACATTGTTTCGATTCGATTCGTTTACTCTACTAATTTTAATACCATATTTTGGGTACATTATTCATTATTGTCGTTGTCAACCTCATTACTTTTTTCTTTTTTTTTTTTTTAACGCTTTGCCTAATATTAGTTGTACATCTATTCAATGAGCATAACTGTGGTTACGATATATGGCAATTGAATTCCAATCCAGACAAAGGGGCAACCATAACAGTTACTGTAAAGAAGTAGTACAAGAAGGATATACTCTCGTGTTGTACACATGTCCGCTAAAAGCTGAGAAAAAGAAAAAAGAAAAATACAAAAGATCCCTTAGACGTTGGTGTAAATATTAGTTGATCCCATAAACTTTTAAATATTGAAAATTATTTCCTTAAATTTTAATAAATTAATAAATAACCTTCATAATTTGTAAATAATATCTATAAACTTTTATTTTTGTGTAAAAATACTCCCTAAACTTTATCAAAGTATACCTTAAAACTCTTTAAACCTCTATCATAGTATAATTTTTTAACTAAAAAAAATTTATGGAGTGATTTATATTATTTAATAGATTAGAGTGTGAATTTGCATCTAGGCTAAAGTTCCAGAAAATTTATTTACGATTTCCTACCCCCACCCCCGAGAAAAAGTAAGCCTATAGAATAGAAAAGTGATGTTTAGTTCTCAAGCTCATCGATCCGTTAATTCAATTGAGACCCATTGCCATGGCCCCAAGCCCATCTCCCCAGCTGATCGTAATAAAACGTTGAATGCAAATACTTCACTTCTTTATTATTTATATTATTTTCAGTAACTACCATATGAAGTCTCACCTTATATTAAGAAACATCAAAAGATAAAATTATATAATTAAGTATTACTTTTTGAATTATTTACACTTCAACCAACCTTAAGCTACTAAAACCATAATTTATATTTCAAATTTGCGTATCTAAAACTACCACCTATATATAAATATCCCACTTTAAATTTACAACTTTCGATTGTTATGTAGGAAGCCACCAAATTTTCTTTTGATTTAAATTTTGAAAAATAATCATTTCAACTCTTAAATACAACTTCGACGGTTCAATGACTCAATAGCTATTACAGTTTTTTTCCCAAATTGAAGTAGGTAGTATCATACCAAATGCGGTGACACTTCCACGGCAGTAGAGCTAGGCAATACCTGATATCATTCGATTTACCTGCTACGTTTTGATTATAATCATATTGAATAAACCTGCATATAAAAATGTCAATTTGAGTTATGATTAATCATCTAAAATATTTACATTCAAAAAGATGAAATCTTATATTAAAGTCAACTATTATAAAATAAAGCTATTTAAAAGTTGTATCACACCGAATTGGAGGTCCATCGGGCGTTTATTTACACAAATAGCCTCCAACGATTAATTGAAAAAACAAATGCTCGATTAAAATATTTTCATATAATTGGGGTTTGATTGGGCTGGGCCTGGTATCACCGCAAGGGGCTTGGCAGTGTAGTTTCAAATTCAATAGTTGCATTTGAGCTCACTAAGCTCAAAAATGCGTCCGCCACGATTGATTTAATAACAATAATAAAGGACTGGAAAAAACTGTTTCACAAACCAAAAGAGTTGTTCACGACTTAAAATTGAAATTAACTGTTTGAATATATATATATATATATTTTGGGGTACCATACGTTTATTTTGATGATGATGAACTAAACTCATAAAAGAAGCCTACAAAATGAACTTTGCTTGTTTTTTTGCATTAGTAGATCTGTCTTTCGTATATTAACTGGGAGAGAACTTGAATGTTGGAATATTTCTTACAAATCGTACTTGTTGAGTCAAAGATCGTACTTACTAAAGCATACACTTTATGAAAGAAGCACCACTTCTTCTTTTCTTTTCTTTTTTCTTCCAATGAAATGTTTAATCAACATTTTAATTTTTCATTATCTTCTTCATGGATATGCTGGAAAGTGTTTGAGGCACTCAATAGCATACTCATACAAAGCAATGTATACATTAAGCACAGGGTGGCGCACATGTTGCCAGTCAATTCGTTTTAAGAATTTTTTAAGAAAAACGTATTATTTTTAAGTACTAAAAAACTCATTAGGAAGTATAGTCTACCTTTTATTTTTTCCCACCCTTCCCCCCTTAATTTTCATTTAACTATGAGAAAGTTAAATATTCATTTTAACCAATAACTAAAAGATGACTCAAATAAAGAGTTAGGGGTTTTCAAAACCAAGGATTCACTCATTTCTTTAAGAGTCAATTATATCTTCCACGGGGAATACTTTTAATTCTCTTAAAAGAATGAAAGACCCAACCACTAATACTAACAAATCTCATAATGGGGATGGTTAGAAAAAGAACAAGAAAGATAATACACACATTTAAAAAAAAAAAAATCAACAAACCCTCATATATAACTATTAACAAGTCAACATCAAACTCATAGTCTTCTTGATGCAATGCATGCCAAAGAAAAATATAGAAAGCGCAAAAAATCTCTACTTCTTGTGATACATTGTCTACGAAAATGAAAAAAAAAAAAAGACAAAAAGAATATAATATATATAAACCTAATAGAAACCAGATAAAAAAAAAACTTGAAAAATAAAACCCTAACTAATAAAAGACGTATTATAAGCTTTAAAATGCATTTTTAAGCATAAAACGACCTCAATTGGAACTTGCCTTTATTGCTTGTTTTAGAGTTTGAAATTCCCTTTTTGAAAATATATTATTATAAAGAAAATTCCTTTTGGATAAAAAGTTATGCCTATTTTATTCATAACTAGAAAGCTAGTTCATTTACAACTCGATTTACTATTTTGTCTATCCTACCGACTCGTATAATTCAAATTAAGCTTGCCACATCACTTCTAGACACTAACATGAGGCCTGAACTTAATTGGAATAGCTGAATCATGGGGCCTTATAAGGTTTAAGAATTAAGCTTAATTCTTGATAAAATTGAGAAAGATTTATTGTCTATATTATTAACGTTAAAAGAGGTTTAAGTAACTGTCCCTTTTAAAATTACTATACGAGCCCCCAATTAAAAATTATATAATAAAAAAACCAATACTTAAATAACTTATTAAATGTTTTATATATGAATAAAATTGATATTTTCCTCAATTTCATTTCACATCTTTCTCCATTAGTTTTCCCTGCAAATCTCTCTTAATTGATAACATGTATGTGGATAACTCCAATATCTACAAGAAATTAACTATGGATATAAATAAATCATTGTATAGTTGAATGTAGAAGTTAAATTTAAATTTAGAGTTCTTTAAAATAAATTCAAAAGTCCACGTTTATATATTTCTAATATTTAAAATTTTTAATAAAAACACAAATATTAATAACTTCAATATTTACGAAAAGTTATGCAAAAATGTGTGTTCACATATTTATAATATTTAATTTTTTTTATAAAATTAAATTAATTAAGACACCAAATGAATAATGATGAATCGCATGAATTTGTTTTTTAATTAAAAATACAAAAAGAAGTAAGATAGTAAAAAAAAAAAAAAAAATTAGCTACTTCAATGTTATAAATTTTATATGTAATTATTTCATATCTACAATATGAATGTTTTGTCTACTAGTTTTATTAGTACAAATTGCAACACTCCTAACATTAGTAATGTGAAATAAGAAAATTAAAATTATATAAATAATTAGTTTCACATCGTTAAGGAATAAGAACTTTTTTTAATAGAATTTTATAAATACCAAACCAAAGCAGTACTAATATTATATTTATTTTTTATATTGTTAGTAGCAATAAATTAAATATTTTGAATAAAAAAGAATTATTCTTAATTCACATGGAAAAAATTAAATTTTCTCTATAATTTAATTCAATTTTATGTCAGGTTTAAATAAATTTTTTGTTTAATAGTTAATTATTTTATTTAATTTTCATTTACAAGTCGATAAGTCTGGTTTTCAAAAACTTGCCTTGGTGATTCCTTGCTTAGTTATGGGTCAAAACCAACTTAATTTAGGCTCTATGGTCTTCAAACTCATTAGATTCATAGTAGATGTTAAATTAGTGTTTCAATGTAGAGTTATAAGAAGAGATTTATGTGAAACAACTTAAAGATTTATCATTAAAGGTAAAGAATATAAATTTTATCACTTATATAAGGCATTATATGAATTAAAGCAAGCTATGCATGTATTGCATAGTTGATGTCACTTTACATTAAAAGAGAACAGGTAGAAAATTTCCTTATTATATAATGAGATTGATTACATGATGACATAGATACAAGTCAATTTGTGTTAGATTTGAATTAAATTGCAATGATGAAACAATAAAAGATGATAGAGTTCAATCATAGAAATATTTTCTTAGAATTCAGGTTTGTTAATCCAAGGGAGAAATATTTATTTCTTAGGAAAAAATATTTGAAAGATTTTTTATAAAGATTCCAAATAAGCAATGTAGGCCAATTGCTACTTTGCTTACAACAAATGGGAAATTATAGTCAGAAGATAGAGCATCAAAATCAATGTATAGATGTAATGAATTCGAAGTTTAGTCAAGTCTCTAATTTACCCAACAATCGAAATGCTAGATGTTGACAAAGCCTTTTGGATATGAGTCATTCAAGCCTATGTCAACTTGGTTAAGCTTATAGGCTAGGTCCTTATAGCCTAAGCCGTGCCTCTCTAAACCTAGCCTTCCTATCCTTATGGCCAGCCTCAACTCAGGCTTGTTATATAGCTTACCCAATTATAGTAGTCATCAACAGTTAGGAGACTGTAGATAAGGTTGAGTAATCAAGTCAATAACTACCTTCTACATTTACATAACATGTTGGACCTTATAACTCCACTACCTAATGCTTGTGAATGTAGTTTATGCCCACTAACTCCTCTCCAACTACTACTTTTACTTCTCTATAAATACAAGATTACCACTCAGTAGTAAATTACTCGATACTTCATACAATAGAGCTTACTCTTTACATTTGAGTACTATCGCTCTCTTTACACACTAATCTAACTTAAGTATGGTCACGTTGGACAATTCCTTGATGCCTCTCATTATTTACTGTCTTACAAGCTCAAATAGCAACGTGAAGCCTAATCTCAATCAATCTCTACCGGCCAAACCCAAAGGTGACATCAGATATTATTGAACAAGTCATTTTTATTTCCAAATTTATGCAAGAGTCCTAGCCAATTACATCATGTAGTGGCCAAAAAGGATATTGCAATGTCTGCTAGGCATAAAAATTTATGGCATTTATTAAGTGAAAGAAAATTTTCTAAACTTATGTGACATACAAATAGTGATTGCTGGATTGGAAAAGCATATTCGAATACGCATTTTACGATATGTTGGTCATCAAAGAAGCACAACTGCACAAAAACATGTATCGTTATCTTCATTTGATACGAAAGACGGAATATATTGTTACCACGGTGGCAACATGTAAAGCAACTTGACTACGAAGAATTTCGTCAAATCTATATCAGAGGCAGGAAAAACACATGATTATCCATTTTGATGATGTGTTAACCATAGCTATGGAAAAGAATCCAATATCTTATGAAAGAAAAAGCATAATGAGCAGTGATATCATTATATGAGAACTTGGGTATATAATGGTGAAATCCAATTTGAATTCACGAACCCAAATGAGTAATTTACAGATACATTTACCAAAATCGTGATAATTGAAAACAAATCAAAAGATAAGTCGTCGAAATCACAAATATTAAGAAGGTATGTTAAAATATAATTTGCAATTAAAGCGATATAGTGTTGGCTGTGAAAACCTTCTTAATTTTGTGAAGTATGTAGTCGTTTTATAGTTAGAGTAAAAGAGGGCCTATCGTCATCAAAAGTTGCATGTCATAGTTGGCAAGCTCTAACCGTCATTTTTTCGCTTTCACCGCTTATTCCTCTTGGCAACACAAGAATATAGCATCCATTGCATCATTTACGTGTAAGCATCAAATTTAGTTTTTAAGATTGCACCCAACAATTCATGTGTGTGAGCTGTACCTAATTAATACGTTGCATATATCGAACGTGTTCTAATATATATGATTAATGTTTTATCACGTATGGAGATAGCATGGTTGAAAGGAAACATATTGCTTAACTTAAGTAGTGTGAGGGACCATACATGATTAAATTCGCAGAAGAACCCTGGTGTGTAGTGTTTTCCACGCACCCGTTGCCAGGATGCGAGAAAAAGATTTCCCTGCCGCGGTCTCATATAATACCAACCAACAGTTATTGAGCAAGTAGCTAGTGCTACAACAAAAGACGAAACTATGACGACAAATTTCTTATTATTTGCGATTCATCAACTGATCAATTCTACATCCACATCCAACAATAATATTTATCTTAACAGTAATTTCCAAAGGACAAACCAATTAGAGAAGAACTAATAATAATTGGAAGGTTCTTTCTTGTGAGGAATACTGATCATGGTTGCTGACTTGAATATTGCAAAATATGATGCGGGAGACTTCCCAAAGCAAACACTTGACACCTCATAATCATCGTCATCCTGGCCATCATCAAAGCGGCGTCCGTACATCCGACCGCGATGGGATTCACGGGTGTTATTTCCCACCCTGGTGGGGGCTGGATTCAAAAGAAGAACGCGAGGTCAAAGTCGTCCGTGACTGCTTGCCATCAAAGTATACCATCGAATTGCGTGATGACGATGTCGACGTTATTGGAGATCGCAAGGATGAGAATTTAGAAGAAGAGGAAGAGGAAGAGGAAGAAGAAGAAGAAGCAGGCGACGACGGGGAAGGAGAACGAGGATAATGAGAATGTGGCCTTTCCTGGGAGTGGAAGATTTTCCGGAGAAGATCATAGCAAGGTTTAAGTAATCGACGCTTGTTGTTATTATTACGTGTACGTGGTGTTGGTGTGGGCATGTAGAAGAAGGAAGGTGGAGGTGTGAGAGGCGGGAGAGGAGTAGTTGTATGAGTATGAGCATGATGAAAGTCGACCTTGGGTGTACCTGGTTGAGATTCCCATCTGAAGGGAATCGAAACTCCATCATGAACATGATGATAGTCGTAATCGTCATCATGATCGTGGTGGTCTGACGATGATTTTCTTGTACATAAGAAGTCATCATCGTAACGACCACTTCGTCCTTCTACTCCTAGTCCTTGTTTCCGTCCAGCCGCCACTGACGATCTTTTCAAGATCAGATGTCTAGAGGAGAAGGTTTTGGAGTCCAGTCGCTTGATCCACCCCAGAGACGACGAGGAGTCGAGGAGGCGAAAATCCTCCGAGTTGCTCTTTAGAAGTTTTGCTGCATCCATTTCCATTTTATTATTTTTAATTGTGTGTATATGTTGTTGATGTATTATTGTCACTTCTGCATTACTCAAGACATGCATGATTATAATATATATACAAGCACCAGCTACTACTCTTAGTAAAAAATATACATGTGCTTGCAAACGCCAAGCTCTCGAGTTGATTGGCTCCTTTAATAGTTACTACGTCAACTTGCGTGTACTCGCCCCTTTTTACTTGTTTATAAAAAGCTATGCGATTAGTTCAATATAATAAGGCCCCGATTGCTACTGCTCGGCCTATAGCCAATAAATTAAGGAATTATGTTTTGGACCGATGGAACCTTTAATTCTTTAATTGGTTTACTTTTAAGAAATATGTAGCTAATGTTATGCTTATCTAGGTCTACTCTTCTCTTCACATGGAAAGTCACGTGTGTCTTAGAGTGTTGATAAGACATTTTGGGCAGAGACCTCTCAAGCCCAATTAGATCCGCCAAGCCTTATATTACCAGATTCGCTTCTATAGGCCTCGGGCCTAGCCCTGCCTGACTCTTAGTGGCTCAAGCCCGTAAAAAACTGTAATGGCCATAAACTATAAGATAAGGATAAAACATTCATGTCCTAAATATGAAAAACACGTCGAACACAACAAGCCCCACTCTCCCACGCTTGTAAGAGAAGATCTCTCCTCCCAACTGATTTTCAACGGCTGGCTCCACTTCGCTATAAATATCAGACATCTATCCAACGATAACTTTCTCTATAGACTTTACATTATAAGCTTGCGCATTTAATACTCTATTCTATAGAAAGCCTATTGCCAACTTAAGCATCGGAGTGATCACACCAGACAACCCCTCAGCATCTCCTTATTGTGCACTATTTTGCAGGCTCAATACGTGTAAACTTCAACCAACTATCAGCAAAAACTGAGAAACGACATCTGGCACCGTCTATAGGAAATGAATATTCCTACACCCGAAATCCTAAACACACCAAACACATAACCTACAAGCCTTTCTACATCATGTCTTAACACAATGGACAAGGAAATCAACAATTGGTAAACAACCAACCTAAGGGCGACTAGCCCATCCTAAGAGCTATGCTGGAAGAATGTCTGGAGCATGTGGAGAACCTGGTTGAGTAATATGCTGAGCAGAACAGGGAACTCTGAGCTTACCCAGACGAGGTAGAGCACCGCACCAAACAAACTCACTAACTCGAAGTTTTGAATTCCCGCATTAAGTAAGATAACATCTAGCAGCAGCTGCAAAATGAAAGGAATCAACAACCCGACTTGCCGCGGCAACAGCAGTCAACAAGGTCTGTGGCTACCCACGATCGAATTCTAGCTGGCAATGAGTAGGAAGTCAACTCACATGGAGTCTAGGCTCATTCAACTGCACGATGAGCTCACTCGGCGAACGATATCGACCTAAATGAGCTCCGTGCAATAGTAAGGTGGCTCTCCAAGCAGCAAAAGACCAAGCCTGCTGACGATATTGGGTTAGTTGCTAGCAACAAGACCCCCTTCACCAGGGGTGTCCAGGATGAAATATTGCCCCCCCAACACAAACTTCCACCCCTAAACCAGTATGATGGTATGGGTGTACTCGATGACCATCTCCTCCACTTCCATACCCTCATGAACCTTCACGATCATGGAGATACCATACTATGCAAAGTCTTCCTAGGCACGCTAAGGAAGGTAATACAGATGTGGTTCAACTAACTCCCCAACAATTCGATCAGCTCCTTCAATGAGCTAACTAGAAGTTTGGCCTCCATTTCAGGGCTAGTAAGCCTTCATCCAAGGATACCCCGTCTTTATACCTGGTAAGGTAGGGTAAGGTCGAGTCCCTACGCAACTATGTAGCCTAGTTCAATAACGCAGTGGTCCAAATCCCTCAACTGGACGAGGGAGTCGCTGTCCATGCCACGCAGCTTGGCATTAAACCCTCCAGAGATTTCTTCTGATCTCTTACGAAGAGCAAGGCAAGGACCCTGGCCGACTTCTGGAACAAAGCCTAAAAGTACACCAACTAAGAAGATAATATTCGAGCTAGGCGCGACGTCGACCGAAAAAGGACGGCCGAAAAGTAGGACAATAAGAAATCGTCCATTAAAGATTGCCTCGATGGAAGGATGCCAAGCAGGCTTGAGGGAGAAAGCTCTGGGAAGAAGAAACGCCAAGCAGAGTGCAACCCTCTTCCCCCTCTCATTTATAGCCAGTATACGCCTCTAAATAGACCCATAACCCAGGTCTACTTCCAAGTGAAGCACCGAAACTTGTTGCAAAGGCTGCAAAAAATGCAAGGAAACCCCAATCGCTAGAACTTTGTCGAATACTATCAGTTCTACAACGATTACAGCCATACAACTGAAGAGTGCTTCCAGGCAATTGAAGAATGCTATCGAATATGCCATTCAACGCAGCTTCTTCAATGAATACGTAACACACCGGAAGAATGACGACCGTTCTGACGATGACATTAATAGGGCACCTTGGAGGTGATAAACCGAAGATGCCCAAGTGGGGCAGCATAACGATTGCCACAATGATCACGCCCCCAAAGGCATCATAAATGTAATTATGGGGAACTTGTACCTTAGGAGCCAGCCAAGCACTAGCAGCTCGGTTAAAGCCTAATCAGAGGTGCTGGCAGTTGTGGAGAAGAGACAAAAGTTAGACACCTTCATCTACTTCTCCAATGCCAACCTCGAAAGGGTCAACACTCCCCACCAAGACGCCTTGGTGATTAGGGCTAGGGTCTCAAAATTTGAGGTCCTGAAGATCATAGTGGACACTAGCAACTCTACCGACATACTCTTCCTCCACATATACGACCGAATGAGGAAGAAGCTTCCAATAAAGATGAAGCCGTAGCACCACAATCCAATCAGCTTCAATGGCATCACCGTCTGAGCCAAGGGCATCATCATACTGGACATGGAACTTAGTAATGATGACCACGTGGCACAACAACCAATGGAGTTCGTTATGATCAATTGTCTTTCCCCTTATAATGTACTTTTGGGAAGACCAAGCCTAAATGTATTTGGGATGATCACATCCTCCCTGCATCTTAAGGCTAAATTCCCGAAGCCTACAGGTGTAGGAGTATGCAGGTGTGATCAGAAACTCTCGCGAAAGTTATATGTTAGAGCAACCAAAGGCGATGGCGTCTTCACCCTAGAGATGGGCCCGCAAGAGAGACCGGCTGAAAGGGGCAAGCTTGGAGAAAAGATTGAAGATGTCTAGATCGGCGACTCTCCCGACTATATAACAAAAGTTGGGATCGAAACCCTAGCTAACGTGAAGGATGAAATCATTTCCCTCCTGCGAGCAAATTCAGATAGGTTCGCCGGGTCGGCATCCAACATGCCATGAATTTCCCCCGACTTGGCAACCCACAACCTCAACATCGACACTATAGCGCGGCCTATTAAACAAAAAAAGAGGCATTTCACCACAGAACAACAGGCTGCAATCAAGGATGAAGTGTAGAAGTTGCTCAAAGCTGGCTTTGTAAGGGAAGGAAAAGTACTCGATGTAGTTAGCAAATGTGGTACTTACGAAAAAGAAGAATGGAAAGTAGCGTATGTGTGTCGATTAGATCGACCTCAACAAAGCCTGCCCCAAAGATTGTTTCGCCCTCCTCAAAATCGATCAGCTTGTCGATTCTACGTCAGGACACACCCTACTGAGCTTCATGGACGCCTTCTCGAGATATAACCAGATCAAAATGGACCAGAAGGATGAAGTTCATATTTCCTTTATCATCGACTACAGCACATATTGCTACACTATGATGCCATTCGGATTGAAAAACACTAGGGCTACATACCAGTGGATGGTGATGAAATTATTTAAGCCCCAGATCGGGTGCAATATGGAGGTGTACATCGATGACATAATTGTCAAGAGTTAGAAGCCGATCAATCATGTCAAAGATCTCCAGGAAGCCTTCGAGCAAATGCGCACGCATGACATGAAGCCGAACCCTCAAAAGTGTGTCTTCGACATCGACTCTAGTAAATTCCTTAGATTTCTAGTCACTTAGAGAGGTATCGAGGCTAATCCCAAGAAGATCATGGCTATCAAGGGAACGAAGACCCTAACTTCAATCAGAGATGTATAAAAGCTCATTAGCATGGTAGCTGCCCTAAGCAAATTCATTTTGAAGAGTGTTAACAAATGGGTTGAGTTCTTTGAAAACCTCAAAAATCCTAAGGGTTTCCAATGAACTTTGGAGAGCGCTGCTGCCTTTCAACAGCTCCAAGACTTCCTTGCTCACCCACCAATCCTCTCCAAGCCTGTCCAAGGGGAGGATCTATTTTTGTAGCTATTAGCGATTGGGCTCTCTCCTCTGTGCTAGTCAGAGCAGATGGAAGATAACATAAGCTAATATATTATGCCAGTCACATACTTCATGGATCTAAGGTAAGGTACACTCAGGCAAAAAAATTTGCACTAGCCGTTGTCATTACTACCAAACGACTAAGGCCTACTTCCAGGCGCACTAGGTGATTGTACTCCTAGACCAGCCGCTACGCATCATGCTGTAGAAACCTAATGCATTTGGACGGATGATGAAGTACGCAATGGAACCGAGTACGTATGGAATCCAGTACTAACTACAAATGGCCTACAAAGCACAGGTCCTAGCCGACTTCGTAGTAGAATATACCGAAGAAGAAACAGCCCCGAGTGATGACAAACCAATATGGACTCACTACGTTGATGGATTATCTACTACTGGAGGTAGAGGTACGGGCCTTGTGCTAACCAGTCTCCATAATGTCACCATTTGTTACACCCTTAAGTTCGGGTTCGACTCCAGCAACAACGAATTCGAGTACGAAGTGATTATCGCCAGCCTGAAGCTGGCTAAGGAGATTGGGGTCAAACAGCTACAAATATTTTCGGACTCCATGCTTATTGTACAATAGGTCCAGGGTAAATATGAGGCCAGGGAAAACTCCATAGCCAAGTACTTAGAGAAGACAAGAAGGCTCCTAGCAAACTTCCCTTTTTGGGACATCAAGAAAATCCCTTGAATGGAAAATTCAGCGGCCGACTGGCTATCCAAGCTGGCCTCCACTAGCATATAGAAGCCCAAGATAAAGGACAACAAGATCTTCATCAAGTACCTGCTAGAAAAATGTATAGCTCTAAGCTCCGCTGAAATTTTGGAACTGACTATGGCAGCACCAAAGCCAAGCTAGATGGATTCCATGCTAAGCCACTTAGAGGAGGGAACGTTGCCAGAGGATAAGAGGGAGTTGAAGAAGCTTCGCTACCATGTTACCAATTATACACTGATTGATAGAGTCTTATACCATAGGAAAATCAACCTCCCTTTGCTCCGGTGTCTCCGAGAAGGGGAAGGGTTGTGCGTTATAGAAGAACTGCACACCAGAGTGTACAACAATCATATCTAGTCCTACGCCCTGTACCTCCAAGCACTACGGCTCGGATATTATTGGCCAATCGTGAGGCAGGACGCAAAGGCCGTAGGCTAGAAGTTTCCGTAGTGCCAAAAGCATGCCTCAATCAGTTACACACCCAGCATCGCACTCCAACCCCTAATGAGCCCATGGCCATTCACCCAATAGGGGATCGATATCCTAGGCGCCTTCCCAATAGCATCAAGAGGACGATAGTTCATAATTATTACCGTGGACTACTTCACAAAGTAGGTGGAGGCCAAAGCAGTGGCTAAGATCACGGAGAGAAATGTAAAGTCATTTGTCAAAAACAACATTCTCTCTCGATTAAGAGTCCCCCTTACATTGATCATGGACAACGGCTGATAATTTGACAACCCTAAGTTCAGGGAGTTTTGCTCCAAGCACCACATTGCCGTGCAGTTCACCTTGGTTGCCCACTCCTAATCTAATGGACAGGTGGAGGCGACCAATCGGGTCATCTTAGACAGCCTCAAGAAGCACGTAGACCGATCCCATGGTGTCTGGGTTGATGAGCTTCCCAATATCTTGTGGGGTTATAGGACCATACACTGTACTTCTATAGGCGAAATGCCCTTCCATCTGGCCTTCGAGTCAGAACCAATCCTCCTTATTGAACTTGAACTCCTAAATATCTAAACTTGAAGTTTCAACGCCACCCTAAATGACTCATTGCTACAGGTAAGCGTCAACACAATCGACAAAATTAGAAACCTTACTATTGCTCGGGTTACTACATACCAACATCGAGCCGCTTAGTATTATGATTAGAAGGTCCAACACAAGGAATTCAAGGCCAGTGATTTGGTGTACTGAAAATTAGAGGCCACTGGTTCATGAGAAGGACAAGGCAAGTCAGCCCCCAATTGAGAGGACCCAATCAAAATCAGGGAGAAATTGGGCAATGGAGCATACAAGCTAGAAAAATTGGATCGCGAGCTTATCCCGCGCACTTAGAATGCCAGCAATCTACGCTTCTACTTTGATTAAAATTTCATGATGTACATTTTTATTTTCGATTTGAGTCGAAATAAAAAACATTCAATTGATTACATACTTCTCTCCTTCTCATTTTGTTTCAATCACCTTACCAGCCTTTCAAAAAGGCATGCGAATAGTTACTTGAGCAAGTTAAAACGCTGCTGACCTAACTCTCCTAAGGTAACCTCGGCAAGGGGAAATACCCCTTGCACAGAGGAACTCCCATGAACCGGACAAATCGAAACGCCACCGACCTGACCCCCGTAAGGTAACCTCGACGAGGGGAAACACCCCTTGCATAGAGGAACTCCTACAAACTGGGCAAGTTGGAACGTCACCCCTTGCATAGAGGAACTCCCACGAACCGAGTAAGTCGGAACGCCACCGACCTAACCCCATAGGGTAACTTCGGCGAAGGGAAACACCCCTTGCACAAAGGAACTCCCACAAACTGGGTAGGTCAAAACGCCACCGACCTGACCTCCATAGGGTAACCTCAAAGAGGGGAAACACCCCTTACACAGAGGAACTCTCACGAACCAAGCAAGTTGGAATGCCACCGACTTGACCCCCATAAGGTAACCTTAGCAAGGGGAAACACCTCTTACACAGAGGAACTCCCCCAACAAGACCTTTACCAAGGGTCTAGAAAATTTAATCAGAACAATGAAACTTTCAAAAAACTTCATTTATTTATCATATAAATTTATTTACAGAGCAAAGGCCGGCATCCCAACCTTATCCAGAAACATAAAAGAAAAAAAAGGGAAATTACAATATCCCACTACTGCTTAGGATCAGCTAGGTTAGGTAACTCCGAAAAATCTAAAGCATCAATCTACTCCAAGCGCTGATCCGTAAGCACTTCAGCAGGCAGACCTTAAGCCGCAGGGGAGCACAAGACATGCAAACCAGGAATGGTGGGACCCCCCCACAAGTGAATCATCCCCAAGGACAACTTCTGAGGCATCCTCCTATTGAGTTGCCGAAGCAGGGCTAGAGGTAGAAGCGCCCTGCACTGCTTCGGTAGCAAAGGACACGCCTACATCTTCGATGGCTGCCCGAGCGAACTCCTCCCTTACTAGGGCTTCCCTCTTCTTATTAAAGGTAAGGGAGTCCAAAAAGTCAAGGAAGCTTAAGTTTAGATCTAGATAATGAGAGAGGATTTCTCTCTTGGTGAAGCGGGCAGAATCAGTAAACAGGTCCTCCAGCTCCTCTAGCCACTCCTCAGTAGCCCTATAGTCGGCGACCACCTTCCTTGCAGCAGCATTGTTAAGGACCTCCCCGCTCTCCATCTTGAAGATGATCTCTTCCATCTCCAAAACCTTGCCTTACAACTCCCTGACTTATTGCTCCAAAGTAGCCTTCAAACCAGCCAGCTCAAGTGATGTGACCCTAGCACCATCATACTCAAACACCTTCATCGCTAACTTGATCTTTAGCCTAGCTACGGAAGCCTTCAACTCAACATTTTCTTTTTCGAATCGGGCCCTAGCTGTACCGTCCTCCTCCAGTCGTTGTGAGAGACGAACCTTTGTCTTTTGCTCGTTCTTTATCGGAGCCTTCAGTTCTGTGACCTTCCCGGCATCCCTCTTTACTTAGCCCCTCTCTTGCTCTACATGCTTGAGCTTCACCTGAAGCCCTGCCACCTGCACAATAGAGTTGCGAAGGCGTTTGTTAGCTTGAGCAAATTTTCTTAAGTACCTCCTACTAGAAGTCTCCACCCCTAGTAGGCACTTCTTCTACTGATGCAACTCCTCCTGCAATCTAGTTACCTCTTTTTAAGTGGCATAGGACTTACTCAATTCGAGGAACACTTGGTCATGGTACTACAAGAAGAAAATAGAACCCACAGGTTAGTATAAGATATTAAAACAAAACACAACAACAGCATGGAAGACCTACCTGCCGCATTAAGGTACTCAAGTGGCCTACAATTTGTATGGGGTTACCCATACCTTTTTGGGAGATCCTTTCCAGCACAGCCTAATCACCAGGTGTGTAAGACCACATTGAAGCCTAGTAAATGAGGGTCCAGTGCTATAGCGTTAAGTCACCAATGTAGACCTCCCATTTCGACTACAAGATCTTCCCCCCAGGCCTTCTTCTTCTCTATCTTAGGGACCCCCCTCTTCAATGCTTCGTCCATGAAGATATACGATGCTTCTATGAATGAGTCTAATACCAACCCCATCTTTCGAAAATTGTTAAGGATGTCCAAAAACCCATCGCCAACGTCATCCATGCTCTGGAAGGGATAAGCCAGGGGCCACTCATTCCATTTCCCCTTGGCCAAAGGTTCCCTTGCTAAGGGAGTCTACCTCTTCGTCCCTAGACCCAGCTCCTTGGGTACTTTAAGAGCCCTATGTTTCTTACCCATGACTATAGGTGGGGTAGCTATCTCCCCAGTTCCTACTTCAGTTACCCTCGAAGGGGAAAGCACCTGCACGTCGGGCCCCTCCGCCTCGACACCTTCGTCGCCCACAAGGATGGGCTCAAACGAATAGATAACAGGAATGGATAAAGCCACGCTCAACGATACCACAACCGTTGGCTCATCCCGAATGACGAGGGGAATCCCCTAAGGCATAGGCTTCAACCGTGGCTTGCTAGTCTCATCAGACCCTAGCTTCAACTTTGCCACCTTCCTTATCAGCTAACTTGTCTTTGACTGCGCTTAGCGTCGGCTCATCAGATCATCCATAGATGAATGAGGCACCCTCAGAGCCAAGCTTTTGCCTGCAGGAAGACCGATCTAAAAGTTAGAAAAAGAAAACAAGGTGAAATCAAAGGAAATTACCACTACCATTTGTAAAACACCGTCGTAACTAGCACGACCAAGGAAGTCTACCCATCCTACAGGCGTCGAACGAAGCACCTCGACACTAGCATAACAAATAGGCGCATATGAATGAACCGATACCTTCAACCCACTTCTCTGCCATAGCTTTCTTCATGTTGGGGAAGAGCTTAAACATCAGGTGCCAGAAATAACTTTCTATAGTCTCCGCAGCGTTGATCTCCTAGCCACCTCACAACTCCATGAAGGCCAAAATCTCCTGAACAGCCTTGGCGTCACTCGGACCAAACCTCTTTTCGCCTCCAATACAGACCATTCTGGTCCACTAAATCCAGAAGGTAACCTCTTCAAGTAGCTCTACCGCCACATATTTGTCCTGTTAGCCTTTGACCGAGTCAATAAGGCTACAAAACAATTTCTTTCCTGGGCACGGCTGGAGATAAAGCCACCCCCCAACACTCTTCCACCTGTAGAAGTGGAAAAAGAGCTCGGGAGTAACCCTTATCACTAAGTATTCACAGAGCGCTTAAAACGCCTTCAACACCCTCCACCCATTAGGAGGGATCTACAACGGGATATAGTGGTGGTAGTAAAAAAACTCCCTCTTAAAATGACTTGGGGGAAGACGCTGCTCAAACTTTAAGCACCTCTCGAAAACCGTAAAGCGCTTCCCCGATAGTAGGGTTACTTGTTCGTCCCTGCATTGCAACCTAATATGCTACCCAGGTATCACCCCCACTAGGAAGTTATTAATGACCTAACTAGGAGCAGAATCCTTACTTTTGCTTATACGACCTCAGGCCACTTTCTCGTACCAGGAGCATTGAACAAATCCTTGGTAAGGGTAAGGGGATATCCATGTGCACGTCTCTAAGGATGGTATTGATGATTCTGGCCCTGTCCAACGCCTCCATGGCCATCCTTATAGGTTGGTCTAGTTATGCTAGTGACGACGCTTCACCTTCATGTGCTCGAGGAGGATCACTCCTTATAGAATTTGAACTAGAGGTAAGTTCCAGCGAAGAAGAGCTAGCCTCACCCTTGTTGGTAGACATGCTTATGATTCTTGAAAATAAAAATTGAAACTTCTGAAGAAGGTTGAGAGTTGGAATACGAATGTAGAAATTATGACAATTGAGCGAAAAAATTACAAAAAAGTGGTCTCTCTTTGCAATCCTCATATTTATAGGAAACTGCTTAGGAAGCCATAAAGGCAGTTATATGGATACTTATAAACACGAATCCCTTAGAATACTACTTAGCAGACACGTAGAAAGCATCTCGATCAGACAGCCACCTTTAAAAGGGTTAAAAGCATGTTGTTGTATGCTAGTCTGTTACAACACGACACTTATCATGTCGCATTTAATGCATGGAATACAAGCGAGCAAAAGATGCATTTTGAAAATCCCTTTAACAGGAAACTTCTTTAAGGCCCATCCGATCTGCACTTGGTCAACGTTACAAAGACATGACGCCCTTATGTCCGCTCAGCCCCTATCAGGCCCTGTCCAAGCAAACCGGTCTGTAACATTGAAGCACCTTAGCACCCCTGCTCACCTAACCTCGAACACCTTTCAGACCAGTAGACCACTGCCTAGGACAACTTACCACTTCGGGCCTTCTCACCTCAAATCATCCATCACTTCGGATCTATAACCTCATCACATTGGTATCATGGCATTAGATCAAACTTCTTAGAGTTGAATTGATCATGCCTGATGTTACACCCGGAAATGGCAGAGTCGTAACAGCCCCGCCGTGTAAACCATTCTAAGATAGAAGTTGGCCTTACAATCGCTATCTTAGACTTGATCTACACAAGACGTCTGCGACTAACCCGCTTTGAAGTAAATAGTTTGTAATTTAAATAATTCTTTTACCTAAGAAAGTGAGAAAAGTTATATATAATCACTATAATTCAGTTATTACATTAATCAGAAATGAAAAGTAAAATATGTGTTGATTCTTCAATGTTTTTCCTCACTCCCCAGGATTCAGCAATTGCTAGCTTCAGAGTAGTTGTATGCTGCTTCTTAGCCAGTACCTGCACGACGTCTATAGGGATGTGAGCAACCACAGCTCATTAAGTTAGGACGGAGGACTTAAAACTATACCATACACATAACAAGGTTTTCAATCACTTATTAGGTGCAATGCATGTGCAAGCAAATGCCATCGCACGACGTTGTCCGGCCCGTCGTGAGATTAGAGAAATTGCGCCCGCTCTAATCCGGGTTGAGGAGTTGCCGTTAATGCAACAACTCACGACCAAACCCAAGCTTGTGTAATGGAGACTTTGCTTCTCCCGCGACTACCTTCGAACCACTGTCTTCACCCCCGCCGCGACCTCCTCTCCTGTCACTTAGTTCGACTGAGGATGAAGAAGGGACCATTTTGCAATCCTGCGTTATCCCTTCCGAAGGAGTCGGTATTTGGCCGGAGAGTCCTAAATTCCCCTAACAGGTTGCCATACATGTCCGATTATAATTACTGGTCTGATATTTGATTAAGTCCAGTTTAGGGTGATCAATCCTTTCATACAAATCATACAGTATATGCTAGAACAACAAACAGAATCATAGCATCACCCATAATCAAGCACATGCACACATTCAACTATCTAATAAGTACAACCAAGCATAATCTTAAGCCTCCAAAATACAACATCGTATTAATCCCAACTTACCTCGACTCCTCACTCACTCACTCAAGGTCCGATTTGCTCAAGCCATCGTCGATCATCCCTATAACACGAACGTGATTTTAGCTTTTCATATAAATATTACAAGTTCATTTTATTCTATAACGCTTATTGTTAGGTTTTGTTTAAGGTTTAATATGCCTAATTATCTAGGTATTAAGTCTTTTACCATTATTCTAGGTTTAGGGTTAGGTTCAGGTTCGGTTTTCGCATCGATTTCTAAATTAGGTTTTTAGTTCGATTTCTAAATAATGTTTTAGATTCCAACCCTAGAATTCCGTTCCAACCCATAAAGTAAAATTAATCACATTACTTCCCGATCTCCTAAATACCATTATTAACTCTAATTAGTATTTTATTCCATCCGATACACTTAAATCCCTATTTGTGTACCGAATTTACTCCTAATATGAGAAATTTTTACATTTTTCATATAATTACATAAATTCAAGTTTCTTATCAGATTTATTATATATCCCTATTATTTATATAATATCAATTTTTATCCTAATATTTTCTATTTATTATATTTTCAAAAATTACACATTATGCATTATTGCATATTATGCACATAATGCATTTCTAATATTTCTATTACCCTAATTACCATCTCTAAACAACAATTATTATTTCAAAATGTCTAAATCCATCCTAAATCAGATTTTACTCTAAATTTCCCTAATTTACAAAATTAACTATTTTTCCTATTACTCATTTACTACATAATTAACCTAATAATTACATCTAACACCCTAAATCCTACAAGTATCATACACCATCATATTTCAACATCCTAAAACATCTACTTATTCACTAAGTCAGTAATTAATATCCTAATCACCTAATTAACTCCAAATTACCCATTTTATGCCTCATTTTAGGGCCTAAAAATTATTTAAAAATTTTAAAAATTAATTTTTGAAAACGGGCTTCATAGCACTGTTCTATATCATCTAAGTAATCTACAGAAAAATTTTGGGCTTGAAACTACACTCCTAAGGTCATTTATTTCTAAACCGAAATGTGCTCGGTTTTGCACGATTTCTTAGGGGCCATATATTACGGGACATAATTTCATCAAAATAATATTTTTCCTACAAACTACAGACAAAAATATCCTAGAATAACAAAATTCATAATTTTCTAATCATATTTACTATTTTTACAAAATTACATAAGAATCGGGCTGGAAATCGGACTCACCGATTTGGGTGGCTCCGGCTACCGCGGGCCGCCGTGGCCTTGTCGGCCGGCCTGGGCGCTGCCACCACCGTATGGTGGTGGTGGTAGCCGTCCACTTCCAGCTGCTCGTCTGGTAAGAGTTCCCTTTAAATGCCCTAACTGCACAGTTTTTCTTATTTTTTTTCTAAACTGAATTTTTCTCTCAATTTTCGACTCTCCCTAATTTTCTCACTTTTCATATTGCCCAAATGAGCTCTGTGATTTTTTTTTGCTATTTATAGACATTTTCTGTAATTATTGTGCATTAAATTAGATAAGACAATTACTTTATCCCTTAAAATTTAGCTTTTGTGTTGCCTAATTCTTATTGGTTAATTTTTCTTTTTCTTATCCTAACATGCCACGACCAAGTTTACATCATTCCACACCCTTCTGATTTTTTTCTGATTTTTCCATAATTATTTTATAATTTTCTTTAATTATTTGCTTAGTTTTTGGTCAATTTAGGTAATTACGCGTATTTTTATCTATACGTAAATATATGTGGGGTACACGTGAACATTCCTAATTATTATTTTGGTTATTCTAAAATTTTTAGTATACATATAATCTATCTCTAGTAATTTATTAGGTATTATATTACACTTTTCGCCTTTTCGGTAATTAGCAATTATTATGCTTAAAATTTGAAAATTTTATAGTCTCTTATTTTATTACTTATTTTCTTAAATTTAAGTTTACGGGATCATTTTTACTAATATTCTTCTCAATAGTTTATAATTTGGGTTTGATCAGATCTTTTAACCGATTGCCTTAAATCTTGGGTTCTAAGTTCAATCCTATGGTTACTTGGCCTAACTTTAGGGCTTACACCTGAGCGGCCCATGCATTCCTTCTCCTTGCCTCTTCCTCAGCAATGAGACTGTGGGGAGGTGGGGGTAAGTGTTGACAAGACACTTTAGGCAAGAACCTCTCAAACCTAACCAGATCCGCTAAGCCTTGCGTCTCTAGGCTCGCTTCTATAGGCCTCGGGCTTGACCCATAGTAGCCTAGGCCCATAAAGAACTGTAACAGATATAAACTACAAGATAAGGATAAAACAATCACGTCCTAAATATGAGAGATACATCGCATACGACATGCCCCACTCTCCTACACTTGCGGGAGAAGATCTCTCCCCTTAACTGATCTCCAACGGCTGGTTCCATTCCACTATAAATATTAGACATCTATCCAACGGTCTCTCTACAAACTCTACATTCTAAGCCTGTGTACTTAGTATTATATTCTACAGAAAGCCTATTGCTGACTTAAGTATCGAAGTAGTCATACTGAACAACCCATCGGCGTCTTCTCATTGTACACTATTTTACAGGCCTAGTACGTACAAATCTTAACTAACTACCAACAAGAACTATGAAACAACATAGAGTATATTCTAATGTTTGCTTTGCAGTAATATGTGTATGTATATATATGTCTTTTAGTATTTGTTACAGTAAAATATCTAATATCATTATAATCAAAGATTAACGTTGAACCATATTATCGAGGGGTAGGACCAACCTTATTTTAGATAATATTAGAATTATTCTTTAAAAGAAATCTACTTATTATTTTAATTACAATACATATATAAGGATTTCATCAAAAGTACACCCATGATATTTTCTAATATTTAATGGTAAGAACTTTGAACTTTGCAATTACGAGTGCTCATAAAAATATCAAGTGAAATAAAATGTTTAGCTTTTCATGGGGTATATATATTTATTGAAGCTTAACCATCAATTAGTAGAAAAATGGCATCAATATATAATAAATTTGTGTAAATTTTATTATAAAAAAATAGATCATAAACAATATACTTTAAAATACTTAAAAATATGATAAAAGAATGATATAATAATAAGATAAACATTAGTATCATATAATTTTTAAAACAATGACTTTGCAAGATTATTTAATTAGTAATTCTAGTGAAAAAAGAAAAAAAAAGAAAATTTCTTTCCAACAAAAGTAATCAAACAATTGGTTGTTAATTATACTCTTTTACTTTCATAATATTAATTGTGAAAAGAAGTTACTAGTACATCAAACAATATGTCTGCTATTATGTTGCTATGTTTGTGCAACAAGACCAAAACACTTATAGTATTGTCTGTATAATTACCATTTATGTATAATTATAAAAAGAATAAAATAACATCAAACGAAAAGTCATTTAATTAACCATATCTTTTTTATAAATGAAATCTAATGTCATTATTTATTATGGAAAAAGAGAATGAAAAAAGATTTATTGAGAGATATATAATAAATGTAGTTTGAAAAAGTGAAACGACTCTAACAAGAGTTGAATCCATGACCTTATGTTTGCAAAAATAAATAATTAATCATTTATCTATTTGTATCATTATGATAATATTTACTCTTTAAAATATGAATATAAAACCTTTTTTTTTTCCTTTTTAGTAAGTTATAATAATTAATTTTTCCCAACACTATAGGCTAAGGCACCTTATGGCCCCTTTAAGATCATTCCATGATAATAATAGTTTTAAGAGATTACAAATGTTGCTGAATAATAAATGTAATACCCATACTAAATTTATAAACTTAATTTTTTAAATAAAATGGTTGTGATACTAATTTTAATATGGTATCAAAGTTTAAAAGTCTTAGTTCAAAACTTTATAGTGTCATTAAACCCCTATATAATTAAGTCATCCACGTAATGAATTTTAGTTAAAATCTTAACTCACATGTAAGAAGAATTTGAAGTAATAAATATAATGTCCAAACCATATTTACAAATTTAATCTTTAAAATAAGAATATTGCAATACTACCTTAAATAGATACTAATGACATATATTGGTAAATGATAAGGAAAAATGATGATATTGCCAGCTAACTATTATGGTAGTGGAAAATGAGATGTTTTTTCCCTTTCTGGAATATTTTCTACGGACATTTTATGTGAGTACATTGTTGTAAACCTCTCCCCTCGCCATAAATTGCTACCGAATGCTTTTAATAATTGCAACATCTTGATATTACTATTTACTTTGATTAAATTTAACAATTCTAAGATTTTAGTTACAATACATGTAAAAATCAATAAAAAAAAATTGGTGTAGATTTACTAAACCTAAATGGAAATTACTCATGTCTTGGTTGATATCCACTCATATCTAATGCAATTGTAGTTGAATTAAACTTGAATTTAGTGAGCTTAAGCATCATAATACTTAGATTGACGAGATGGTTAGCTTAACTAAGTTTGAGTTAACTTTAACTATAAAGTGCTTTGGAGACGAGTTTCGATTTTAGTGTAATCATAATTAAAAGAGAACGTATCAATTTTTTATTTCAACTTAAAACTTAAAACATATAGTATACCACACACAGTTTAACTCAAATTTAAAATTTTAATTTTTATTAGATTTAAATTTAATAATATATCATTTCAATTTAACTCAACTCGTCGCTATCCGACTACTACTGGCGTTAATATTTAAAACGAGAACTATAATAACAAAGAGCGATGATCCAAATAATGGTCCCAAAAAAACTGCACATAAAGAAGTATCCTAGGGTGTATTGAAAAAGGCAGCCGACAATATAGACCATGCTTGCTAATTTCTTACTAGGTCTTAAGTCAATGACTATCAATCAAATCAGATGAGTGAGCAAGGAAAGGGTCATGTGGAGTTTGAGATGCAGGAATTCCATCTGTGCTGCCATGGCCGGTGATTATAATATGGGCTTTTGACATGAGGATTGCGACGCTTTACTTGTAAATTACTGAGCATCAGTCATCTACATTGAAGGAATTAGCACGCCCCATTCCTTTGTATAACAGAAATCGAATTCTCCCAAAGAGATGCTACCATAGTCACGGACATAGACATAGACTATAGAGCCCTACCGGCGTAGAGTTTGCATCGACTGTCGGATCCGATGTGCCGTTCTCCTCAACCGCTGAAGAAGACAAAAAAAAAAAAAAAAGGGCATATGTCTTTACTTGACCGTTCATTAATTACACATGTGAACTAGCTGGCCTCGTTGATTTTCTTAACGTTAAAAACTGATCTCATGAAGAGAAAAAAATCTGTATTCTTTCACAATTTGAAAGCATATAGAATTCCAAGTATTGTTTAAAATCTTAAATGCTGTCAAAAACCGTAATAACTTAAAAAGTTGGTGTAGGTAATTGCATTGATGATATGATGACGATTTTAGGTTTCGGTTATAATAAATTGGGTTAAATGCTATGGTTGATTTCTTATGTATGTTGATACCTTGTAATTTTATATAGAGACTTCAATAAAGCTAAGGGACGGACATAACGAGAAAATAAGGGTTATAATACGTGTTTACAGATATTTAAAAAAAATTAAATAATTACAAATTATACGTGTCTATCAATATATCATTGATATTTTAGTAATATTTTTTATATAATTTATAATTATGTAATATTTATTAATTTTGACTATAAACATGTATATTTTTCCAAAATAAGGAATGGAAATAATGTCAACCTCAGATTTATAGGCATAGAGGTACAATGTACATGAAATTGAAACAAACAACAAACAAACCTCAGTTGAAGGGCTTTAGAAGAAAATGTCGAGCTGAGGCCCATTTTGCAAGGGCAACCAGTGGATCCGGCCAGGTGCCGAATCAATTTATCCAGTTTCTGCGGGAGGACCAGCCTGCTTCGAAGCCTAGTTCCAATTGAACCAGATTCAAGGCCGGATCCACACACGTTAATTTCCCTATCCGTAGAACCCAGCTCCGTATAGCCCGGCAACAGCAATGATTGATGGACTAGGACTCCATCAGTGCACTATGGTTGGCCCATATACTTTTATAATAAGAGTTTGCATCATAGCACACTATGGTTGGTTACTTGGTTCCTTTGTTAAAATATTTTTCTGCTCTATTTTTTTTTTAATTTTATGTACTTTCAAATAATTTTATTTCAATTATATAATTAAAACCATTTAAAAATATGATAAACCAATTTAAAATTAACACGTGTCTCCTATACATCATTAGCATAAAGTAAAAAAAAAAAAAATCATATCTTCTATCCATCAAGAAATTAAAGTACCAATCACTTGTTTGTAAAATTACATGTAATTGAAAAAGTTAATGCCATCACCACTCATGAAACTAGTGTTACCCGCTGGTAACTATAGCAATAGCAATTGAAGCTAATCATTAAATTCATATAGACCAACGAAACACATTGAGAAATGAAAACTAAAGAAAAAAAATTAATGACTGTACATTTATTTGACTCGAGGAGGGATACCAAAAACAATTATTCATAATCTAGGTCATGATTATTGTCGTCATCAATATCAATTATAAAACTTCATATTATTCTCTTATCTCTATCATATTAGCACTGAAAATTACTTCATCCAATTATCATATATACAAATAAATGAATTATTTAATGTTATAGATAGGTATAAATAGATAAGAAATTAAAATATGTTTTAATATATAATATTTAAGCTCTTAAAGTATGTTATAATATACTATTTAAAATGTATGGAGACAAATAGATGGTATTGACTTAATAATAAAAAACATACAAATATATATATATATGTATATACATAGATATTTCTATTATGTATAGTGTATCATATTCGTTTCCTATGTCTTACATAAAATTCTTGAAATTAATTTGCTCAATATAGAGCACCACCAATAGCCTAAATCAAAGAACAAATATAAATACAGTTATTTTGTTAATGTCGACACATTTCTCAAATATTCCATGTGTACGTTTGCAGATGATCATATTATCAAAGAGAATCAAGACGACTTTCCTTCAATAGACCTCTTTTTGTTTGAAACAAGGGAAAGTGGGAGGAAAGGAAAGAGGATGGAAAATTTAAAATTTCATTATTTAGTGAAGGATGGAATTAGGAGGGGAAAGAAAAGGAATGGAAAGTTTCGTGGGGCCACAATTTTTAATCCCTCTCAAATCGAAGAGAAAGGGAGGGAAAGTGAAAAAATAATTACATTTTCAATTTTATCTTTCTATTTATCATTTCTTTCATCTATTATTATTTTCTATGAACATATTGGTTATTTTACATTAAATATCTTTTTTTAGTAATAATTATTTTTCCTTTACCTTTCTTTCCTCTCATTATTCAAACGCATTCAAGGTAATACTTTTCATTGTAATTCTATCCCTTCTAATACTCTCCTCCCAATTCTTTCCTCACTATTTCTTTCCCTTGTAACAAACAAAGTGTAAAGAAAATATAATGAGATACTAATGGTGTATCTACTTGGGGGGAATAGAATAGTCATTCCCTCTATTTCTCATTATATTTGTTTAGTTGAATTTTAAGCTTTAGAATCACAATTCTTAAGAATCCTTGTTCCTTAAAACATATAATCAAAGAATCCTAATTCTTCATCTTTTAACTTTTTCCCTCAAAATTTAAGTAAAATTTTGTAATTTTTAGCATGCATCTTAAAAGCAAAACCATGGATGTTATAAAGATACATTCAACATTATAGAATATCATATCAAGCTCAAAATTTTATGCTTCTCTAATTTTTTTTTTCTTTTTTTATAATATGCTCTGTGACTTAACCATATTTTCTTTTGAATAACATAAAACTACAACTCATGTAGTTCTCTTGATATAGTTTTGCAGGCACATGCTAATGATAGGGGAACTTCAAGTTCAATACTCTAACTAAAGACCTCACTTTTTTATTTTTTTTTTTCAAATACTAGTTTAAGTTTTCCTTTGTTGTAGGTGAAAAACCTTAAAGTAAGGTTAGGATTTGTTAGTGTCTCAAGATTTAGAACGAGGATAAAGAGTGACTAACTTATACTCTCACATTCTCAGCTCTAGGCATCATGTTTTCTTTGGTAGGAGTTGTTGATAAAGTTTCTTTTTCTTTTGAATATGCTAAAATTATATCTTTATTACTATTCTCATATCGAGATAAATCAAAATAATCATTCATTATAATACTAATATCATTGCAACACCAACATTTAATGGATTAATCTCAAACTCAGTCTTGGAACGAATTCAGCTATAGTATAATCATGCATATTCATGAATTTACATTTAATGAGCTTCTTAATCCAAACTTTCATTACTCTTTAAAATCTCAAAATTTAATTTATTCTTCTTCCTTAATAATATCTCTAATTTAAAAATATAAATAAAATTTATCAAAGTTTGTACTCATTACAAAATTAACATTGTACATCTTATAACATAATGCTCATACTTTCCCAAAATTTTGAAAACTTAAATTCCACTAAATATTTACCTAATAACAGGTCAAAAATTACTTTTCATACCCATAACAACCATCATTTTATATTTAACCATAGACTCAAAGTTAATGCTTGTTTTATGTTTCTCTCAGTAAAAACCTGTGATTTAAAGATATAAGACTCCATTTGATTTATCTTTTTTTCATCTTAATAGTGTTATATATATATATACTTGAATCTTATATTTCACAAAATAAAGATATAAAAAATATGGAAATATAATTCTATGCGTACCCCTTTTCTACATTTAAACACCCAAAAAATCCCAATAAAGTTGAATTTATCAACCCTTTATTTTATTTATATTTATAAAAATACCAATTAAAATAATAATCCCCAATGTATAAAATATATTTTTTAAGTCTTTTTTCTTAAAAGTATGTGAATTTTTATTTCCTAATTCTAACATCAAATTATTGCCTTCATCATAATTATAAAATAAAAACAGATAAAATATAGATAAGATAGTTTTCCAAATACAAAATTTCAATCAAATACAGAATATATATAAATAAGATATAGATTAAAAAAATCCAATAGGACCTAAACATACTCCTACTAGCATAACATTCATAGATTTTCGTAAACTCCATAATTTCTAAAAATAACCATCATTAAATAGAAACAAATCGAAAACACTTTTTATTATCATAACACCTCGACTCTTTTCAAATTAGTTTAATTTATGACATGTTAATTCTTTTAAGAATTACAATCTCGAAACCAACTATTACTAGTTAAGGAGTTGGCGTAGTGTATAGATAAAATTTTGAATAATGATTATAATATTTTAAAAAACAAAAAATATAAATATAATATATATATTGAAAATTATTTAAGCAACATAAAATTCCAAAAACCAATGACTCATTATATATGTTCGATGGAAAAAAAATACATATATGAAATGATTAGATGAGTATTAAAAAAAATCAATATTTCTTGTAAACCCTACAACTAGCCACTCGAGATTTCGATCAGTTGAAAAATCCAATCGAGTCTAAATTATAAAATAAAACTAGAAATATTAGTAAAAATGATCCCATAAGTTCGAATTTAAGAAAATAAGCAATAAAATAAAAGAATATAAAACTTCCAAATTTTAAGTATATTACTCGTTATTTATCGAAAATACGTAAAATGAATTCCGATAATTAACGAATCGCTAGAGATAAATTATATATATACTAAAAATCATAGAATGACCTAAATAATATTTAGGAATATTTATTTGCACTATTTATGAATTTACATATAGGTAAAAATATGCGTAATTACTTAAAATACGCAAAATGTGCTAAAATAATACTAAATAATTAAAGAAAATTCACAATTAATTAAGGAAAAATAAAGAAAAATAAAAAAAAAGGAATGATCCAAATTTGGGCCGTAGCAGCTAGGGAAAATAAAAAAAAAATTAGCCAATTAAATTAGACTAACATAAAAGGCAAATTGGAAGAAGATAAGGTAATTGTCTAATCAAATTAATATACAATACTTTCCCTAAAGCTCTATAAATAGCAAAAAATTTCAAAAGCTCATTTGGTCAATTTGGAGAGTGAGAAAAATAAAGAGAGGCGAAATTGAGAGTAAATTACAGTTTTAGGAAAAATCACAAAAAATTTGTGCAATTAGGGCCTTAGAGGAGAACCAACACCAGACGAACACCTGAGAGTAGACAACCATCACCACCATATGGTGGTGGCAGTGCCTAGATCGGCCAACAAGGCCACAGCGGCCAGCAATGGCTGGAGCTATCCAGACCGGTAAGTTCGATTTCCAACCTAATTTTGTGTAATTTTATAAAAATAGTAAATATTCTTAGAAAATTATGAATTTTTATTATTTTGAAATATTTTAATATGTAGTTTTTAGGAAAAATATTATTTTGATGAAAATATATCCTGTGATATATGGTCCTTAAGAAATCATGCAAAACCGAGCATGTTTCGGTTTAGAAATAAATGACCTTAGGAGTGTAGTTTTGAGTTCAAAATTTTTGTGTAGACTACTTGGATGATATAGAATAGTGCTATGAAGCCCGTTTTCAAAAATTAATTTTCAAAATTTTTAGATTAATTTTAGGCCTTAAAATGAGGTATAAAATAGGTAACTTAGGGTTAATTACTGATTTAGTGAATAATTATATGTTTTAGGATGTTGAAATCTGATGAAGTATGATACTTGTAGTATTTAGGGTGTTAGTTGTAATTATTAGGTTAATTATGTAATAAATAAGTAATAGGAAAAAATAGTAAATTTTAAAGTTAATTTTGCAAATTAGGGTAATTAGGTGTAAAATCTAATTTAGGATAAATTTAGACATTTTGAAATGATAATTGATGTTAGGAGATGGTAATTAAAGTAATAAAAATATTATACGTGTATTATGTACATAATAAGTAATAGTACATAATACACGATTATTAGAAATATAACAAATAGAAGATATTATGATAAAAATTGATATTATGATAATAATAGAAATATACAATAAATCCGATAGAAAACTTAAATTAGGGTAATTATATTAAAAATGTAAGATTTTCTCATAACGGAGGTGAATTCGATGATTAAACTAGGATCCAAGTGTATGATACGGACTAGAACACTAGTTAGAAACTAAAAATGATAATTAGGATATCCAAAGATAATGCGATTAATTTCATATTATGGGTTGGAATGATTTCTTAGAATGTATATATAAATCTTTAACAAAAAATTGAGTTAAAAACCTAATTTGGAAATCGATGCGAAAACTGAAACAGAAGAATTGTAAAAAACTTAAGGCCTAGATAATTAAGTATATAAACCTTAAACAAAAGATAACAATAAGCGTTATAGGATAAAATCAACTTATAATAATTATATGAAAAACTGAAACCACATTTGTGTTATAGGAATGATCAACGATGACCTGAGCAAACCGGATCTCGAGTGAGTGAGCAAGGAGTCAAGGTAAGTTGGGATTAATACATTGTTATATTTTAGAGGCTTGAGATTATACTTGGTTGTGCTTGCTAGATAGTTACTTGTGTGTATGTGTTAATTACGAGTGATGCTATGATTCTGTTTGTTGTTCTGGTTTGCAATGTATGAAGTGATCAATTACCCTAAACTAAACTTAACAAAGATATGACTTATAAACATAAAATCAGACTTGTATAGCAACCCATTAGGAGAAACCTAGGATTCTCTAGCTAAATACCGACTCCTTCGAAAAGAATAGCACTAGATAGCATAATGGGTCCCTTCTTCATCCTTAGTTGATCTAAGTGACAGGTGAGGAGGTCGCGGTAAGGGTAAAGTCAATGGTTCGAAGGTAGTTGCGAGAGGAGCAGTGTCTCCATTGTGCAAGCTTGAGTTTAGTCATGAGCTGTTGCATTAATGGCAACTCCTCAACCCAGATTAAAGGGGGTACAATTTCTCTAATCTCATGACGGGCCGGACAACGTTGTGCGATGACATTTGCTTAAACATGCATTGTACCAAATGATTTGGTTGATAACCTTATTTGTGTTTATAATGTAGTTTTAAGTCCTCCATCTTAACTTACTAAGCTGTGGTTGCTCACATCCCTATAAACGTCATGCAGGTGCTAGCTAAGAAGCGGCTTACAACTACTCTGAAGCTAGTAACTGCTGAATCCTGAGAAGTGAGAAAAAATATTTAAAGAACAAACATATATTTTTAAGGTCTAAGCTTTTATTTTATAACTTTTCATTTATAAATAACGTAATAACTAGGAAATATATTATGGTGAAACGTTGTAAACGTTAATTGTAATAACTGAATTATAATATATATTTATATTTTCTCACTTTCTTTGGTAAATGATTTATTTAAATTACAAAATGTTTACTTCAAAGCGGGTTAGTCGTGAACGCCTTGTGTAGATTAGGTCTAGGATAGCGATTGTAAGGCCAACTTTTATCTTAGAATAGTCTACACGACGGGCCTGTTACAAATCTGCCGTTTCGAGGCGTGACATTTCTCTTGCACATACTTCATATCAGAGTCCTTCTATGCATACCATGTAATAGCTGCAATAAGATCTCAAATAAAAAATATATAATTCTTTATATAGTAATATATTAATCAAAGAGGATATGATAGTTTTATGATCTGTAACATAAGCATGATCTTTGCCGGTATACTTAATAATAATAATATATCTAATTATTCTCTTGTTATAAAGGGTATGTGCTTTCGAAATTATGTAAATTTTGAAAAATAAAAAAGGAAATAAATTAATGATGAAATAAAAAAAACAACACAAAAAAGGGAAAGAGCTTCTAAAACTATATATTATAATATGATTTGACAAAGAAGTTTATGAAGATACATTTACGACACAATTAAAAGGTAGAATATAGAAAAGTGAAGAGCCTATGCCATGCACAAATAAAAGTTTAAATTATGATCATAAATTTCTTAATTTTCAAAATAGAACATAAGGATAATTTAATGCTTTATATATTATCTAAAATTTATTATCCAATAAAATATTTAATTATGAAAAATTTTCTTTAATATATTTTTAATAAAATAGAGAGAATCAACAATAATGGCAATTAACATTTATAAACAATCAATACTGATATCTTTGCTTATATACAATAAATTGACCGTACATTTAAATTGATTTCAAGTTGAAGAGTTTTATGAAATGATTTATGTTATGGATAATCTCAGAAATGATTATTGCATATCATATATAGACGGTATTATAAATTATGTACAATAGTGTATTACAAATACATATTGCATTACATTATATAGGAAATAATATTGTATATTATATAATTTTCATATATGATAGACAAATTTTATATATATTATTGTTTGTACAATATATTTATGTGTGTGTTAAGTATGCGGTCTAATTTAATATTATGACATATTGTAGGATACATATATTTGATAATTTAAATAATAAAAGATACATCACTTAATAATCAAGTCATCAAGTTCCTCATATCGTATATCAATTCAAGGATTTTAATTTTGATCCTTAAAAAACAAAAAAGAATTGTAAGAATATAAATAAATTTGTATTAGTATATCTTACTGTATTAATATGTATTAAAATATGCAGTATTATACTTTTACTATATTAATATCCATTAATATAATTCGATCGTCAATATTACATATTAAAATAATTCTATTGTCATTATTAATGCAGTAATATAGTTTGAATGTCATTAACACTATGTTATGTATTAATTTGTACTAAAATGTATTAAAGTTTGGCTATATTAATATGTATTCATATAGTTGAAATATCATTATTACTATTCCCATATTGACAATATTAATATAGTTTCATTATCACCATTACTTTATTATCATGTATCATTATTATACTATTAGTAATAATATAGTTTGAGTGTTATTATTCTTGTATGAATATTTATTGATAGTGTGTAACTTTTTTAGATTTTAATAAGTCAATAATTAATTCTCTATTTGCCTTTTTCTTAACCACTAAGCACTAATAATTAGACTAACATTTCTTGCTACCAATTATTATAGTGTATAGCTTACAATACATTACTAATTTATTTATTATTCAATAATTTCTCCTATAATCTATCATTTATATTAAATTTATTCTTGACGTAATATGCTTTTAAAAAATATTATACGTAGTTTTTTTTTTCATTTAGATGTCAACAACTTATTTTGTAGTTTTTCTGTAACAATTTGTTAATTTCAATTGAGTATTAATTTGTTCTTTCCATAAATGTTTACTATTTGCGACTTTTTACATGTCGACAATCTAGTAACTCATTCTATATTCGACTTATATATATATATCAATACATTATGGAACTAATGGTCCTACTACTAGCTATTATGTTGAAGTATCGTTTTTATTAGTCCTATATATATTAATAATTTATTCATTATTTAATTATTTTCCATTAGTTTACCTCTTATATTAAATTTATTTTTTATTGATACCCATCTAAAAAATACCATATATAGCTTTTTTTTTTCCTCCAATTCTATGTCAGTATTTTATTCCATAAATGCACTTTTTGTTATACATTTTATTAATCTAATGGTGCACTAATTTGTTTTATTATATATATTTTAATACTAATGATTACAATAAAGTGTAATAACTTTTTTCACATTTTGATATGCCAGTAGTTAATTCCCTATTTAACTTTTACCAATTATTATAATATATTATAGCTTATATTAGTCCAATAATATTTTAATAATTAATTAGTTATTAAATTATCTTCTCATTGATCAATCTTTTATAGCAAATTTATTTTTCATGTCCAATAATATTTTAACCATATATTTTTTCTTTTAGTCCAATTTTAGCAACTTATTCTAAATATTCTTTTTTTAACAATTTATAAATTTAAGTGGAGTATTACCTTTTTTCTTTTATAGATGTTCATCGATTGATCCCTTATAGTGTATAACATGTTTTGTATATTGAATATGCGAGTAATTCATTCTCTGTTTAAATGAATATATATTAAAACAACAATAAAATACTGTAGCCTATCAAATGTGTTAGAATCAAACTAATAATTCGTCAACGAATAATTCTATGTTATCTGAATAGTTTGTTTAATGGTCATACACATGTACTGTGTTCAATATAATAAAAGTAAACTCTCATACATAACAAAAATGTGTAACTCAAGAGAGTATTACCATATGCAGTTCAAGAGAGAGGGTAAAAAGATTAAAAAAAAAAATGTTTATCTTATAGTTCAATGACTTAACTAGCAAAAAAGTTTAGAGGCATGAATCTTATAAACCTAAAATTTATTACCAACCTTTTTGTGTTTTCTTATCAAAAAAACCGGTAAAAATCTTATAAATTCACATAAAAGAAAGCATAAAATCAATCAATATTAACTTTTACTAACCTCATAGTTGAAGTAACTTTACTATGATTAGAAAAAATTTTGCAAAAGGGACGAGTTCTAGAATTTTTGAAGAAAAGAAAAAGAATTAAACACTCTATCTTGGCAAAACTTCATAATACTTTAAAAATATATAATTTTTTTGGTATCATTGTAGCCAACAAAAAGCCTAACAAAAGGGGAAAAAAAAGTTGCCACCAAAAGGTATACAAACCATCTATTATGACTTTTTTAGAAGAAAACCTAAATAGATCAGTCAATTATTATTCACGTAGTTCAATTCAATGGTAAAACATCATATTAAACACCCCACTTTCTAGAGACACATAAAAAAAATTATACAAATGAGTTTAATTAGGAAAATGTTAACTAGAAAACTTAACAGTCAACGTCGAAATGATTAAGCCAAAATGCATCAAATAAAACTAAATGAAGGACCTTAAATGATGGGAGAGATTAGAAGAAAAAATGAAGAAGTGGAAGGAAAATGTTATATTTCCCCAAAATCTCAATAATTTAAATTTTGAAAGATAAGACTTCTACTAATAAATAGAGGCTAAACCTTAAAAGATAGTGAGAGAAGAGACATAAGCCAAAAATTAAAAAAATGCTATTAAGGTAGCGTTTGATTATAAGGACTAAACTAAACAAAGAGAACTGGATAGAACAAGTATAAGAAGAACTGTACAGTACAAGCTTATTGTACTATGTTTAGTTTGCATAGTATTGAATACAAAATTTCTATCAAAAAATTAATTTTTTATATTATAAAATAAATAATTTTTTGTAATATTTAATAAAAATAATATTCATTAACTTAATATTATAATATGGAGGGATATTTTTCGGAATACAAAATATTTTTTTGTTTTTATATAATGAATTTCATTTTTATACTATAGTATAAATAGAACAAAAATTTAATATTTTGTCTAGTCTATTAGGCTAATTTTTGTTCAGTTATAAAGCAAATTTACAAACCAAATATCGAACAAAATTTTTTGTCCAGTCCAGTACTTTAAAAATTGTACAACCAAACGCTATCTAAAAGAGATCCTAAGGAAAAAGGAGACATGAAGAATGGTAAGAAATAAATAGGACATCAATAAGATTTTATCCCTTTTAACATTTTGTTTGCACTACAGTGAAAAGTATTGATTTATTAATAGCTTAATAAATATAATTGCTCCTCCAAAATAAAACATTCACTAATTAATAAAAGATGAAAAAAAAGAAAAATCCAACAACTTTAGTAATATAGATTACAACGGAATTCGTATAGTATTGCAACTAATTCACATAACTCCACTATAATAAGGAAAATATGAAATTAAAAAAATAGTTAAAATTATAAAAGAATCCTGTAGTATTATAACAATATTCATATAGCTGTACTGTTACGATAAAATTCAATGTTATTAAATTAAATCATGGAATGCATTAAAATTATAATGTTACAACGGAATTTATATAACTCCTAAATTTATCTAAGAACTCTTTTAGCGATCCTTTTACCTATATAGCTTCCATTAACCGATTTCATTCACTCATTGTTTCAACTTCACCTATAAAACAAATAAATATAAAAGTTAGTTAAGGAAGAATGATCAAAATAAAAAATAGAAATATAGAAAATAAAAAAAATAAAATCATAATGTTTATGGTAACAAGCAAAATTGAAACTGTCAACTTGAATCATAAAAGAGGTGAAGAATCATTTCAAAAAACAACGAAGATGGTTGATTAGGAAAGGAGAAGGGGGAGAAGGATTATAAATGAAGAGGATATAGGCATATTTACAGTAATAAATAATAGAAAATAATGGATAATAAATATGAATAGGCATTATGATTCGATAAAACAAATTATGAAAATGAGTAAGTAACAACATGAATAAATGGAATAGAACAAAGGAAAGAGCTTCCAAAACTATATATTGTAAAATGATGATATGATTTATCTTTAACATATATCTAAAATCAACATTAATTATCTATAAATCAAGAATTAGGGGATTTACAATCAACTTAACTCTAAACAATTGCGAAGTTCACCTTATTATCAACACTTTTAATTTCATTTTTTTATAATCCAATTATATTCACAATCTAAATTTGCAAGAATGTACTTAAAATCTAATAATATATTAAACGTAATCTTAAAACAATAATTAAATAGAAGAAATAGTTAGCATGATCATGTAAATTTTTGTAAACCCTAGATGATATGAATTTGTTGGTGAACACAAGAATATAACAATCACATGGGGATAAGTGAGAATCGTAAGATGGTCCGAAAACTAAATGACATTCAATAGTAAGCAAACTTAAGCACTAACTAAGTAGATATTACACATTACACAACCACACTTAGACTTAAGATGCTACTTGATATGAAGCAAAGGTAGTATTTTAGGGTCACTTGCTACTAACCTTACTCATAAGTTAGATAAGAGTTAAGTTCAAACTTAGGAATTAAGATTACTCAAGAACAAACAGAGAAAATGACAATGCGAATATTCATTAGATAATTTGCTACTAATACATGATCAAGTATCTATACATGATGTATTACAAGGAGAAAAATTGGAAAACAATAAGGAGAATATGTGCCTAACATTTGTATAAGCAAGGACAATGTTACGAATACGTATTAGATAGAAGGTGGCTATGGTTCTAGCATGAAATAACAAAATCCGTAAGGATGGGTTGATGCTTGAGGTTTGGTAAATAGTTTAGATGAGCAACTTCATGGATGAATAGCTTAAAACATTAGGACTAAATTGGTGGTGTAGTTTATTGAGCTATTTAGGTCAGTTTGGTTACAATTTTCCATGACCTGAGAGATGGTATAATACTAGTAGGAACTCAGATACTTGGATAGGTTAACCAACTTTAGGAGCCTTCCCTCCTCATCTCTGAATTGCTAGGAAACAACTAAATGAACCAATATAGCTAGTTTGTGAGCTCAAAATCACGTCAATAGGCCTTGATTCCTATCACTAGATCTTGTTGATACTGGTGCCAACACCACCCCTATTCCAATCGTTAAATTTATAAATGATTCAAAAATTATTATCTTAATAAATATGTAAACATGTATTGATTTCATTATGGACCATTACTTTAAAAGAATCATGTAAACCCTAAATCTACTTGAGATTTGCATTACCTTCTTTGAGCACTTTAAGCTCTTAAAAGATCTACACGTATGGGATCCAATGTTTTTACCATTGCACAAAAAGTTATAGTTGATTATGACATGCAACTTAAATCATTTCAACCATCCAGCAACTCAAGTACCATGTTTAATTACGACTTGGCCCATCCTGAACTCTATGCATGGGTAAGATGCCGACATACCATTGGCAACAATCTCCCCTTCAGCATTATACTTATTGGGAATCAAACCCATGACCTTGGCTTTGATACAAATTGTAAGATCAAGTGCTTTATCACTACACCAAAAGCTATAATTGATGATGACATGCAACTTAAATCGTTTCAACCATCTAGCAACCATATTTAATTGTGACTTAACCTACCTTACCCTCTTATGCATATACCAAACCAAATCACATAACAAATTCTTGTTAACTTAGATTATTGATTTTTCTTTTCAATTACTTTGAAGTTTTTGCTATAAATGAGCATGTCTTTCAATTTCACCTAATCGATGCGATATGAAGCATTAGAAAACGCTAAATCAATCGTTATAATAAAAAAAAGAATTAAAATAATCCCTTTGCCACACTTATTACTCATGACAAGCAAAGAGACCTTTAATGTCTCCTTTCCTTTTTATTTTTTTGATGCCATGCTTATAGTTAATTAAATAAAGGAGGAATGAGATTGTTATTTCTCTTTTTCCATAAAATGGGCTTATCATGGTGTTCACTTCACATGAATAGCTTTCTGACGAGGAAAAAATATCCCATTAAATAATGAATAGCTACTCGTGTGATTACAACCTCATTAGATTGCCAGAACTACTATGGCTCAAATGCTAGTGATCTACCATGATTATCTATTTTAAAACCTATTATCACCACTACATCTGTATAACCTAGATAATCACCATTCAATACAACCTATGACAACCTTCATTATAAATGACCTAGACATACATTCTTATACTTGTTGTAAACCCCGCAATTAGCTGCTTGGGGTTCGGTTCGTAGAATTTGAGGCAATCGAACAAATTGTCCAATTCAACCTAAATTTTACGATGAAGCTAAGATTATTAGTAAAAGTGATCCCGTAAATTTAAATTTAGGAAAATAAGTAATAAAATGATTAATTAATATAATATTAAATTTTATGAAAATTGTTCGTTATTTATCGAAATCGTTTAAAACGAGTTCTGATAACTAACAAATTGATAAAGATAAATTATATGTACACTAAAAATCATAAAATAACTTAAATAATATTTATTTATATTATATATGAATTTACATGTAAGTAGAAATGCATGTAATTACTTAAAATACACAAAATATACTAAATAATGTTAATTAATTAAAGAAAATGCATCAATAATTAAAGAAAAATTAGGAAAAATATGGAAATGTCTAGAAAGGGGTCATGGAAATCTAGAATTGAAGAAACAAAATCTACCAATTAAAATTCAATAAATAGAAAGTGAAAAAAAAAAAAAAGATAAGATAAGGCAATTGTCTTATCTAATTAATGTACAAAAATTGCTTTAGAGCCCCATAAATAGCCCAAATTTTATAGGAGCTCATTTGGTCTATTTAGAGTTGTAGAAAATTGAGTGGGTAAAAAATTTGAGAGAAAATTAGGATTTTCAAAAAAATTACAAAAATATGTACAATTAGGGCAGTTAGGCCAAACACACAGATCACCACCACTTGGAACCAAACCACCATTAACCTACTCCAATTCAACCATCTAAACCAGCCGACCAACCATAGACCAGTGCTGATGGCCGAAAGCCTATAAAATAGGTAAGTCCAATTTTCCAACCAATTTTGCAAAAATTATTAAAATTATTAATTATATCTAGAAAATTATGAATTTTATTATTATGAGGTTTTTGAGTATGTAGATTTAGGAAAAAAATTTTATTTTGATGAATTTTTTTTTAGAAATATGCTATCCTTAAGAAATTTCACAAATCCAAACTTTATTTGGTTTATAAATAAATGATCTTAGGAGTGTAGTTTTGAGCCCAAAATTTTTGTGTAAACTACTTAGGAGTTATATAATAGTGCTATAAAACTTTTTTTCAAAAATTAATTATCAAAATTTTTAGATAATTTTTCAGGCCTTAAAATGATGTATAAAACAAGTAATTTAGGGTAATTAAGTAATTAAATGAGTCATTACTAATTTAATGAGTAATTATATGTTTAAAGATGTTGAAATTTGATGAGGTATGATATTTGTAGCATTTAGAGTGTTATATGTAATTATTAAGGTATTATGTAGTATATATGTAATAAGTAAAAATGATATATTTTAAATTAATTATGTAATTTAGAATAATTAGGTATAAATTCTTATTTGCAATGAATTTAGGTATTTTAAGATGTTGATTGAAGTTGAGAGATGATATTTGAAGTGATGAGGATATTAGATGTGTATATTTTGTACATAATAGGTAATGATACATGATATGTGAAATAGGAAACATAACAAATAGAAAATATTAGAATAAAAATTAGTAATATAATAATAATAAAACTATATAATAAATCTGGCAAGAAAGTTGAATTAGGCTAATTATATGAAAAAATATAAAAGTTTCTCATATTGGAAGTAAATTTGGTCCATAAATGAGTATTAGAACGTACCGAGTAAATCGAAGTACTAATTAAGGAATCAAAAGTAATACTTAGAATACTCGAGCCTTATGTGATTAATTTCACATTTGAGTTTGAAACATATTTTTAGAATTATGTAAAATACTCGTAGCTAAAACCGATTTAGAACTTAAATTAAAAATCGATGCAAAAACTAAATCAAAACTTAACTAAATTCTTGAATAATTGTAAAAGACTTTAAAACCTAGGTAATTAGGTTTATTTAACCCTAAACCAAAGATAACAATAAATGTTATAGGATAAAACTAATCTATGATAATTATGTGAAAATTAAAACAACGTTGGTATTATAAGGATTATTGGCAATAGGCTAAGCGAGTCCTACCTCGATTGAGCAAGCGAAGAGTCTAGGTAAATTGAGATTTATACGTTACTATATTTCGAAGTACTAATTTATAATACTCGGAGGCTTGAAATTGTACTGGATTGTTCTTGTTAGATAGTTGGTTATGTGCATGTGCTTGTTCTGAGTTGCCGATATGATTACTAATTTGCTGCTTTAGTTTTTTTATGTGATTTGTTTAAAGTGATTGAACACCGTAAACTGAATTTAACTGAATATTTGACTTATAAATTTAAACTGAACCTGTAGAAGAACCCATTAGGAGAACATTAGGATTCTTCGATCAAATACCGACCCCTTTGAAAGAGATAGCGCTGAATGACATAATCGATCCATTCTTCATATCTTTAGTTGAACTAAATGACAAGTGAGGAGGTCGCGGTAAGGGTGAAGTCAATGGTTCGAAGGTAGTCGCGGGAAGAGTATTGTCTCCATTACATAAGCCTGGGTTTGGTCGTGAGCTGTTACATTAACAGAAACTCCTTAACCCAAATTAAAGCAGGTACAATTTCTCTAATCTTACGACAAGCTAAACAACGTTGTACGATGGTATTTGCTTGAACATGCATTACACCTAATAATTTGGTTGATAACCTTATTTGTGTTTGCTGTATGGTTTTGAGTTTTCATCCCAACTTACTAAGCTATGGTTGCTCATATTCCTATAGATTTTGTTGCAGGTGTTAGCTAGGAAGTGGCTTATATTACCCCGAAGCTAGTAACTGCTGGATCTTGAGGAGTAAGGAAATACATCTGAAAAACAGATATATTTTTAAGGTCTTAATTTTTATTTAAAATCTTTCATTTTCAAATAATGTATTATTTAGGAAGTATAGGACAATGAAATCCTGTAAACATTATTTGTAATACTTAAATCCTAGTATATATATATATATATATATTTATACTTTCTTAAGTAAATAATTTATTTAATTTATGAACTGTCAACTTCAAAGTAGGTTAGTCGTGGACACCTTGTGTAAATTAGATCTGAGATAGCAACTATAAGGCCGATTTCAATCTTAGAATGGTTTGCACGGCAGATTTGTTATAACTTTACCGCTTCGGGACATGACAATTTTTAGTTGGTATTAGAGTATAATTTTAGTGAACTCACTTTGAAATATAACAATTAAAAGAAATAGACATTATAGGAGTACATTGAGAGTAGGTAGAAATAAGTAGGTATTAAAGTATCGTATAAGTAGTGATTATAACACTAAATTGAGATAACCGTTAATCGAATTTAACTCTAGTGATAAGATCACATGAAGAATTGGTGGTTAGTCGAAGTGATTTAGGTAGAACGAAAAAGAATCTCTTATCCAATACAAAGTTGAGATGTTGAGATATTGCTAGAAATTATTAGTAGGATATGTTCATAATATGGATGAGATTATAGGGCAAAGTTATTGATGGAGTTGTAATGTTATTGAGGAGATGTGATGTAATGATGAGATACATAGATGGTAACAGAGATTAATTCGAGTTTTCAATATAACAGAGATACTATGGGCTATTAATTAAAGATGGATAGAAAGCAAGAGATTGCAACTTAAGTAATACTAATGAGATATTTTTTTAGAAGAGGTAGAACAAAGAAACATTACCTTGTTAGTACAACTCATAATTCAACTAGCATATTATGTATCTTCAGATGATTACCCTCCGAAGATTATTGATTGGTTTCCATATTCTTAAATTCACGAGAGTAGGTTATATACAAAATAAGAATATGGTATATAAGATAGGAGTTGATAATAGTATTGGAGAGTCTAATAATGATGAGGTATATGGAATTATCGTTATTTTTTTATTTTTCTATGGAAGTATAAGTACCAAATCAGTAAGTGGAAATGATACTGAAGTGATTAGAAGACAAATGTGGTGAAATTCTTTTGAATGAATGTATTGATGGGTGATTTGAATTATGGATATAGTATGATAGTTGATCATATTTTACTGAAAGTTCAAATTAATCCTATGTTAATTATTCATATATGTGGATATCCTAACGATCTCTTAATGGATGTAATTGTGCTTCTTGACGAAAGTGTATTCTTTTGGACATGTGTAAATGCAATAACGATTGACATATTTGTAACTAAGGGTGTAAAAAGATCAGATGTATTTTGGCGATTAATCTTAAAAGTCCTTTATATATGTAAGAACGATAAAAGAAATGATACTATGAAACTATAATCAGGTTATAAATTCTTTAGCTCTTAATGAATCATGAATTGAAGACTTATATTTTTGGAGTTATAATTAAGTGGAAGTGAAGCAAAATGAATATGAAATTGATAGTGAGATCTTTATGCGGTATCGAGGCAAATGAAATTATATCATTATATGGTACTTATAATTGGTTATAGGAGATGGATGGTTATTAAGTGGTACATGAGAAATGAAGTAAGACGTTAGGTAAACTACAATCGAATATGTATCCAGGTATCTTAAAATATTAGTAGGATAAGTAACAAGTGACGGTGGAAATGAAATTAAAGTAGAAAGTTTGGCAAGGATCAAGACTTTGAATTAAAGGTTTTCTTGCTATTTCTATATTGATCTAGATAGAACATAACCTACCAATAAATGAAATTCATAAGACGATTACCCATTAACATATTTATTATGATAAGATGATAAAGAAGGTCGATCAAAGATAGTTATTTAAGGATTTGAGCTTAAAGGAATTAAAAGATAAATAGTGATTTCATTGAAGGACTCTTCTTTAGTCTTAGTTGAATGATAATAAATATGAATAAAAGGATTGGTTGATAAGTACCATCATTGTAAGGTATATACAAATGGAAGAAATGCAAGAACAATAATAATATTGAAGTGTTCATTCCTTGTAAGTCAGAAACTAATGGACGGAAAGAGATTTTAGGTGATTGAGATTATTATTATTTGTCGGTTAGAATTTATATTAGAGGAGGATATTAATCCAAAAAGACCATAGGATATGATTAATGTGGAACTTAGAAGGAAAGCTACTAATGATAGGTAATGGGAGGTTATCGATATTATAAGTGAGAGATTGAGGAAAGTACTAATAAGTACTGGATATACAAGTAATATATGAATATTAGTTTGTAGATATTTGAACTTTATGGTTAAGTTAATTAAGAACTAAATGTATAGTAGAAATTTTGTATTGGATGTTGTAAAGGAAACCTCAAGAGTTAAAGGGGTGATTGTGTTTTTCTAAGATCACATCGGATTGGAATGATACCAATATAAGAACAGTGTATAGATTGTAATTATAGAATTGGGAGAATCATATACATGCCAGCTGTATATGAAGATGCTTACCGTAATAACTATTGATAACATGTTGATATATAAAGTTTAGGTAGATAGCAATATTGAAGTTAAGTGCCATAAGTAGTATGTCGAAATTGAAGAAATGTAACTTTTAGAGGAGATAATACTTTTTTCATTGAATAAGTTATAATTGAAGAAGGAATTTCTGTAGATATTGAAATTGTTGAATTTGAGATCAAAGGAAAATCCATAGAGGTAACCCAATGTACGAGGAAGGTATGAACCTACATTGCACTTCATATGAGTAGTTGCAATAGGTAATTCAATAGAAAAATGGAAAATATGAGGCGGTCAATCCATTGTTGTCAACTCTTGTGTCTTGTTAACCCTATCGATGTAATTTTTCATGTCATGTTGTGTCAAGTAATAATTCCTTGTCAATACTATCTCTTTTGCTAAATCTATCGATCAAGAGTCATATTTATTCTTATCGAGTCAAATACGGTCGATCTACAATGTCAACCATCTTATTTGAATCTGAGATAGAGAAGTTATGGCAACAGCATAGACATTGTGAGTGGAAGATTAGGGATGAAAGGAAAGGTAATGATATGAGGTGAACTTAGAACCGCTAAAGATAACAAGAAAAACCTAGGAATGAGTAAAATAAGAAAACTTATAAGGTTATAAAACTAAGTTATAAAATAGTATAAGCAACCAGAGGATGGCGGTAATAGAATAAGGCATGAGTGATATCAAAGTACAAAATACCAAATGAGGAAAACAAGATTGAGAAATTGAAAGATAAATAAAGAGGTCAAGCAAAAGTTCAGATAGTCCCTTCTTCATCCTCAGTCGAACTAAGTGACGGGAGAGGAGGTCACGGCGAGGGTGAAGTCAGTGGTTCGAAGGTAGTCGTGAGAGAAGTGAGGTCTCCATTGCACAAGCCTGGGTTTGGTCGTGAGCTGTTGCATTAATGGCAACTCTTTAACCCGGATTAAAGCGGGCGCAATTTCTCTAATCTTACGACGGGCTGGACAACATCGTGTGATGACATTTGCTTGCACATGCATTGCACCTAATAAGTTGATTGAAAACCTTGTTGTGTTTATGGTATAATTTTAAGTCCTTCATCCTAACTTACTGAGCTATGATTGCTCACATCCCTATAGACGTCATGCAGGTGCTGGCTAAGTAGTGGCATATAACTACTCCAAAGCTAGCAACTGCTGGATCTTGGGGAGTAAGGAAAAATATTTGAAGAACGAACATATATTCTTAAGGTCTAAGTTTTGTTTTATTTAGAATTTTTCATTTTTGAATAATGTAATAACTGAATTATAGTATATATATATAAATTTTCTCACTTTTTTAGGTAAATGTTTTATTTAAATTACAAACTGTTTACTTCAAAGTGGGTTAGTTGTGGACGCCTTGTGTAGATCAGGTTTAAGATAGCGGTTGTAAGACTAACTTCTATCTTAGGATGATTTACACGACGGAGCTGTTACGACTCTGCCGTTTCGGGGCATGACACTAGGGTCCTAAGATGACCTGGGTCCAACTGCATCTATCCTACATCTTTAATGCAAAGTGAACCCTCCATGTCTCGATGTATGTGATATGCAAAATAAATACGATAATCAAAACAAAATATACACATAAAGTTAATAACAAATATACAATTAAATAAATAAATAAACAAACGGCTAAATAACATGGGTATTTTTAGGAAGCACTTTTAATTTTGGAAAACTTTTAAGTAGCTAACTTTCTCGATGTCCCTAATGAAATCGCTAAGTTGTCAAGCCTGGTTTTTTCCTTCCTGGTTCTTGTAAATCGATATTCTTTAAATTAATCAGTATTCTCTACCTGTTTAATACCGATCCTCGACTAAGGCTTAAAGAAGATTGGTTTTTTTATATTTTCAAAATACTTTAGAGTCACCATCTGACTGGAGTTGGGAAAAAAGGTAAATTATAACCAATTGGGTGGATTAGTTATAACTTAACTATTAATCTTAATGAGAAAACCAATTTTACAAAATGATTTTCTAAAATGAGAGATCTGGACTTGTGGCTTATCTTATTAAATCCTAAACAAGTACCGCTATTTAACTTTCCAAATTTAATTTTGCTTTTTAATAATACATTTTTTCAATTTCTAAACGACTAATAATATCACATGTGACTAATTTAATTAATTTACAAATATTTACAAAGATAAAAAAAAAATAAAACTTTCCATATTTTAAGTCACCCTATACATACGTACGAGTACCTACATATCCACTATTCGAAATCAGACTTTCGTAATTCATTCACCAAAAACATTAACGGGTTGAATTAATTTTAGTTTTGAAAAAAAGACTAGATTTACGTTTTTATTCGATTCAATTTATTTAGGGAAATTTCTTAAAGGATCCTAAATTGAGATTTATTTATGGAAAATTCTAAAGTGCCCTAATTTGGAAATAGTCCATTTATTGGAAAAAAAATTAATTTTTTCTAAGTGATAAAAATAACTTTAAATCTTTTATTATTTACTTATCTACTTTTTATTTATTTTTATTTTTTGATTAAAACGTAAAAATAAATAAAAGTATACTAAATACTTCTTCTTTTTCTTTTTTTTTTCTTCTTTTTTCCTTTTTTCTCTTTTTCTCTTTTCCTTTTCCTTTTCCTTATTTTCGGATTTTTCTTTTATTTTTAGTTACAATTACATATTGAAATAAATAAATAATTAATTAAATAAAAAATATTCAATCAAAGCAACAACACAACAACAATCTAATGGATAAGAAGACCTTAGATTGGATCAATAGGGGACGGGTTGGGCTAAAGCTGCAAGTCGGATGCGAGTTGCAAGTTTAGTCACGCGCAACAGCCACTTACAGACACACCTAAGGTGGATCCGAGCATCAAATCAAGTGGGAAAAGACTTTTTGATGGGTTTCTTATTAGATTTAGTGGGGTTTAGACCAACACTACTATTAATGGAGGTCGTTTAAGTAGTGGTTAAAGTGGCGACCAAGGGTGGTGGAGTGTAGAGAATGTATTGGCTTGAAGTATAGGTTTAGTATGCTGTGGCTATCGTTTAGTGGTGTAGCGTCTGGATTGAGTGATGTTAGGACGTGTATGGAGTGGCTTTATGGTTGGTATCATGTTTGAATGCTACTGCAGCTGTGGAGTGAGGCAAGAGTGAAGGAGGTCGGTGTTGGAAATTGGTTGAGGATGAAGATTGGGGTTGAGTGTGGTATGGTTATGAATGTACTGTGAGAGGGTTGTGGTGGCTGCTACATGGTCAAAGAGAGAGAACAAGAGTCAAGTTGTGTGTGTGTGTGTGTGTGCATGTGTTTATGTTGTGCGTTCGATAAATGGTGGGAAAGGGAGTAAGTCAAAGAGAGAGAGAGTCGAATAAAGGATGGTGATTGAGGGGGATTTGCTATATGTATTTCTATGGATTGGTGATTGTGGATGTTCGTAACTGGGTGTTTTCGAGACTGTTAAATGAGAGAGAGATGGTCATAGTCGACAAAGAGAAGTCTAATAGTGGGTTATGAGATAGGGTGATGGAGCTAGTAAGGGAGCGTGTGTGTATTTTTGTTTTGGTTGTGGTGAGGGAGAGATTAGTCGAGCGAGAGAGATCTGTGGGTCTGTGTGATAATACTCGAGAGAGAGAGGGCTGAGAGTCTTGTCTGTATGTATTGTGTGTGATGGCTTAGAAAAAAAAAAAAAAGATTTCCCCTCTAGTACATGTATATCTGATTCGGTGAAAGAGAGAGAGGGTGAGTTGTGTGTGGATTAAGACAAAAAAAGAGACTCCAATTTCTATGTGTGTGTATGTTCGAAAAAGTAGCTTCCCCCCCTGTGCAATGTATGTATGTGTGTATGTGTTTTTTTATTTTTTTAAATGAGAAAGTTAAGGGAAGAATAGGAAAGGAGAGAAGAAAAATGGGGAAATAAAATGTATTGTTGAGGCCAATCGTACAGTGCTACATGTTACAATCAGATATGTGGCCCAATGATGCCTTAACATGTGGCAACACATAGAGTGTGAAAAAAGAAAAGGGTAAAAGATATTTTTATGCCTCTAGTGAAATTCAAATCCTTTATCCCAAACCAAACTCAAATGCAATTCTTAAGTATTTTAACGTTATGCGGTTGGCCTATGCTTTATCCATATATGCAATGCATATATAGACAAGGTTAACCTAGGCTAGATTCAAATCCATGTCCATGTCTGAACGATCCCATCTCTACTTTTATTAAAAAATATATATATTTTATTAAACTAAAAATTTATTATCTTCTAAATCCCTTAAATCCTCAATTTTTTAATTTTTTGTGGCTTTTCAATTTTCTATATTTTTCCATTTTTTGTATTTTTTCTAAATTTCTTATTTTTTGGATTTTCTTTAATTTTCTTTTTTTTTTTTTTGTATTTTCCCTAACTTAAGACCTCTTATTATATTGAAACGAAATAAAATAAAATAAAGAGGGCAAAAAATGGGTGTTTACAAACACAATAAATAAATGCTATTGCATGACGTTATTCGATCCATTGTACATCTGCTTTAATTTAAGTTAAGGAATTTAGTCTACATTTTAATAGGTCACAAGCAAAATCAGGTGGGTACAATGGAGATATCGTTCCTCCCGTGATTACCTCCAAACCGCTATTTTCACACTTGTCGTGACCTTCTCTCCTGTTATTTAGTTCAACTAAGAATTAAAAATGGATCAATTATGCTATCCAATGGTATCCATTTTGAAGAGATCGATATTTTGTTAGAGAACCCTAAACATTTCCCCTAATAGATTGTCGTACAAGTCCGATTTAGAATTATAAGTCATATATTTAATTAAGTCCATTTAAGGTGATCAATTCATATTGCTCAATATAAAATAATTACAAACCAATACAACAAGCCAATAGTATACAATACATTCAAAAATACACACATACAAGCATGCACACAATCAAACTACCTATAGAGATAAACAAGTATAACCTTAAACCTCTGAGTACTATGAAACAATACTCCAAAATACAGTTATGTATTAATCCTAAACTTACTTAGACTGCCTGTTTACTCGCTTAAGGTGCAATTCGCTACAAGCTTTCATTGATGGTCCCTATAATACAAAAGTCGTTTTAGTATTCATATAATTATCTTATATAGGCTTTATTCTATAATTTTTTATATTATCTTCAGTTTAGGGTTTTATTATATCTAATTATGCAGGTTTTAAGCTAGGTTATGATTCAATTTCTAATAATAGTTTTATTTACAAGCCTTAACCCAAGCATTAATCCATCCTCTAAGCTTATCTCACCACGTTTCAGGTACAAGAGTTTCTGAATTATACACTAATCTCATTCCTATTTACTCTATACACCTAACCTTTGTTTAATCTCCTACATTGGCTCTTAGTTTCATTTTACACTTAAATCTCAAGAACACCTTCTAACCTATTTCATAGTGTTTAACTACCTCTAATTTGAATGAATATAATGTCTAATTAGTTTTTGAGTTAACTTTAAATTCAACTTCTGATTACAGTTTTTATATGTAAACTTTAGGAATTTGTCCCAAACGAATATGTAAAATTCATCTAACTATACTTAGGTATCATAAACTTCTGTTTTAACTCTTACCCAGTATTTTGGTCGATACGATATGTCACACCCCGAAGCGGTAGAGTCGTAACAACCCCACCGTGTAAACCATTTTAAGATAGAAGTTGGCCTTACAACCGCCACCCTAGACCTGATCTACACAAGGCGTCCACAACTAACCCGCTTTGAAGTAAACGGTTTATAATTTAAATAAATCATTTACTTAAGAAAGTGAGAAAATATATATATACACTATAATTCAGTTATTACAATTAACGTCTACAATATTTCTTCGTAATATATTTCTTAGTTATTACATTATTCAGAAATGAAAAATTCTAAAATTAAAAGCTTAGATCTTAAAAATATATGTTTATTCTTCAAATATTTTTCCTCACTCCCTAGGATCCAGCAGTTGTTAGCTTTAGAGTAGTTGTAAGTCGCATCTTAGCCAACACCTGCACGACGTCTATAAGGATGTGAGCAACTACAGCTTAGTAAGTTAGGATGGAAGACTTAAAACTATACCATAAACATAACAAGGTTATCAACCAACTTATTAGATGCAATGCATGTTTAAGCAAATGTCATCGCACGATGTTGTCCGGCCCGTCGTGAGATTAGAGAAATTGCACCTGCTCTAACCCGAGTTGAAGAGCTGCCGTTAATGCAATAGCTTACGACCAAACCCAAGCTTGTGCAATGGAGACACCGCTCTTCTCGCGACTACATTTGAACTATTGACTTCACCCTCGCTGCGACCTCCTCTCCTGTCACTTAGTTCGACTAAGGATGAAGAAGGGACCCTTATGCAATCCTGTGCTATCCCTTTCGAAGGGGTCGGTATTTGGCCAGAGAATCTTAGGTTTCCTTTATAGGTTGCCATGCAGGTCCAATTATGATTACAAGTCATATATTTGATTAGGTCCAAGTTAGAGTGATCAATCATTTCATACAAATCACTTAATATAAGCTAGAACAATAAACAAAATCATAGCATCACTCATAATCAAGCACATGCACACAACAGACTATCTAACAAGCGCAACCAAGTATAATCTCAAGCCTATAAAATACAACATCGTATTATTCTCAACTTACCTCGACTCCTCACTCACTCACTCGAGGTCCGACTCGCTCAGGCCAACGTCGATCATCCCTATAACACAAACGTGGTTTCAATTTTTCATATAACTATTGTAGGTTCATTTTATCCTATAACGCTTATTATTATGTTTTGTTTAGGGTTTAATATACCTAATTATCTAGGTCTTAAGTCTTTTACAATTATTCTAGGTTTGGGGTTAGGTTCGGGTTCAGTTTCCGCATCGATTTCTAAATTAGGTTTTAGTTCGATTTCTGTAAGTCCTAAAGCTAAGCCAAGTAACCGTAGGTTTGAGCTTAGAACCCAAGGTTTAGGGCGATCGGCTAAAGGATCCGATAAAACCCAAATTATAAACTATTGGGAGAAATATTAGTAAAAATGATCCCGTAAATTTAAATTTAAGAAAATAAATAGTAAAATAGGAAACTATAAAATTTTCAAATTTTAAGCATAATAATTGCTGATTACTAAAAGGCGAAAAGTGTAATATAATAACTAATAAATTACTAGAGATAGATTATATATATACTAAAAATTTTAGAATGACCAAAATAATAATTAGGAATGTTCACGTGTACCCCATATGTATTTATGTATAGATAAAAATACGCGAAATTACCTAAATTGGCCAAAAACTAAGCAAATAATTAAAGAAAATTATAAAATAATTATGAAAAAATCAGAAGAAGATAAGATGAATCAAGATCAAGTCGTGGCAGGTCCAAAGCTGCAAAAGGAAAATTAGCCAATAAAAATTAGACAACCTAAAAGCCAAAAATTAAGAAAATTGAGCAAAGTCTTATCAAATTAATGCATATTAATTACAGAAAATGTCTATAAATAGGGGAAAAATTTACAGAAGTCATTTGGACAGTTTAGCATTTAGGAAAAATATGAACACTGAAAAAATCGAGAGAAAATCCAGAAAAAAAAAAGAAAACTGTGCAGATTAGACAAGTGAATTAAACCCACCACTCACCATCACCTGGGACCGAACCACCACCACCACCCTACACAAAAACCACAGTCTGGGCCGGCCAGAAAGCTTCGAATTGGTCAGTCATTTATTTACCTCGATTTTTGAATAATTTTGTAAAATTAGTTATTTTGCCCAGAAAATTATGAAACTTGTTATTGTGAGGTTTTATTGTATGTAGATTTAGGGAAAAATATTTATTTAGTTTAATTATGTCTGAAAATATAAGATCCCTAACAAATTGTTCAAAACCGAGTATGATTAAACCGGAAAATAAATAGGCTTAGGAGTGTAGTTTGGAGCTCAAATTTTTTCTGTAGGATACTCATATGATGTAGAACAGTGCTATGAAGCCATTTTTTTAAAATTAATTTTTGAAATTTTTAGGTTAATTTTTAGCCCTAAAATGATGGAAAAATTGGGTGATTTGGGGTTAATTAGGTGATTAGGATGTTAATTACTGATTTAGATATTAATTAGATGTTTAGGGATGTTAATCTCTGAAGTGGAACCCTAATCCTAGCTTTTGGAGTATTAAGTATGATTAATTAGCGAAATTAGGTAAGTAATGTAAGAAATTAGTAATAAGTGAAATTGTAAATTAATAAATCTACAAAATTAGAGTTATTTAGGTAATATTATAGTAGAAATCAGAATAATAATAAATCTGAAATAACATTTAATTTTAAGTAAAATATCTCAAAATGTAAGATTTTCACACATCGGGAATAAATCCGATACCTCAAGTAGGGTTAGCGTACACCGAATAGTTTAGAATACTGAATTACGACCCAATAGGATATTTGGACACTCAAGCTTAATGTAATTAATTTCACATTAGGATTCGAGCATATTTAAGGCTTAGGAATCAAAATTTAAAATCTCATTTAAGATTCGAACACCGAAATAGAGTACAACGAATCATTAGGACATAATTGGTATATACGAAAAAATGAGTTAAAATATAACTTAGAATATGAAACCATAAATTATAAGTACTAAAAAGACCTATTTGTATTATAGGATACCCAGATACACATTAGCTTGCAATTAAGGAATCGAGCGATCGAGCGATCGAGCAATTTCAAGTAAGTTGGGTTATTGCTTATTGTAATAGAGTACTAGTTTTGTAGTACTCAGAGACTTAGGCTTGTATATGATTGTGATTGTAAGTAGTTTGCGTATGTGTTTGATGTATCTAAATTCGTGCTGAAATTTGTATTATGAATGGCTTTGTGACTGATTGAATTGGTATGAAATTGTTTGAACACCCTAAACGTAATTTAATGTTAGTTGACCCTGATAACAAAAAATGTCATACATTGCAACCCGTTAGGGGATCATAAGATTCTCTAACCAAATACCGACCCCTTCGAAAGGGATAGCGCAGAATTACAAAATGGTCCCTTCTTCATTCTCAATCAAACTAAGTGACAGGAGAGGAGGTCGCGGCGGGGGTGAAGTCAATGGTTCGAAGGTAGTTGCGGGAGGAGCGAGGTCTCCATTGCACAAGTCTGGGTTTGGTTGTGAGCTGCTGCATAATATGGAACTCCTCAACCCGGATTAGAGCGGATGAAATTTCTCTGATTTCACAACGGACCGGACTACGTTGTGTAATGGCACTTGATTGTTGCATTGCATGAAAATAATTGTTTGATAACCCTATTTGTGCTTGTATGCATTCATGAGTCTCCAATTCAACTTACTGAACTGTAGTTGCTCATACACTTATAGATCCTTTTGCAAGTTCTGATCTGTGATCACTTCAAGTACTATGCTGCCCTACAATTACCCAGAGGCTAGTCCTTTTGAAGCCAGGGGTGTGAGGATCAAGTTACTTAGTATAATGTGTAACTAGACTGACCTTGTAGTTAAAGGTTAAAAACTGATAGTTATTCTGTAAATTAGTAAACTGTGGTGATTATGTAAAACTTCTTGGGAAGCTCTGTGGACTTACTTATAATTATCTATGTTTATTAGAAATTGTAATATTTATCATAATTATAGTATAATTGTTAATCGAACTGTTTACTTCAAAGTGAGGAGTTGTCGACGCCTTGTGTAGATTATGTCCATGGTAGGCATTGTGAGGCCAGTTACTATCATATAATGGTTTACACGGTGGGACTGTTACAACTCTGCGACTTCGGGGCGTAACAGTTCTCGGTTGGTATCAGAGCGTAGTTTTAATAAACTCGCTTTGAAGCGTCATACCTTAAAAGAAATAGACATTATAGGAATATTGAGAGTGGGTAATACTAAGTGGGCGATAAAAGATTGTATAACATAAGTAATCTTAATCTTTAACATAGGAAATATTAATTGGTTTAATTATAATTACAGGGTCAAAGGGGAGAACTAATTCATAGTTGGATACGGTTTGGATGGAATGGAGAAGTATCTCCTATTGATTATAGGGTTAAATTACAATGGCTATTGATGGAACTAGCTGATTGGAATATATTTAGGACGATTGATGAGATCATTGATAAGTTTCATGATCGAATGTGCTATAGCTGGAAGGATGAGTGGGCATGGATGGAGATGAGTTTGGGACCCCAGTATAATAGATACATTGCTATAGCAGCTCTTGAGCAGAGATGGTTGGAGAAAGAGGGAATTATAACCATGATGATGCCCTAACGGTATTTTTCTGCTAGGTTAGAGGATGGGAGACCATACCCTGCTAGTATTGCACAGATCCCTGTTGACATTCCATACATTCCTAGACAGTACCCACCAAGGATCATTGATTGGTTCCCACAGTTTCCAAAGCCTGCTGGGGATAGTATAGAGATACCATTGAACCCTAACCCTAAACCTGAGTTTGAAATACCAGAACCACCACCGGAAAATCCACCTCCAGTAGAACCCCATGTGGATGGAGTCGATGACGAGGAAGACCTCGAAGAAGATCCAGAGGAAGACCCAGAAGAAGAGGAGCCAGAAGAAGGCCCTGAGGAGGAGCAAGAGAATGAGAATGAGCCAGATATAGATATACATACTGTAGTTATGCAGGTGATCGCAGATACTGTAATTATCTATGTTTATTAGAAATTGTAATATTTATCATAATTGTAGTATAATTGTTAATCGAACTGTTTACTTCAAAGCGAGGAGTCGTCGACGCCTTATGTAGATTATGTCTATGGTAGGCACTGTGAGGCCAGTTACTATCATAGAATGGTTTACACGGCGAGATTGTTGCGACTCTGCGACTTCGGGGCGTAACAATTTCTAAGTACTATTTTATACCCGAACACTGGAAATTCGTTTCAACTCATAATGTGAAATTAATCATATTACTTTTAGATATCCTAATTACCATAAATTACCCCTAGTCGGTATTTTATTATACCCGGTACACTTAAATCCTTAATAGTGTACCGAATTTATTTCTGATGTGAGAAATTTTTTATATTTTTCATATAATTACATAATTTTAAAAATAGAAAATATTAGGATAAAAATTGATATTATATAAATAATATCAATTTTTATCCTAATATTTTCTATTTATTATATTTCCAATAATTACATATTATGTATTATCACCTATTATATATATAATACAAATCTAATATTTCTATTACTCTAATTACCATCTCCCAACATCAATTATCATTTCAAAGTGTCTAAATTCATCCTAAATTAGATTTTACACTTAATTACCCTAATTTACAAAGTTAACTTAAAATTTACTATTTTTCCCCATTACTCATTTACTACATAATTAACCTAATGATTACATCTAACACCTTAAATGCTACAAGTATCATACTTCATCAGATTTTAACATCCTAAAACATATAATTATTCACTAAATCAGTAATTAACCATTTAATTATTTAATTAATCCTAAATTACCCATTTTATGCCTCATTTTAGGGCCTAAAAATTATCTAAAATTTTTGAAAATTAATTTTTGAAAACGGGCTTCATAGCACTATTATATATTATCTAAGTAGTCCACACAAAAATTTTGGGTTCAAAACTACACTCCTAAGATCATTTATTTCTAAACCGAAATATGTTCGGTTTTGCATGATTTTTTAAGGACCATATATCACGGGACATATTTTTATCAAAATAATATTTTTCCTAAAAACTACATATAAAAATATTCCATAATAACAAAATTCATAATTTTCTAAGAATATTTACTCTTTTTTACAAAATTACACAAAATCGGGCTGGAAATCGAATTCACCGGTCTGGGTGGCTTCGGTCACCGCTGGCCGCCATGGCCTTATCAACCGGTCTAGGCATTGCCATCACCGTGTGGTTGTGGTGGCCGTCCACTCCCAACTACTCGTCTAATGTTGGTTCCCCTTTATGGCCCTAATTGTACAGTTTTTCTTATTTTTTTCCTAACCCTAATTTTTCTCTCAATTTTGCCTCTCCCTATTTTTCTCACTCTCCAAACTGACCAAATGAGCTTCTAAAATTTTCTTGCTATTTATAGAGCTTTAGGAAAATTACTGTGCATTAATTAGACAAGATAACTACCTTATTTCTTCTTTTTTCCACTTTCTATTTGTTGCATTTTAATTGGTTGATTTTGTTTCTTCAATTCTAGATTGCCACACCTCATTTCTGGATTTTTCCTCATTTTTCATGATTTTTCTTGATTTTTCCTTAATTAATTATGAATTTTCTTTAATTATTTAGTATTATTTTAGCACATTTCATGTATTTTAAGTAATTACGCGTATTTCTACCTACATGTGAATTCATATATAGTACAAATAAATATTTCTAAATATTATTTAGGTCATTTTATGATTTTTAGTATATATATAATTTATCTGTAGCCATTCGTTAATTATCGGAATGTATTTTATGCATTTTTTATAAATAATAAGTTATATACTTAAAATTTAGAATTTTTATATTCTTTTATTTTATTACTTATTTTCTTAAATTCGAACTTACAGGATCATTTTTACTAATATTTCTAGCTTTACTTATAATTTAAGCTTGATCGGATCTTTGAGCCGATTGAAACCTTGAGTGATTGGTTGTGGGGCTTACATGATACACCTTATTCCTAATTTAATTGTCAAATTTACTCTCGATTTGAGAAATTTATATAATTACCTAAATACATATTCCCAATCGGATTTATTTTATATTATTATGATAATATTATCAATTTTAACCTAATATTTTATATATACAAATTATGTACAATTACATAATCTACACTTGAATCACTTATCTAACATTTCTAGCACTTCAAATATCATTCTTGTTCACCTAATAACATATCAAGATATCTAATTATACCTTAACTCAAAATTTATACCTAATTAACCCTTCATCACAAAATTAACTTAAATATACCCTTTTATCTATTATTTATTTACACATATTTACTACATCATACATGTAATACTTACATCTAACACCTTAAACATAAAAAAATATTGTAAACACCTCATTTTTGCTATTTTTCATTTTTCATTAGTTAAGCCAGGTTAAGAAATAAATAAAAATAAGTAAAACAAAAAAATTAAGAAAATAATTAAAATAATGAAAAATAAAAAAACGAAAATTGAAAAAAATAATAATAAAAAAGGAGTCGAGTCGAGTCATGTTATATTGAGTCGAATCGTATCGAGTCGAGTCATGTTGAACCGAGTCACATCGAATTATTTAATATCAAATCAGATAGCGATGTATGATTAATTTAATAAATTCTTAAGTCATTAGAGAATTGGGCTTTATTAAAATAATTTTGGCCCAGTTTGATTTAAAATAGAATTTTATCTAATTTATATTGGGCTGGGATAGACTTAGGATTTATTAGATAAGTTATTAGGCTATGTCTAATTGGATTAGATTGGGCCTTGAAAAAATAAAAAGCCCAAATTAAGTAAGGTAAATTTTTTAAGAATCATAATTATATCTTCTGTATCTTCAATATGAAAGATTTGATTTTGAGTTTATAAATAGTTAGTTGGCACGTAATGTTAGTAACATTTTTTTATTCCCACAATTAATTTCAAATTTTCGAATTCCAACTTTCCACAATTCGAAGTCCTGACGTTCCAATTCACTAACAACATCCAGCAATTCCGAAGTCGAAAGCCAATGTCCAATTCCAAATCAAAACCAAAATCTAATTTTCAGCCAACACCTAATTCATGAAGCCAATGAACATCTGAAGTCCTGACAAGCGAATTCTAATTCCAATTCGAAACCAAAATCCTTGACACTATCCTAATTTAAGTCCAAATTTTCAAGTTCCAAATTACAATTCCCCTGATGCAGCTCTAATCCCTAATTACGCACGACTCCCCTTATTCTCCAGACCTTCGTTGAATCCCTGCATGCCGACAGCTCCCACTAAACTACAATGCAACTCAGTCTGACATCCTCAATCTACGCAAGCTAAAGACCACACCATCTGAAGGCCACAATTTAACATCCTCAATCCATGCGACAGCCTAATTCACGCATAAACGCCATACGACCCCCCGCGTCCAAAGCCCCTATGATCAAGCAACTTAAAGCACATAGCAGTCCATCGCATAAAGCACATCCTACACACTGTCATGTACATCCATAAGCACAGTCAATATACAGTGCACACAACAAGGTCTACACACAACTAAACACCAAAGTCCATACGAACACAAACACGAGCGTGACTCGGTTCGTTTTTGTAAAAAATTTGGTTTTATTTTATTTATTTATCTATTTTATTCAGTTAATTTAATTATCTTTACTAATTTATTTTCTTTTAGTATAGGTTTATTATTTTTATTTTTCTATTGTTGGATATTTTCTTACATAATTAAAGTTTTTAGGTGAATTTAGTTAATTAATTTGCGTCTTTTAGAAAAATTATGTTTTTTTTTTTTAAATATGCATATCTTACAATTAGGATTTAAAAAAGATATGTATCGAGATATGTATGTAAATCGTATTTTCAACAGATCTTATAGTTAGGATTTAGAAAAAATATTTTTGACATGTAGTTGTTTTAAAAATAAAAAAATCTCTAATCAAATTTTTAAAAAAGATATGGTTAGTTAGGGTTTTTTTTAATTCAAGAAAATTAGATTTTTTAGGTTTTTTAAAATAATAAAATAATGAAAAAATGTAAACCTGGCTCGATTTTCAAAATAAAAAAATTCACCCATTAAAAATTTTATAAAAAGAGAATTGTTGTCATTTTGATCCCGAATAGCGGGTATATAGGTATATTCGGGGCAATCGTATAAAAAATAATTTTTTTTTCTCGTGAAAATTCGTAATAAAAAAATAATAATAAATCACTTTAGTTATCTTTTGTTTATTTAGATATATTTTTAGTATTTTTAGAAAATTATAAAAATAAAAACTTATCAAATTTTTTTCTTTACTTTTTATATAGTAACTTAGTTTTAATAAGTTAGCCCTTAAATCCGGTTTTTTCTGGTTTATTTTTTCTAAAAATCATTTTTTTTTAGAAAATTCGTAGATCAGTAGTCAAATTAGGGTTTTCCCACCCAAAAACCTTAATTTTATATTTTACTAGTTAAACTGGTTAGCGACTCCAATTTTTAAAATTTTTAAGAAAAGTATTTTTTTAGTTTAATGTCGAGTAATTTGTATTAAATGGACTGAGCTTGATATAGGCTAAATTAAGGAAATCAAAATAGGGCTCGACAAATATCATCCTACATTAGTAAATAACATTCTAAGTAATTACATGCTAAATCGATATTTATACCAAATTAACATTAAATTAAGCCCACAAATTGTCTTTTATGCATAATTTTAAGGTTTAAAAATTAAGTAAAATTTTAAGAAATGAATTTTCAAAAAAAAAAAAAAAAACCCTTCATAACATTGTCATAAATGTTCTAAATAGTTTACATAAAATTTTGAACTCAAAACTACATTATTTAGATCATTTAAATCGAAATTGAAAACTAGCTCAAATTTAGTGATTTCTTAAAAGTAATATATTTCAAAACCCAATTTTAATAAAAAAAATATTTTTCCTAAAAACTACATACAAAAATATCTCAAAATACTAAATTTCATAATTTTCCATAATTATTTGATATTTTTAATAAATAAAACAAAATTGAAAGGGAAATTGGAGCTCACATGCATTTCTAGCTTTGGCCACCACCGGTCACTTATCCCTTGTTAGCTAACCTGGGTGCTACCTCCACCATTTAATGGTGGCAATTGTTTACTCCTAAGTAGTCATCATCGAACATACCTTCTTTTTGTAAGTCCTAATTGCACACTAATGGCATGTTTACTTAAAGGGAACGACAACTCCATTTCCTTATTTAATACTTTCTTTACTTGTAAAATAGCACACAGAATCTCAATTCCCTAAAATCACTAAATTGAGATTCTTTCTTATAACCTTTGAATTCCAATTCTAAAGCCCTTCCATTTTTTATTTTGAAAATTACCCCTTCAAAATAAAATGTTACGACAATCAAAAAGAGAGAGAAAGACAGGATTTATTTGCCATGTAAACCCAATCTCCATCAAAAACAAAAATCAGAAGTAATGGTGATGCTTACGTGTGAAGAGGCCGATGGAAGGAAGTTCGAATCTTCTAGTGATGGTTCTTTGTGGTGGTTTTCAACCAAAAGGTGGCATCTTTAAGATGTTTAGAGGGTGAATTATTTATCTATGGTAGTAGAATCGCCAAAAGTCGAGTGTTATATGCCGATAAGTTAGAGAGAGAAAGAGGGTTTATGGTAGTTTGAAGAGAGAGAAAGTTGAGGATAAGGAATCTATCTTTGATGATTAATTCAATATAGAGGAGAGAGAGTGAACTTATTGGATTTTGCAAAGATTATAGCCAAAAGTTGTTAAGTTTGATAGAGTGGAGATACGGGGGGAAAGAAAGAGAGAGAACTTGAAAGATGAAAAGGAAAAAGAAGATGTAGAAGAGAGAGAGTTAAACAAAAAGAAAAAAAAAGGAATAAGATAAAGGCTAAATGTATCTTTTAATTTCTATTACAGATTTATTCTTATGGTTTTTTTTCTCCAATAAATGTGAGACCTTGTAAAGTGGCAATAAGGACATTAATATGAGAATTTTTAAAGCAATTATGAGACTTGTTTGAAGCATGAAAATGCAATGAGGGTATAATATGTATATATAAGTGTGTATGTATGCGTATGTATGCATGTATATACATACACACACATATTTATAGTTGAGATGATCCTGTAAGCTTAGATTTTTGGAAATGGGATAATAAAATAAAATATAACTAAAAAAGAAGCTAATAGTAGCTAATATTCATTATTTATCAAAAATGCGAAATTTGATTTCTAATAATTAACGGGTTCTTAGAGATAAATTATTTAGACAAAAAAAATTAATGATATGAACTAATATTTAGAAGACACATACGTAAATAAAAAATATTTAATAGGTAGAAGTATATATTAATTAACTAAAAACTATAACATAAATATACATCATATTAAACAAGTTGAGTGTAAACAAAAAAAAAAAAAACAAATAATAAACTAAACTTAAAGATGTTACATGTGCTGAGAGTGAGTGAATCAAGCTCAAATAGGTGGAATAGCTACCAGATGTAGTTTTTAAGACACGTCATGTGAATTAAAAGGTAAAAACTAGACACTTGTACGGTAGCAAAAGTTCCCATCGAAAACTCATATGCCACCATTAGAAGAAATCATGACTATAAAATAAACTGCGTAAAGATGGAACTTTTATGTTATGAGCTAAGGGTAGTATATTTGGATAGTGGCAATTTTCCAAACCTAAGAATTATTTATCTCATTTTCACCGAATGCCATTAGCATATAAGATTTTCATAATTTCACTTCTATAGTTTGACAACATGTCATAGCAATAAAAATAACAACGGGGAAAAACTAGAAAATTTTTCTCGAAGTAACTACGAGAAAATCTCTACAACCCCAAATCTTCTTCCAGGCAACGCAATTGGAAGTCCAGCGTGGGGACGTTCGTCGTGGTAAGTTGATTAGCAAAGAGAAGACTTTATTTTAACCTCAACTTGTGAGTAAAATATTTTAGAGAGAAGAAAATTTTAGGTGTGCCAAAACCCTATAATTTCATAATTATTTCTTAGTTTTGAAAACCTAACTCTACTTGATAAAAATTATTGAATTCTTTTGCATGCATAAATAAATTGTTTACTTTTGGATTTTTCCTTTCGAAATGGGTATATTGCATTTTCGATTTCACTAATTTGAAATCAAATTCATCAAATTTTAGGATCTCCATAAACTAATGTGAGTTCTTCAAAGCATTTACATGTACATGTGTGTTGAATTCATTCCTATATGTAGGGATATACATATCTGACCCTCCAAAAACACATTAAAAAAAAAAAAAATTTTCCCACCTAAATGAAGCTTTAGGAAATTTATATAAAGTTGCGCAGATCTCGTGATTATGCATTTATACATATAATTGACAAGCAAGTATATTAACTTGCTTTAGATACTTATGAGCGTAAACGTATGTTTAAGTAATTAATTAATTAACCTCAAACTATACGAACATTATATATACATATATATATTTAAAAAAACGGTGTATATATTTTAAAATAAAAAATGTATGTATATATTTATTTCTAAAGCTTCCACATAGTACAATTTTATTTTATTTTATAAAAGGTGTATTGCTAAATGTTGGTGATATTATCTAATAGTATGCTCTCAATCAGGTGGTATAAAATTGTATAGGCATGGGGTTAGTATTGGAACTTAGAAAAGTAGAGGTTGAAGTTTCAAATTGAAGGAATTTGATCTTGATAAGGAAATGATGGCATATAAAATGAAAAGTAGAGATGGATCAAAACTATAAGGTGTATGGTAGAGTCTAAAGTAAGTCAAAGGGTTTTTAGCTACCAACTATAACGTAAAATCATTCAGATGGTGACTCAAATTTGATGATTCAGAGGATAACTAAAAGGCATTTTAGGAAAAGAATGATGAAAGAAAGTCTAACATCTGCAATTAGCACGAGCAGCATAAATTCTAAGTAAGTTGGATCAATGTTTTATAGTATTTTGGGATATTATTTTAGAATACCTAGAGACTTTTGTATGTATTTACTTGTGTTTGTAATTAACTTTTCATGCGTATGTAGTGCTTATGGTTGTGTTTCGATTACTGTAATGGGAGCTAAGCTCCATGTTATGGTTGTTCTATGAATATCATTATGCTTAAATTGTTCGAGCTTGGTTAATCACCTTAAAAAGATGAGCTAACTCAAATTTGGCTTAATACCTAACCCGGTATGCATCGTAACCTACTAAGAGCAACGACTAACATTTTTAGGCTAAACACGGACTCCTTTCGATGAGAATAGTTGAAATAGTCATTTCTCCACCCTTTGTCGAATTAAGTGATAGGATAAGAGGTTGCAGTAAGATTGGGGATCGTGGTTTGAAAGTGGTCACGGGAGGAGGGTATTCTCTATTGCACAAGCTCCGGTTTGGTTTCGATTTGTGAATTACACAACATCAATCTTCTTAACCCAGATTAGAGTAGGTGCAATTTCTATAATCTCACAACAGACAGGATAACGTCATGTGATGACATTTTCTTATACATGCATTGCATCTAACCAATTTGATTGAAAACCTTACTCATAATGTGTTAATTGCATACTTCTATCTCTACCCCACTTACTAAGCAAGTTATCGCTCATTTCCTCATAATTTGTTTTGTAGGTTTTAAATGGATTATAAGTACCTATTCAAAACAAGAGCATTAGCAAACTAGGATAAGGAGTGAGGTGTAATAAGAAATGGCTGATTATGATCTTTAGTATTCATTTTCCTAACTTTTAAGGAAAACTATATAAATCTTCTTAAGGAGCTTGGTAGTTTTAAATACTCTAATCTGTATATGAAATGATAGGTACCTGTAGGATTTACTACCACTCTTTTTCAAAGTCAAAATTTGAGTTTATTTTTAAAGATTATTTCATAATTTTATATCAAACAGGTATCGAATTCGATGCTTCAAAAGGTTAGAGTCGAGTACGCCCGGTGTAAATTAGGTATAAGATAGCAGCTGTAAGATCATTTTCTATCTTAGAATGGCTCACATAATGAGGTTATTATGACTCTACCTTTTTGTAGCGTAACAGTAAACAATGTAAAATCTATTCCCCCTTCATTATATTCCTAATGAATTCGAATTCTATTACCTCTTTATTACATTCAATGAACTAAACGTGCTATAAATTACTAATTTTTCCTACAAAAATTCATTCATCTCTTCTTAGCTTCTTTCTATTTTTCCTTGTTCCCTAATTGACCAAAATTAATTACAATTACGTCTTACTGAATTTATAGTGTTGTTTAACTTTTTCTTTAATTTTCCAAGTGCTAAGTGCCCCTTATCCTCTCCCTTTTTGCTTTTTAATTGTCTCAATTTAATTATTTGATTTTCTTTACTTACTTCTCAGCATGTCACGCCCTAATTCTAGACATTTCTTCATTTTTTCACGAATTTCTTCATTTTTTATGAATTTTCCTTAATTAATTAGTATTATTTTAGCACATTCTAAGTAATTTAATATATTTTTACCTATAAGTAAATACAAATATGGTATAAATAAATAATCTTAAATATTATTTAAGTTATATTATAATTTTTAGTATGTATATAATTTATTTCTATCAATTCATTAATTATCGGAATTCATTTTACATGTTTCCGATAATTAATGGATAATATACACATAACTCAATATTATAATATTTAATTATTTATTTTTTAAAATTTAAACTCGTGAGATTGCTTTTACTAATATTTATATTTTCGTAATAAAATTTGGGTTTAATTAGACAACTTACCAGATTATCCTAAATTTTACATACCTAACCTCAAACACTTAGTTGCGAGGCTTACATTATTGCTCCATTAATGTGCTAACACCATGTTTACATCATTAACAGCGGATTCTTATGGTTTTGGAGTTGTGCTTTTGGAATTTGTTACAAGATAAGAAACCTTCGAAAGAAACACATGGAGGAAGCATTCGAGAAGAAGATAGAGACTTCTACAAGATAGAAAAGATTTTAGGGGTTTTTAAAAAAGAAAGGGCAATATAATCTTTTAATTTCTATTACTTATCTATTCTTTAAGTATATCTTTGTGCAAGTGAACAAACGTTAAATTATATTATATTCTTAATATTTTCATAACATGGCAATTCTATTTCGAGAAAGTGAATGGGACAATAAGGTTTCAATAAGGTCTATGTAGTGAATGGGACAATAAGGTTTCGATAAGGTCTATGCATCTTACTATAGGGGGAATATCCGCTAGATTTCTTACATTTGCCAATGATTTATCCCAATACTTTTACTATTTGGAGGTCAAATTAAGGAAGAAATTAGTACGGTATCCCTTATTTTAAAAATATTTCATTGGGGTTATTCCATGCATACCCCACTCATCATAATGTTTTATATATCTTTTTTGGGTGAAGATGATCCAATTTCACATTAGATGATTTTAATGCAAAAATTTTTGTTGTGGACCACTAATATAAGAATGTGTTTTTGCCAAGACATCAAGTTTGCTTGTTTCTCATTTTACGTTTCTTCTTGTAATATCCATAGACGTGTCATCAAATTAAATAATTTCCAAAACTGATTAACACACTATTTTCATGTGACCTATCATCAACGGCAAACCCACAAATAAATAAGCCTAGAAGCTTTAATAGCCATCCAAAGAGGACACATCAACTAGTATCTAAGTAAAGTTCATTGTACCCCATCTGTAAGTGGTTGCCAAATCTATTGATGCAACTCATCCCCTTACTCTATTGTAGAATTTTTTTAGTTAATTTTATTTTAATGATAACTATATAATTTTTAATGATTAAAATGTGTCAATGGATATGCATATAAGGATTTTCTTTCAAAGCAAAATAACATGCATCACTTACTTATTAGTTTAAAATTGTGATGTATGAAATAAGCGTGTAAATAGTATGCAAGGAGTAACCACATTCTTTAAATACTAGTAGTTGGTGCACTTGCGTTGCATATGAAAGAATCAAATGGGATAACATTAAAAAAAATGTATATATGGTTCAAAAATAAAGGAGAAAAAGAGGACAATAATAATAGGATATAGAAAATCCGTTAATAATAGAGGAACAAAGATAACACATATATTAATAATATTTTTATTACAGTTCATGAAATACAACTAAGATGCTCCATCCAAGAAATTCTCATTTCTCTATGAAGCAATGTAAATGCATCAATTAAGATTCTTGCTATATAGAATAAAGAATCATAAAATAAACAGTTATTATTTAGTTATAATGTTATTAATCTCGATATAATTACTTTATTAGTGAAATTCTCATGGCTCTTGAGCTGCATAAAAAAATAAAAGTGGAAAATCATATGCAATAATTAAAGGTACTTTAATAAATTATATTAATTGTATATTTAATATCATTGCATTTCGTGAACATTTTAAAACACAATAAAAGATTTTTTTTTTTTTTAATTTCGATCCTCATTTGTCCATATTTTATTGTAATTCATTTAATTTCAAACTATTGTTTCGCATCAAACGTGACATAATTGGAATAGTTAGAAGGGTCTTGTGTGCAAACGTTAAAAAGGGATTAAAAGAAACATGGTGAGGCAAGGCGTGACTCGTGAGACCATGGATTACATCGTTAAAACAAGAAAAAAAAAAAAATAGAAATTTAATTGTCAGCGGGGTTTGTCGTGACTCGTGAAGTATGAATGGATTATGAAAGTCTCCTCTTTTCTCCGTCTCCTCACGTTAATGAACAGGATGCGTATGGCTGCGGGTGAACTGTACTGTCCCCATTGCCCGCGCAAACCTGCACATTATATAATGTAAGCATTAATTAATGAATGGATGACTTGTCAACAACTTCAACCACTATTGTATATATCATCATGTGTCATTTATAGATTTTTTTTAGTTATTAAAATTAATTAGAATATAAAAGAGTAAAGTAAACATCACCGCAACTGTATTTTTATTATTTTCACACTGCTATTGCCGTGTCACTTTTATTTTTAACTTTTTCTTTTTTTTTTTATAAAATTTTTAACTTGGGTTTATCTACACGATGATAATATGATTATAGTAAATATAATATTATTAATTAAAAGTGGAAAAAGTCGATGGACGGGTAATGGACGGAGGTTCTCCTCACCTTTCCTCTCCCTACGCTACAATAGACGATACGATACAATACCACACACAACTAAAACTAAATACAAGAAAGAAAGAAGAAAAAAGAAGAAGCAGCGGAACCAGGTTGAGGTTGGATCTATCGATCGCAATACTTGGGGGACTCTCTGGTTGGGTGTAGATTTTCGCCTAGGTATTTCACCCTTCTTCTAATCTCTGCAAATTTCTTTGTAATGTGTTTTCTTTATATAAATTGCCCTCTTACGTGGTTTGGTTTTGATCCTTCATAGTATTTCCTATCTGTGTTTTTTTCCACGGAGAACTATTGTTATTGTTATTATCATCATCATCTAAATACATAGCATGACATAATTACGAGAAAACTTTAGATACATCACACCAATCTTAGGCATCTTCATCTTTTGTTAGCTCTGTTCTAGATTTTCACCATGAAAAGGATTCAAATTTTTAACCCCCATGTATCTCTTCCTAAGTAACAATAAAGAAAAGAAAAGGCAAAAAAAAAAAAAGAAAAAAAGTGAACAATATAGTCTAAGAAGCCATGTAAAGGTTATGTGAAGGTGTGTGTGTGTATTCTCTTTGTTTTTCTTTGAGGAGGGTAGGATTTGCAATTCTTATCTGATGGAGAAACCCAAGTCGGTAAAGCTTTCATCCCCAAGTGTACAAGCCCTCATCATATTCATCCCTGCCTTATGGTGATTGTGTTTAAGAATAATATTCTTTTGTTTGCAGAAAACCCTCATCATGCCAGAGGTTTTTACACTGTAAACCAATCTTTCAGTCTCTTCTCTTCTAATTCGTCATCCACAACGGACCATAGAGGATTACAGGGAATGCTGAAAGATGTGCTTAACAGTTCCAAACATTGCTTATGATGTGCATCGAGTTATTGCTATTGAAGAGCTGCCTTCTACTAAGTTTATTGGAATTGGATTCTACACGACTTGCTGTGCTTATTCTCACCCTCCACAAAGCCATCATGGACCAGCCATCCCCCATGCCATGCCTGCTGTGCTAGCACACGATCTCTGTGAGGACGGTTGAACCTTTTGTGACATCAATAATTCCTGCTTTGTAGTTTTGCTTTGTTTGAGTAGTGGGAGTGCCGCTTTGTTGTTATATACTAGTACATATATAGGTTTTATTCAATTTGTATGGAAAATAAACCAAAGGTGTTAACACAGAGATATGAACTGGGGAGACTGCTCGGCCAAGGTACCTTTGCCAAGGTTTACTATGCAAGGAGCCTCAGGAATAACCAAAGTGTTGCTATCAAAATGATAGATAAAGAAAAGGTCCTAAAGGTCGGGCTCATGGATCAAATCAAGAGGGAGATATCTATTATGAGACTTGTTAAGCACCCCAATATTTTGCAACTATATGAGGTGATGGCCACCAAAACCAAAATATACTTTGTTGTGGAATATGCTAAAGGTGGTGAACTCTTCAACAAGGTTGCTAAGGGGAAGCTAAAGGAGGATGCTGCGAGAAGATATTTCATGCAGCTTATCAATGCTATAGACTTCTGCCATAGTAGGGGGGTGTATCATCGTGATATAAAGCCAGAGAATTTACTGCTTGATGAGAATGAAAACCTTAAGGTTTCTGATTTTGGATTAAGTGCTCTGGCTGATAGTAAGCGGCAAGATGGCCTGCTGCATACGATCTGTGGTACTCCTGCATATGTTGCCCCTGAAGTGATTAATAGAAAAGGTTATGATGGGGCCAAGGCTGATGTCTGGTCTTGTGGGGTTGTGCTATTTGTTCTATTAGCTGGTTATCTCCCGTTTCATGATTCAAACCTGATGGAGTTGTACAGAAAGATTGGCAGAGCAGATTATAAGTGCCCGAGTTGGTTCCCACAGGAAGTGCGAAAGCTTTTACTGAGGATGTTGGACCCGAATCCTACTACGAGAATTTCAGTCTCCAAGATTAGGGAAAACTCTTGGTTCAGGAAAGGATTGGCTGGAAAGCAGATCAAAATGGAGACAGAGAACCAACCCACAATTCCTCCGCCAACAAGTGCTTCTAGTTCCTCTGAAACTAGCAATATTACTGAAGATGCAAAACCAGAACCAGGGAAACCTGCAGATTTGAATGCTTTTGATATCATTGCTCTTTCTACTGGGTTTGATCTGTCTGGCTTATTTGAGGATGATCATCAAAAGAGAGAAGCGAGATTTACATCCAGGAAAGCTGCCCCAGTAATTATATCTAAGCTAGAAGAAATTGGTAAGTGCCTGAATCTTAAAGTGCAGAAAAAGGAAGCAGGTTTGTTGAAATTGGAAGGATCAAAAGAAGGAAAAAAAGGCACTTTGGCCATCGATACAGAGATCTTTGAGGTCACTCCATCTTTCTATTTGGTGGAGGTTAAGAAGTCTAATGGGGATACAATGGAGTATCAGAAGATGCTGAAAGAGTATATCAGGCCTGCACTTAAAGACATTGTCTGGGTTTGGCAAGGGGAACATCACCAACAGCGAGAGCAAGAGGTGCCTGAGCAACAATAGTGATGCTGAGATCAAATAATTGTCTTGGTTTTCTCGATGGAGCTCCCTGGTCTTCTGTTAATATGCTCTGGACTTCTGTTTCAACATTTTCCAATGATCTATTTATTAACTGACAGATCTCTCCTGTTCATCTTGTAGCCATCAATATAGAAATTTCTGATCTCAACTTGCTTGTTTCTTGTCTTTTACCTTCCATGTTTTTGTGTTTTAGAAGATTGAAAGTGGATGAACTGTATGCAATAGGGTAATAATATCTGATTTTACAGAAGATTATTCTGTGGCAATCAAGCATTTATACATAATTGTGGAGTAAAGCACATAATAATAATTAAAGGCCAATCATGGTTGATTACACTTGATAGCCTTGAAGAAAATATCCTTCTGATTATCAAGAAGTTTGCTGAGAAATTGATCTACATTCTGCATGCTTTAAATGTGTAGTAACATGTTCAACATTGGAAGAGAACCTTTGTCGCCGGAAGCTAAATGGTCACTGTTAACAAATTTGTATACTTTATTACAAGTCAGAGTCCGATAAGAGGTGAAAAATATAACAGGTATGACTTGGAGATCTCCTAATGACATCTACTTGTTTGTCTCTGGTAATAGCTGTGCATGGATGCAGATGAAGCTATATCCATGAGCAAAAGTATTCTTTGACAACCAGTCAGTCTCTTTTCTGACTTTCTCTGCAAGAAGGACGACGATGTAGCATATCAAAGTAAAAGTTTTCGGACTTTTAATTGGTTACGTTAAGCTAGAATGTCCTTTTAGTTGTGGCAATATCCAGTTTGCATTAAATGAGTCATTCAGGTCTTTATTTGCATGTCATTCCAGTCCGGGGTGACATCCTCTTTCTCTTTTTAACATTTTTTGTTTTTTAAATGAATTGTGTTGTCCTCAAAGAAGCAAACAGGTGGTGGCAGGGGGCTATTTTGAAGCTTGGCTTTTCCCATTTGTCACCGTCGCTGAAGTTTTCTTTGAGGGGGTTGTTGGATTTTTAAGGTACTTGTGGTCTATCTACGACGCTGTTGCTAATTCCAAAAAGTTTCTTTTCATAATGCCCCGTGAATTAGGTGCTTGGTTTAAGATAAGATGTGAGAGTTGGTCTCTTTATAGGAAGGAAAGGAAAGGCAAGGCGGAGCAACATGTTCAAAGTGAAGTGACTTTGGCGAACTCGGTTTTACATGTGCTCCCAGCACGTGTTAATATATCATGCCTTATGTTATAGTTTAAACAGGTAGTGTTTAAAATGTTTAATTCATATCACAATTGTTTTATTAATTGTGTTTACATATCTAAACTTATAGTCGGATTCGTTTAATAAACGTGTTTCATATCTAAATTGAATTCTTCTATCTATCTATATATATATATATAAAAGAGTTTAAAATAAATCCTAATATAGTTATCAAGTCCATTAAAATAACTAGTAAAAAATATTAGTCTTAGAAAGAAAAGTTATCTGGCCTTTTTAATATAACAAATTATAGTGCAAACAAGTAAAACTCTTAACCAAAAGTAAAATCTAATTAAGCATGATATAGTAAACCATCCATATGCTATAGCACACAATTGCATCTATTAAGCTATGACCTTGTTGGATTATAATATCCGTATTCAAATTCACCATCTGTCTATTTATTTTAACAAATATAATAAGCTTGTGATAGGATATCCATTTATTAGGAATAAAATAAATTGTAATACCTATTATATTGTTCACTTGGACAAAAAGGTAATTATAATTACACCTGTAATAAAATATTATATCACTATATTATCCTTACAAGTGTACAAGTAGGTTAAATGGGCTAACTCGACCTAACCTACTTTAGTCGTGGGTTAAATAGATTGAGTTTATTTAATTTACTTTTTAAACAAGCTAAACAAATCTTGATTTTAATCCATTTAAAAAGTAAGTTAAACAAGCTATCCTATAGGCTAAAGGTATTAATGTGTTAAATGAGCCAACTTAAATCAACCCATTTTAACCTATAGGTTAAACGAACAAGGTTAATTTGGTACGTTTTCTAAACGAAGAAAAAATCTTGGTTCAAATTCGTTTAAAAGGTAGGTTAAATAAGTTGACCCATAGAATAAAACACATTTATACACCTCTACTTGCTCTTATTTTTTAGAAACTTTAACACCTTCTTCTTCTACATGCACATTTTTGTTTTCTTTTTTCATGCCTCCATAAGCCCTTTAATGGTGTATAATAAAATTACTAAAACTCTTAAAGAGAAAGTTGTAGGTTCAAATTCACATATGATCAAATAATGTATACACACACATACATACTCTCTCTCTCCCTGTATGTGTTTGTGTGATAGTGAAGAATCGAAATATAGATATTTGGTGGTGTGTAAGTGATAGGTCAGTGGTTTGTAAGTAGTCTATATTGGTGAGATGACAGTTTTTTATATGCATGGATGGTGGGTTGGTGGTTCATGGAAGTGCTAGGGTGGTATAATGATGGTCTATATTGGTGATATAATGATCTTTGGTGTGCATAGGTGGTGAGTTAGTGTTCTATGGTGGTGTATGGTTGGTGTAATGGTGGTTTGTATTAGTGTGACGTTAGTCCAGTAAGTAGGTGGTGGTGCATGGTCTGTGGTGGTTCGTAGTGTTGTGATGATGGTTAGTGTTGGTACGACAATAATCTCTAATGGTGCATTACTAATGGTTTAGTAGTATATGGTAGTGCATATGTGGTGTGTTGGTGGTTGCAAATTGAGCTTATTTAATGGTATATTTAGTAAAGAAGTAGTAACTTATGGCTCCAAGTTGAGAAAAGGAATTTGACATTTTTTTATGGAATTGTATTTGTGAAATAAGGGGAGAATGAAATTGCTATTATAGTAATCTTTTGCTAGCTTTTTCAAGAGAGATTGCTGTACATTTTATATTGGGAAGAGTCATTAGTATGTTTTTTAAAAAAACTAATGAAATTAGTTTATCATCCTCTTTATATTCTTCTAGTAATTTTATAAAAGCTCAATGGGGTTATTAAAGAATTTTCGGGATCCAAAAAGCATTTAAATTGTGATAGACTTAAGTGATTCTGGTATGTGTATAAATTTGCCCCTATTACCAACTTTATTGAACGATTTGCTGAATCGTAGTAGTTCTTAGTATATCCTAATACATTATTTTTCTAATTATTCCATTACAATTTGCCATATTAGGGTAGTCTTTAAGAGATTTTGGTATATTACTTATTTTACTACGATTGTCAAATCGTGAATCTTTTAAGAGATTCTAATACACTTATATATTTGCCATTATTACCAATTTTCCTTTATAATTTGTCAAATTATGGTAGTTTTTAATAGATTCTAATAGACCATCGTTCTCCTTATTCTAATACAATTTGTCATATTATGGTATACCTTTAGAGATTTTGATACATTTACATATTCTAGTATCATTTTTAACATGTAGTATGGTGGTGTTTTAGAGATTTGATACACAACAATGCTTTGCTACTATTGTTGCATTGTTGCAGTGTGGCCCTTATGAGATTTCATATGTACATGTTCGCCTATGTTAGCATCTTTATTTTATATTTGATATATATTGTTAAATTGTGGTAATACTTAAAAGATTTTGATATGATATCGATAACTTATTCAACATGTGTAACTTTATTTGAAGTTATGAATAAGCAACTTCACTCAATAAAATCTCTACTTTTTTTTTTCTCTCTAAGGTAATTGAATTGATCAATGGTTGCACTATTTTAGGAGTGCTATGGATGTCTAACTACGGTAATGATTTAACATGAAAATCTTATATGCTAGGGGTAAAAAAGCTTTGCGTGAATTGTCTTAATAACCTTTCATACACATATACTACACTTGTAATTTTAGTTCTTTTAGTAGTTTTACAGGATCTATTCTCAAGTATTTTGTCCTCTCTCTCTATATTATAAAATGCAATTGTTGACTTAACTATTAAAATAAAAAAATAAATAAAAAAGGAATCATCATGGCATATCTAAGATTCAAAGTATCCTCATGAAACAAATGGTCTATAGTTAGACTGGTAGTTTTATATAACTAACATTGGGAACTACATTTCCTAAGGTATGGAGTCATGGTAGCCCTCTAAGTTAGGTGGAAAATCACTACTTTCTTACCTTATGGTTAGATGTTAGGTAGGCATCAAAGAGCCAATTTTACAATTGGTTTAAATTGAGCCACGTATCCCTTAGCAATATTATTTTCACCTCCTAACCTTCTTTAAGTTTGAGAGACGTTGTGTAACAATTATTTTTATTTTATTTTGTAAAGTTTATTTTTCATGTTCACATACATAAATTTACCAAAAACATATATATTTGATGAATAATTAAGTGAAGTTTTCCATTTTACATTTGACAATAATATAGACATTTTTATGGATGATGAGTTAATTATGTGCAATTGGAAAAAAAAAAAGGAAAAGTAAAATGATAAATTTGAGCTCCTTCTTATTATATGTATGTATGTATGTAATACCTTGAAACCTAAGAGCGCCACAACCTACAACATTAAAACTTTAAAATTAATTATAATCTTCAAAATCATTTATAATAATCACTTATCAAGTATAAAACAATAATTTTTTCAAGTACATTAATTCAAATAACTTACAGTCATGTCACTCTAATCATAAATATACTTAATATAACTAGATCTTAATCCTCTATAATATGCAAGACCAATTAAGTGATGCATAAGCATATACCAATGCTAAACTGAGTTACACATATACACATAATGTAAATTATATCAAGTATAAAGCAAATGGTAAATTAATTATTTTTTATTTAAGCTAATAACCAACAAAAGGGGTATAAATATACGTTTTTCCTTTAAGTTTTTTATATCCAAGTCAATAATCACCTAAAATTATAACTGCATCGTCCTATATGAAAGTCTATTAAAAAATCTTGCATATGATCGGCAGTCTGATTTGTTTATACTAAGACTTAGCAAACACAAGCAAACAAATAACACCATAATCTGAGAAGCCAAACCAAATCCAATCACAAGTCCCAAATCAAGTGAGCTAAAGAAACTAGTAACAAGAACTTGATCAAAAGCATAAATCCTCCTTAACTTTCTTACCTAACAAAAATCAACAAGACTTTAAGTTAAGAAACCCTTCAACCCTCTTAATCTTTAATTATCCTAAGCTTCAAAAGGCTAAAAGTGTGTAAGGATCAAATCTTTTTAAGGCAAAAAGGCTAAATAAGGATTTAATTAGGTGGTTAAAAGTTGGAAGAAGGCTTAAGAAACAAAAAAACTTGAAACAGAGTGTAGTGTTACATAGAGTAACGTCCAAATGTCAAGCTAAAGCCACTTATAATGGCCTAGCATTCGAATTCCTTACTTCCGTCAAGTAGATTTCTACAAAACATAACCTACTCAAAACCACAACCAAAATACCCAAATCCTTGTCTATGCCTCACACTTCCAATCCCATTTCTAGGCACCTTAACAAAGGATTTACGACACTATTTTTCAACTAAAACTCCATATTTTCACTCCACTAAATAGATTTCAATCCAACAAATTAAGACTAAGCACAAATATTCAATGTTACTTACTTGAAAATATTACAAACACTTAAAAGTATTCGGGGAATGAAAAATGCACCTCTTACAATCTAAACAACACATGATTTTAGATTAAATCCTCAATAAAACCATAAGTTCAATATCTCCTAACACTAACCCACAAAAGAAATCAAGATTAACCTAATGAACTTGCATTATACTCACTTTAGATACTTAAACGAGTTGTCTTTTGAAAATACTTAACAATCTATACTTGAATCTCTTAGAAACCAACTATAATTTACAAGAAATAAGAAGTTCGAGGGTACTAGAAGGCTTGACACAAATTTACTTAGGCTTAGGCTTCATTAAACTTACTTTAAACACTTGAAGTTTTCTCTTAAGGTAGGTTTTGGAAAGAGGTTTCTAAATTTTTGCACAAAAAGAGTGGTCTAGGCTAAGAGAGGAAAATGGTAATACAGACTTGTGATGGTTGATGTTTAGTCAATTATTTAGCTTGTGTTTACATGAAAGATCATGAGATTAACGAGTGTTAAGAGGTTGTGCGGCATGACACCACCGATTACGACTCCCAAGGTCCTAACCTTTGATAGCACGGATATAGGCAAGACCCTGTTATGCCCGCGAAAAGTCATCCAGGGCCAAAACGTGAACGTGGATTCCGCATAGAGGACTGACGCTTAATCCGCCGGCCGACCTCACATTTTTATAGGTGGGAATGTGGTTATACATCATCACGCAGTACCTATGGAGATACATCACATATTAGTAAAATTCATGATTTGGTGCCTTCCAGATACAGCTGGAAGCTGTCAATTCCAATGTCATCATCAACATGGCTTACGTTTTAATATTTTTGAATAAAATAATCGACAAGGAAAAGGGAAGACAAATCGGAGTACCGTGGTGCACTTGGAACATTCAAAGTCTAATCCAAGACTGACTAACATGTCCATGTCCTTAACCCCTAAGCTAAGCTCAGCCCGTTGATTTGATTCCGGAATTAGTATTACAGAATTAATTAAGCTGTTTCATAAATAATCCCACTTGCAGCAGAATATTACTTTTATGCCATCTCACATCCGGTGTCAGACAGCCAATCTCCAATCATACATCAAATTGGACAGGAGAGGGATTAGAGGAGTACGAGCTATGAATTGAATAGAAAAACGCTGTTCCTATTTCTAACTTTATACAAACCATTATTAGGACTACAGCACCCCCCATAGGCACAACTACTTATTTCTTCACTTTTCTTTCTTGGTTATCCACCATATGCAGGACTACAAATCACATAAAAATGAATGAATGAATCTGGATCCTACTATTATTTATTGGGTATTAAACATAATTTTTATTCCATACACACTACACAAATCCCAACATAATTAAAACTCTTCTCCTCCTCCTCCTCCTCCTCCTCCTCTTCTTCTCCCTCCATTTTCTGCAATGTTTACTTGACAATATTTAAGTTTTAATCTATAACAAACATTTAAAAAAAAAAAAAAAAAATCAATCTGGAAACCTTTATTCAGGATTGGAAGCACAGAGCAAGATGCCTTGTAGACTTCCAGTATGAGGACTCATATAATTATGTACAAACAGACTACATAATACATCAAGAAAATCAAAAAAAAAAAAAGGAACATCGAATCAGGATCCCGGATCCCTAGAGCTTGTATATTGTTATTATTGCATCGTATTATGAAGCTTATTCCATTCCTTTGATAAATACAAAATCCAACATAAAAATTACAGCACCAAACTGATCAAAGCTAAAGCCATTGCCAATGCCCGATCATTGTAACTTAAAAAAGTAACCTTTTTTTTTTTTTTTTTTCTCTCCCTATTTTCACCACTATCATGAAAATTGATTCATCCCATCAATTTGTGACTGACTAATATGTAACGAAAGCACAAAGCCAAAAGAGTAAGAACTGAACTGGCTCTCCCTCGCTCAGCTCAGGCTCAGCTGCTTGCACATGGAATCTCGATATATCTCAGATTAAACGAATTGATGATGAACCCCAGAGAGACACAGACAATTTGGCCATCATTCCTGAATTTTAGTTTCAACGAAATCAATTAGCCAGTGCCAGACGGGGTTTCAGCTTATTCTTCCAGAAATCCCTGTAAACCGAAGCATCACCAGCACCCCTCTGTACATCCACCACCACCAGGTTCTCCGTTAAACGGTGAACGGCCACTTTCACAGCCAATTTCCCATTTTGCCCCTCCAAATCCACACCCCATTCCTTCTTCCCTTCGATCATCCTCAGCCTATCCTCCTTGGCAACCTCCTCCACTATCTGCATCAGCTGCTCTGCAGGCGCATTCGATAGAAATCGCTCTCCGTCCTCCACCAGGTTGCGTGAATCGTCGAACAATCCCGATAGGTCCAGCCCGGCCGAGAACGATATGATATCGAAGGCATTCAACTCCCCAATGCTCTTTTGCATCACGTTGTCGTCGTTGCTGCTATCTTTGGATGATGCTCCACTGCTGCTAGCAGCAGCCTTCTTCGCGATACTGTTGTTATCATTGCAGGAGTAATAATCCTGGTACATGTTATTAGTAAAGGCAGTTTCATCGGTTTGAAATGCCTTGTAGCCTTTCTTGAACCAAGGGTCCCTGAGAATCTCATGGATGGTAATTCTGGTGTCTGGATTGGTGTCGAGGAGACGTTGGAGGAGTCGCTTGAGCTCGGGGGACGTCCATTTGGGACACTTGAACTCACCCTTATAGATCTTCTTGTACATGGCCATGAGATTCGGATCGTTAAAGGGGAGGTATCCAGCATTCAACACGAACAGGATGACACCGCAGGACCAAATATCCACCTTCGCACCATCATAACCTTTCTTTGTCAGAATCTCAGGAGCCACGTAAGCAGGGGTACCGCAAAGGGTGTGGAGGAGACCGTCGGGTTTAATGTGGTCGGTGAGGGCGCTGAGACCGAAATCGGACACCTTCAGATTTCCATTCTCGTCCACCAGGAGATTCTCCGGCTTGAGGTCCCGGTGGAAGACGCCCCTTGAATGGCAGTATCCAACGGCCGAGATCAGCTGGTGGAAATATTTACGGCTGAGATCTTCAGGGAATCTGCCCTTGGCGACCTTGGCGAACAATTCACCACCTTTGACGAGTTCCATGACGAAATAGATCTTGGACTTGGTGGCCATGACCTCTTGGAGTTGGATGATGTGGCGATGGTGGAGGCGGCGCATGATGGAGATTTCCCTCTTGATGTTAGACATCATGGTGGAGGACGATGCGGAGGAGAGTTTCTTCTTGTTGATGACCTTGATGGCCACGCTGTGTCCGGTAAGGATGTTACGGGCGTGGTAGACCTTGGCGAAGGCACCGCAGCCAAGGAGCCTACCGAGCTCGTATTTGCCCAGAAGGGCGTCGGGGTTGGAGGCAACATGATGTTCGATCTCCGGCATCAACCTTTATTCCCAGAGATCGAACCCCTAATTGGTTTGGTTCGATCAGCAGAAGATGGGGGTTTCCTTTCCTTTCCTTGCTTGGGCTGAGCGGTGTGAATAAATAGTTGCAATTCAACTGAATCTTTTGGTTATTAGATATTGGCGCAGAGAAAGAGAGAGAGAAGACAGTTGTTAGACCGACGAGAACATTGATATAGAAGGAGGAAACTCTGTATATTCTGTATATACAATCACACGTTTATTCGTGTGCGTGTTTTTTTTTTTTCTTCTCTCTCTCTTTCTGTAGTGTAGAGAGAGTTTATATATTAAAATATTTAAAAATTAAAAAAAAAAAAAAGGGAGCCGCGATTGGCGGTGGGGGTGAAGTGCTGGATATAGGTATAAATATAAGTATAGTCAAGGTAAAGGTTTGATTTTGATAAGAATAAGAATTATAATAATAATAAATCGATATAATATATGATATGATAAGCACAATAGCACATCCTACAAATCAACGCGCCCAAGAGGAAGAAGAGATGGAGAAGAATTGGAATCAACCGGGAATCTTCTTTTTCTCTCTCTCCTAAATTCATATCATATATAGACTATGTTGTGAGAGAGTCAGATGAGCTGGCCGACGCCCCCATGTCGACAAATCGGACAAGAAAAACTATTTACTATTTAATTTTTATGGTCATACCATACACGTGGTCAGTTATGTCGTCATCGCCTGGTTGAATTTTCACTTTTCTTCTTTTTTGGGTAATAAATTCTCATATTTCGTTTCCATAGGAGAAAAAAAAAAAAGAAAAAGAAAAAGAAAAACTAACTGTCTTCCATTTTACGATTATTAACTAAGTAATGTCTCATACTGAATGTGGATTTCAGTCTCAAATATATATTAATTTTAATAAAAAAAATTTTTACTTAAGAAGTTTTTATAACTAATATGGTATTGATTCATATTCATATTTTAAAGATGAAATACCTAATTGTGGTTGTAATATATACACTTTTTTTTTTCGTAATCAACAAAAAAATCTTTTTCTATATTGTCTCTATCTCTTTCTCTCTATCTATCTTATTTGAATATTTTTAAATATTTGAGTATGGAGTAATGATCACATATAAAAGGATTAAATAATATTATCACATATAAAAAGATAAGTATAGAAGATTTAAATCTAAAATTAGATAAAATATGGTATTCTTGATATTATTAAATTGATTTTTCTAAAGATTCTAAATTGATTAATTAAAATAAGATTTGATGTTTAAATGGATTTATATAGAAAAGTGATTCAACTAAATCTTTCTTAACTAACATCTTTCTCTCAACTTCCAAAAAAGTGCTAAGCAATACACAAGCTAAAGTTTGACATTTTATCATTAAATTGCATATCAAATTATGTCATAAATTAACATCGATCATCATCAAATTACAATTGTATAATATATATCTTTTATTAGAATGTTATTTTTAATTTACAAGTTCAATACATGTCTATCATTCTTCTTGAAAAAAAAATTACATAAATATAAATGAGATAAAATCAATTACTTAATTACTAACGTTAAATTGTATTTTTAAGATGCAATATTATAATTTATAATAAAATTGCATTTACAAAATACGATTTAATGAATTGAGTATTATTACTAAATCATATTTATATATGCAATTGTAATACCTTATCTATTATTTTTGTTCAATATATAATAAAGAAAGCAAATTGTTGTAGTGGTTAAGGCGGTCATCGAAGTGCATCAAGTCAAGGGTTTGAAATCAAGAACAACTATGGTGTGTTTTGTTTTTGTATAAGCTCATGTTACATTTATTACATGCGACATGATCAAAATCACATTTAACTAAATACTATTTTACTATAGCATTTGTGTAATTAATTTAATTTAATTGAAATTTGTATAATATTTATTAATTTTTATGTTAAATACGTAAATTTCTCCTTAATTTACATTGACATTTGTAATAGCCAATAATTTGTGTTCTATTATCTTTTTCAAATTCAAAAACTTATTGTTCCTTCTAATCCTTTAAAACTAAAGTAACCATTTCATGTTTATTTCTAACAAAAACAAAAGATTTTAAAAAATAAAAAGAAGTAATGACAAACGTAATGAATTGAAACTAATAGCAAAGATATAGTGAATCATTTATAATAATGAAAGTATGATAGTAAATACAATAATAATTATACAATCTAATTTGATTAGTTATTATAATAAAATATATTAAAATTTTATTGGTCTTCCTAACTCTAAGTATAATAGAAAAAATTGAAGAGGTTTTTATTTATTCTTTTTATCATATATAATTATTGTATCACAACCTTTTGCATTAGATACAATGTAACAAACAAATGTTATTCACACAACTATACCCGAACCTTTGAAAGACAAGAGGAATTTTGCTCACTCTAATCTGAGTTAAAGATTTTTAGCTTGATGCATTAGCTCATGATCAAATCTAGGCTTATGCAACAAAAACATCACTCCTCCTATAACTATCATGCACCGAAGCGGTAGAGTCGTAATTGTTTCACTGTGCAGACCATTCTAAGATATAAGCTCATCATATAGTCGTCATCTTAGACCTGATTTACATAAGGCGTTCTGACTAACCCGTTTTAAAGTAAACAGTTCATAAATTAAATAAGTTATTTACTTAAGAAAGTAGGGAAACATATACATAAACTAAGATTCAAGTATTATAAATAATGCTTATAGGGTTTTATTATTCTATACTTCTTAAGTAATACGTTATTTGAAAATTAAAAATTCTAAATAAAAGTTAAGACCTTAAAGATATATCTGTGCTTTAGAAGTATTTCCCCACTCCCCAAGATTTAGTAATTGCAAACTTCAAGGTAATTGAAATCTACTTTCTACCTAGCACTCGTAATAAAGTCTATAAAGATGTGAGTAAGCACAGCTCAGTAAATTGAGACAGAGACTTAAAACTATACAGTAAACACAAATAGTATTATCAATTAAATTATTAGGTATAATGCATGTTCAAGCAAATGTTATTACATGAAATTATCCAGCTCGTCATGAGATTAGAAAAATTGCACTTGCTTTGATTCGGGTTGAAGAGTTTCTGTTAATGCAACAGTTTATGACCAAACTCAAGCTTATGCAATAGAGATACTGCTTCTCCCGTGACTACCTTTAAAATATTGACTTTACCCTTGTCGCGATCTTCTCACTTGTTACTTAGTTTGATTAAGGATGAAGAAGGAATCAATTATGTCATCCAGCTCTACCCTTTCGAAGGGGTTAGTATTTGGCCGGAGAATCTTAATGTTTCTCTAATAGGTTGCTATGCATGTCCAATTTAGAATTTATGAGTAAAATATTTGGTTAAGTCCATTTTAGGGTAATGAATTGTTTCATACAACTCACATAATATAAGTCAAAGTAGCACATCAACATTATATCATCACCTCAGAACAAGTACATGCGTATAGTCAACTATCTAATAAGTACAATCAAATACAATTTGAAACCTTCGAATACTATAAATTAGTACTCCAAAATACAACAATGTATTGATCCCAACTTATTTAGACTCTTTACTTGCTCGCTCTAGGTAAGATTTGCTTAGTCCATTGCTAAAAATCCTTATAATATAAATATTGTTTCAGTTTTCTACATAACTACTAAAGATTGATTTTATCCTATAGCTTATTATTATCTTTTGTTTAGAGTTTAATATATCCATTTATTCAAGTTTTCAAGTCTTTACAACGATTCTTAATTTTAAGCTAGGTTTTAATTTAATTTCTTAATCGGTTTGTAAATTAGGTTTTTAGCTCGGTGTTTTAGTATGGATTTTATACGTAAACCCTAAGAAATCATTCTAATCTATAATATGAAATTAATCACATTATTTGAGGGTGTCCTAAATATCATAATTACTCTTAATTAGTATTTTATTTTGCTCAATATACTTAAATCCTTAATAGTATATTGAATTTATTTCCGATATGAGAAAATTTTACATATTTTATATAAATACCTAAATTTAAGTCTCAAACCAAATTTTGTATATATTCTTATTGTTAGTATAATATCAATTTTTATTCTAATAATTTCTATTTATTATATTTCCAATTTTTGCATATTATGTATTATTACTTATTATGTACATAATACATATCTAATATTTCTATCACTCCAAATATCATCTCCCAATATCAATTAATATATCAAAATATCTAAATTCATCCTAAATCAGATTTTACACTTCATTACCCTAATTTGCAAAATTAACTTAAAATTTACTATTTTTCCTATTACTTATTTACTACATAATACTCTAATGATTACATCCAACCCTTTAAATGCTACAAAGTGCATACTTCATTAAATTTCAACATTCTAAAACATATAATTATGTACTAAATCAGTAATTATTTATTTAATTATCTAATTAGTCCTAAATTACCCATTTTATGCATCATTTTAAGGTCTAAAAATTTTAAAAATGAATTTTTGAAAAAGGGATTCATAACACTATTTTATAACCCCTAAGTAGCCAACACAAAAATTTTAAACTTAAAATTATACTCATAAGGTCATTTATTTCTAACTAGAACAAATTTTGGGTTTACACGGTTCCTTAAGGACAGTATATTTTTAGATACATATTGATCAAAATAATACTCACCTATATGGATGGCTCCGGCCACTAAGGCCTCGTTGGCCGGTCCAGGCATTGTCATCACCGTGTAGTGGTGGTGGTTGTTCACTCTTAGGTGCTCGTTGGGTGTTGATTCTCCTCCAAAGCCCTAATTACACAAATTTTTGTAATTTTTTTATAAACCCTAATTTTCCCTTTGTTTTCAACTCTCTCTAATTTTCTATAATTCCAAACATCCCAAATGAGCTTTTGTAAAATTTTAAGTATTTATAGAGATCTTAAGGATTTTTTGTGCATTAAATTAATATGACATTTACTTTATCTCTTCTTTTTCTCACTTTCTATTTATTGTAATTTAATTGGTTGCTTTTGTTTCTTCAATTCTAGATTGCCAAACCCCACTTCTAGACATTTCCTTATTTTTATATAATTTTCTTGATTTTCCCTTAATTATTTTTGCATTTTCTTTAATTATTTAACATTATTTTAGCCTATTTAGCGTATTTTAAGTAATTACATGTATTTCTACTTACATGTAAATACATATATGGTATAAATAAATACTCCTAAATATTATTTAAGTTTTTTTTATGATTTTTAGTGTATATATAATTTATTTCTATCAATTTGTTAATTACTGAAATTTGTTCTAAGCATTTCTAATAAATAACGGATAATTTTCAAAAAATTCAATATTATATTAATTAATCATTTTATTACTTATTTTCCTAAATTCAAATTTACAGGATCACCTTTACTAGTATTTCTAGTTTTGTCGTAAAATTTAAGCTAGATAGGATAGTTTGTTCGATTACTCTAAATTCTGCGAACCAAACATCAAGTAGCTGATTGCGAGATTTACAACTGTGACCTCTTATCCTATAATTTAGTTCATCTAGGAGTAGGGAAGAGATCATTTTTGTTATCTCTTTTAAAGGAATCGATATTTGACCAAAGAATCCCGATCATTCCTCTAATCGGTTGCAATGTATGTTATGTTAAGTTTTATGTTAGGTTTAGTTTAATTCAACAGTCAACAAAGTAATGTTTAAAAAGACATTCATTACATAGAGCTTAGCTCCCACAACAGTACTACTATATCCAAAATACCACAAATTGTATATACACAATCAACTATTTATAACCACAAATAAAGTACATACTTTAGCTTCTAAGTATATTGAATAGTACTCTAAAATGTAGTGAAGCATTTATCCCATTACCTAGTGTTTCAATTGCTCGAGCTAGTTCCAATTGTCAGAATTTACTACTTTGAATGTTCTGATATTATTGTTCATATCTTTAGTTTTCATACAAGTTAGTATTACAATAGTATTTTAATTATCATTTTTAGATCAGGTTTATTTTTTCTATACTAGATAAATACTTGTGCCAATTGTTTAAGACTTAAGGTTGTTCAGATAAATTCTAAACTAGGATACCCTTTAAGTTAGTCAATGTTCAGAGGTCTTATCTAGTAAAACTTTCAACTTTTCTTTTGAGCTAATTCAAGTTTAGAGTTTTTAAAAGTATTAAGACAACTAAGTCAAATAGAAACCTTAAGGTTCATTTGACTTTTTTTAAAATGTCCCTTTCTATTTTATGTTTGATAAAGAAATTCAAAGAAAATGTATGTACATACTAGCTGCTGTGATATATACGCGTCGTCTTCGGGATAATGAGAATGCCAAAGAATTGGGTGACATCTGAAATAAGTAGAGTGAAAAAGCTAGACGACTACGTGAAAGTAGCAACCGAAATTGAGTTTTTTTTTTTAGTAATGAAATCTAGTTAAAATTTTTAGAATTTTAAATACCCAGTTCGTTTTTTCGTTATCAAAACAGAAAAATCAATTCTTAATGATTTTGTCAGCAAATTCTTACAAAAGAAAATAAATTTCTATAAGAAAACATTCAATGCTCGTATGTAATTAATTCTTAATCGGATATGGAATCCTCTTCGATTAGAGGAAGATTGAAAAGGATTCGATCTGAGTATAGGTCACATGTAAATGATATGAGAAGATTAGGAAAATAAAACTTTACAGGATCCACATCCATTGTTTGCCTAAGATTAACCACTAAGTTGGGAAAGCTTGTACCAGGTGCCCAGAAACTAATTTACTCTGCACCAAATACACCTAAGAGTTTCTTATGACCGTAATTTCTATAATAATGTTGAAACTATGGAACACCTTCTTCTCCATTGTAGTTAGACGGCTGCTATTTTTGGCACGAAACAATGGGATTACAAGTTTGGCATGTTGGTTACTAATAGAATTGAAGGCTGAATAATCTTAACTTAGCAAAGACACTTTGCTCTTGGTTATTCGGATTAGAAGGATATTGTGATGCGTGTGTTTGTTACACTCCACTCCGGTTTGTACTAGCAATATCAAAATGAGTGTACGGTATGATCATTTGCGTATGAACAACGAAACCGCTGCTGTACACTTAATATAAACATAATAAAGAAAATTTCTCAAAAGAAAAATTGGGGGAAAAAAAAAAAGTAACAGAAAATGTGTTGTGGTGGTGATAAAAATTTTGTTCAGTGATCGTATGAGGAGGGAAAGAAGTCCCTTCCAGATTTAAATAAGCAATGCTATGAGGCTATTGGGGATTTAAACGCTATGATTCTACAATGGAACGAGGAGAGAGATCGTAAAGTGATTAAAGGCCAGTTTGGATTATTATTATTATTTTTTTTTTGTTCATATTTTATCTATAACTGTTCTGTATTTGATATATATCTATTTTAAAGATGGTATTTGAAAAATTATCTTATCTGTTTCTATTTCATAATTATAATAAAAAGTAATAAAGTTGAAAAATAAAAATTTACATATTTTTAAAATAAAAAATATATTTTATGTATTACAAACGATTATTTTAATTGATGTTTTTATAAATATGAATAAAATAAAAGGTAAATAAACTTAATTTTATTTTGATTTATTGGGTTCTTAAGTTTAGAAGAAGTGTATATATATAATTATGTTTTCTATATTTTTATTGTCTTATTCTTATCAAACACAAATTCGAATGGACATCAATAAGACGTTAAAAAAATGACCCAAACAGAGCCTAAACAAACGAATGCTTAAGGAAAAAGAAAGAGAGGTTAAAAGTGTATATAAAGACATTGTTGCAAAGGCTTCAAAGTAAGAGATTGCAGAGAATCTAGTGAAAGTTTACAAAGATCAAAATCTCTAAATTTAAGAAGTTCATAAACAATTGATATACTTAACCTTAGTTTAATTTTTATAACAGAACGTATTTTACTAGTAAGTGCACTAGGTTACGTAGTAATAATAATACTTGTGAGAACCAGATCGAATTCATAAGGAATGATATTTAATTTTTATTAATATTAATCCGGTCTAAATTTAATCAATTAAAACAAAGAGTTTATGAAACAATTAAATTCCAAAGAAAACTAAATCAACAAAATAAATAAATTAGGATATTCAACATCTTTAAAAATCCAATTATAAACCGAATAATTAAAATAACAGTTATGATAATAAAAGTATCTCTACCAGGTTAGGTTTTAAGGCAATTAAGCATTAGGTATTTCTTCTCATGAAGTGAATACTAAGGATTAACTGATTTATCCTTTATATCTCTAAACAAATCATAAAGTAAATTTATTTTCTCTCATTCCTAAACCTTAATTGAATTAAAAAATATACATTATGTCTCCTATATTCAAATCATCAACTTCACAATAAATAATTAAAAGAAGTCTCGCGACTCCATCTTAAATAAAATCAAAATAAATGTTGTCGTGATTAGGGAATTAAAGACTTGAACAATAGACATAATTCATAAACTGATAATATAAAATATTCAATAAGCAATATTAATTAAGCATAAACAAGAAATAATAGATAAGACGATATTCAAATTAATAATTTATTAAAAGGAATGAAACAATCTGTCAAGATTTACAATCTTTGATTTAAGATCAAATATCACTTATATTATTTTCGATGTTAAAATCTTAAAAGTAAAATCAAACTACTTTCTAAAACTTTAAATTAATGAATGAGAGAAAAATCTATTTTATATTCTATTTTATTGTTCTAGTTTCTACTTTTTTTTTTTAATTCTATTATAAAGCCTACCATTTATATTACAAGGAATCTCATAAAGAGTAAGCCCGCGAGATATAATTATATATCTTTCTTGAATAGCTTTAATTCCTTCAAAAAATAATATAAAATAACCATACCTTAGAAGTTTGGAATCATGGTTGTTGCAAGTGGTCTTTCTATACTTCAATTCTTACATGTAATAAAAAAATGTACAACATATTTAGAATTGAGAAATTGATGTTATTCAATAACTGACACATGGCTTCTATCCATAGAGCATCCATAGGCATGATCCTTACTTGTAAAGCTCTCGTAAATTAATTTAATCACCTCACAGTTTTATGTACCTTCATCATCGCATGTATATTTTCTAATATTATGCATCTTTTCTATTAAGAATATATAGATTAGTGTGATAAAGTTTTTAAATATAATTTTAACAAATAAAGTACTAATTTATACTAAAAAGCTTATAAAAGTAATATAAAATCTACCTATAAAATAAGTACAATTTAGCTTTATTAGCAATTAATTGTAGATGAATCAAATGTTGTCGAAAGTGCTAAGATTTTCAAAGCTCTAGAAATGATGCAAGAAATAAAGATTGTAGGTTATTTCATTGAAACATGAAAATCAAGAAGCTCTAGAAAATTCTAACATTAAGATTGTTGAGTTAGATATTAAAAGTAACCCATAAATTGTTTGAGTTAAAGAGTTTTCTATTGAGTCAACATATGAAAAAATAGATAACACGAATTTTGCATAAGATGCAGTATGTTATCTAAGTCCAATCCTATAAAAAGCATTTGCTTTTGTTAAGTTTTGTTGATGAGGCACTTGATGTTTGGCTAAAATTTATATTGATTGTAAAATTGCATATCTATTTTGGTCGGTATCTTTTGTATGAGTTTAATTTCTGCAAAACGGTTAATGGTCTAGGAGGTCTAAGCAAGATCTAAGGATGAATTTTCTTTAAGGGAGATATAACCTGCACGTAAAAGTATATTGAAGTAGATTAATCTAAGCCGACTATGGTATTGGTACATATAATATGTAACTACTAATTATACTTATACATAGACTCGTACAAAGGTCAGTTTTGAATCGTGAATCAATTTGGAATCGGCTCAATCCCCCACTTACCCCCCCCCCCACCCCTGGGCTCCAAACTAACGAGTTGGTTTGATTAATTCACTCTTGAAAAAATAAAAGAAAGAGAGAGAGAGAGAGAGAGAAAATGGAGGTCATTAAGTCAGAAAAAAAATAATTAGATGATATCCATTGGCTTATAACATGTCAAAACTATTTTTTTTGCGATAGTAAATGACAATTTTTTAAATAATATTATCAAACTAATAATAGATGACTAATCATAAATTAATTATGTGTTAATGATAAATCGAAAATTTAATTTAAGTTAATATAAGTCCTTTTTGTAAAATTTGTCAAATGTTAAGTATTTAAATATGATGAAAAAATAAAATTTGAGGAGAAAAAAATAAAAAAATTAGAATTATATTAAGTCGAAAATTAATAAAAAAATCATACACTATCCTCCTATGGATTAGTCACAGTTCAGCTGTGGTCGAGTTTGTGAATTGGTAAGTTTAGGTCGATTTAAAGTTGGATCGACTCATTGTCTAAATCTACTTACACATATGACAAAATGGATAGTATATTTTTAAATAATCATCCACTACTAACCTACATATTCAAATCTGTGTTTTCACATGGTATGTGTTATCAACTAAATCTCATCTCCTTTAAGTGGTCGATTGGGAGGTGGTCAGCTAATTGAATTGACCTTGCTTAAGTCGATCGGAACCAAGTTGTTGAAGCGTCCATCATCCGATATTCTTCTTTGGTTGCTTGTTAGTTTTATCTTATTGTTTAGTTAACTAGTCTTAGCTTATATCGTTTACTTCTATATATTTCTTTCCATAATAATAATTATTAGGATTATTTTCCTAATTTATAGTTTTTATGACCATGTATTTCATAATACATTAGGATAGTATTATGTTTCTTTATTTTAATTTATTTCTTTGCTTAAAATGTTTCATAGAATAGTTAGGACATATTTATGCCTATAAATAGGTAAGGGATATATTGAACAACAAGACAATTTAAGTTGAATAAGAATTTGAGTTTTTGCTGGTCTATTGAACTTATCAAGAATTAACAATCTTGTGGCATTGGCAATTATACATTTAGTTCTTGACTCAATTCTAGCAAAAAAAAAAGAAAAAAAAAAACCCTAGATTTTACACTTGAGATTCCTGATTTTATAATAAACAAGTTTAGTTTTTCTTAAATCTAGTATCGACTGTTCTCGGTTTCTATAATTTAAGAGCCGAGATTTCAATCTGCTTCTAGCGTTCCCGGGGCTCCACCATCCCATCATTTAGTGAAAGCCAACCAAGGTCACGTACAATGTAAAAAGTATAATTTCGAAAAGAAGGGATTTAATAATATTAATATATAAATATTTATAAAATTTTGATGCGAAAAAATATAATTAGGATCCTCCACTTATATAGGGATCAAAGAGTCTTTTTCCCATTTTGAAACGCTCGCTTAAGACAATCTTAGTGAATGGTCCACACGTTTTTGTAAAATATTCCACATCGGCAGTGGCATTTTTGTAACTATCAGATTATAGGATCTATGTATATAAATAGTTGATTCATCTTTTTGTAATATTCAATACTTTGTTTCATTTCGGTTATCGATTAGTGAATGAAGATGGGTTTCATGCTCTTCAGTGGCATCCTGCAGTTCTTTAGTTTTCTTTACGTCACTGAGTTTCACATTTTTTTTTTTTTTTTTCTTAAGTAGAATAGAACACACTACTCTATTTATTTACAATTAGGATGTGGCACTTCCTGTTAAATGGATCAGATCATTTAGTACATTATTTATTCACAACTTAAGGCTTAAGATTCAATGTCCTAAGGATTATTATTATGAATCTTAAGAGTATAATGATGCACTGTAGTGCTTGAAATCGTAGTTATCGTATGATCTCTTAGTTATCGAAAGTTTTTAGCACAAATTTTACACATATCGTTGCTCTTTTTCTTTCCAAACGACACTTAAAAAAAGAAAACCTAGATATTTTATGAATTCTAGGATGGTAACTAAAATAAGAGATTGCTATAGCTACTACTGAGTGATTTCTATCGATCATCTTGATATCACCCCTAAGTTCTTGATTTCACAGATTTAATGTTGTAGGCTCACTTTATAGCTAACATTGACACTGTAATTGAAAAGAAAAGTTATAACATATGAAAGCAGAAGCATCACCATCAGCAGGTTAAAACTATATACTGTACTACCGACATATATATATATATATATATATACCTAGCTAAGCTATAGCTAGTGATTCAATCAACTATATCTGTATAATAAATCTAGGAATAAACTAATTACATATCTGGTTTGATTAAATATACTAGGTCTTTTTCTGCATAAAAAAGTTACAGATCGGTGGAAGTGCGGTTAAGGCATGTAGAGCTTGTTGCCGCATTTGCATCTCCAGGCCTCAGGGTAGTACTCAGCGGTAACAGGAGTCCCGGGGGGCACCGGCACATGAACCGGCAGGCATGGTGTGCATCTCCCGCATTTCCGCATGCATCGAGGGGGTGAAGATCCTGGTCCCCTCCCCCTCATTCTCCTCCTATATATCCTAACTTTATTCTCCTCTTCCTCCTCATCATTATTATAATAATAAGATGACGATCCAATAATAATCCCATCACCATTAGTTTCTTCCTGCAAAATCATCATCATCATCATTATTATTATTATTATTATCGTTAATTATTATTGTCTCTTGTCTCTTGTGAGTTATATCTCATTAACTTTAAAGGCAGTAATTAATAGATTTTTTTTAAAGTTTTTAATAATACTAGTGACACACCCACATTAGAGGTGCTAAAAAATAATAAATAATCGAATAAAATCATTTGCTTGGAAAAAATAAAATAAAATAAATCAATTACGTATAAAAAGTACTTATAAAAATAAAATTTTCCTTTTTCTTTTTGAATGAAAAATGTGCATGTGCATTAATTGATTATTTGATTGCATTTCGTATTAATTATTACGAAAAATGTATGAAAATTTTTTTACAAATAAATGTTTTTACTTAATATAATAAATAATAAATGGATAAGGAAGTTTTAAGTGATTATAAATGTGTATGATTTTAAATTTGTATAAAAATTGAAAATTATATGAGATATGTACAAGATATAAGAGTGAGATTGGAGTTGGAAGTAAAAGAGTGGAGTTGATCATGATTTGGGCTATCATGGAAATAGAAAGAGAGATTGGATGAGAAATTATCAAAAATATCAAATTTACTTGTATTATAATATATTTATAAAACTTTTAGTATTGATTTCTTCTTTATATAATTTTAAATCAAAGGTCTAAACAATGATATGATAAGAAAGAGCTTTTCTGCTTTAATAATATGAATTATACATAGGATACCAAATATATAATAGAGAAGTAGAGTAGGGATACTATTAGACTGTACTGCTATTGCTTTCTCAAAATACATACCAAACAAAGGGAAAAAATCAACGAGTTTTAATAGATATGAATGGAATGGAAGTAAAAATAACATGATTCCGCCAGAGGTGCTGATCGGCCTGTGGGTGCGCAACTTACCGAGAACGAGAGAGGCTAAATACAATAAGAAACACGACAAAACTCTCATTTCTTTTGTTCTCAGTGCAGGGTTGTCACGGGCGGATTCCGTCGCTCGACCCCGTGCGGCACTTAGCGTTCCTGACCTCACTAAGGAAGGCTAAGTCAGCCTATAATACACTCACAATGTTAGAGAGAGAAAGTAGAGAGAGAAACTCTGATAGTATATTGTATTCACTCCAATCCCTTTTTTCTTACATCTGAGGGGAATACCCCTATATATACAGAAAGCCTTTACAATCTAATGGTTAAGATCAATTCGATCTAATGGTTACAATTGATTCCCAACTACTACCTTTACCTACCTCCACCTACTACTATACAAGATTCTGGACTCTTCTGGAACCTTCTAGAGCTTTTCATCATCTATAAGCTTTTAGTGGGCTTGGGCTTTCGTCTTTGGGCCTTAGGAACCTCTTAAGAAAGGCCCACTTTGGGAGGTCCGTAACATTCTCCCCCGCTCAATCCGGCGACGCCCTCGTCGCTCCTTCATCGTAGAATTGTCGAATCTTGTTTATAAATTGCCACAGTGTTTCGGCTAGTACCCAACTGGCCTTACTCTTTGGTCTTCCCTTCCATCTTACCATATACTCATATCTGGAAGTTTGTCCACGTCTTTTCACATGCCTATCATCTACGATCCCTTCCACTTCCTTATCAAATGAATCCCGTACTCCTATTGGGGCCCTTTGTGATATGGCTCTTATAGGGTCTTCCTCATCTTTGTGGAATGGTTCTAGCATGCTCATATGGAAAACCGGGTGGGATTTCAGTTTGNGCCTTAGGAACCTCTTAAGAAAGGCCCACTTTGGGAGGTCCGTAACACAGGGTCATAACGTGAACTAGACCAGATTAGATGTATGGAAATGGTTCCACGTGTACGTACGTACGTGTGTTTCGAGTAGACGCAGGGCATTGCCCAAGCATATATGTCCATTTTATTTGCCAAAACTCTCTGGCTGAATAAATTCGCACATATCATTTATTTTAGGGAAATCCCTCCCTCGCTCCCACTCCTATTATTTGATTCATGAATTAAGGCCGCTTTTCTTTTTTTCTCTATTTTATAGAATAAAAAGTTTTGTCCAATTCAAAAAATATGACCTTTCATATATATATATATATATATATATGCACTGCATGGCTTCCCATGGCCGCTTTTATCGAGGTTGAGGTTAACGAGGGAAATTCTTAGTTCGGAGGAAGAAAATTGAATTAGGATTGAGAATCGAAGATTAGACAATTTTTTCCTTAATAGAAAAGATAGCGCGGTAAAAATATAAAAATTTTAGGCACAAGGAAAGTAAATATCGAAAATATCATTTGGTAAGATAATTAAGAAACAAAAACGATCCAGCTATCAGATAGAAAAAAAAAAAACAAATATAAGAGCAGAACAGATACAGCAGAGGTAGAGGTAGTAAGTATCGCAGGGACATGGTGACTGCAATTGGTTAAAACCCCATGTGAATAATTTACCACTGTTAGTAAAGCAAATATGAAGGTGATGATTGCTCTGTCAAACCATAAAATATATAACAGCAATCCTACATTATTAACTTCACTTGTGTTGCATGGGATATGTTTACGTGTAATATAATTTACCACGGTTAGTATGTAAAGATGAACATAATAATTTTTTTTTTAATGTGTTTGGATATTGATTATATATATATATATATATATATATATTTTTTTTTCTTTTCGGAAAAGAAAGTGTTGAAATATAAAACGTATTTATATCTAGAATTTTCCTTATATTAAAGGATTTTGAACATGTAATAAAAGTAATTTATTTATTTAAAAAAAAAAAAAAAAAAGGAAGAAAACAAGAGGGAAAGTGGGTCCGCGGTGCCTGATGACTTTGCAGGGAGGTGTTTTTGGCGGATGTGAGACGCTTAGTTGTTTGAAAAGAAAGGGGAAGACTATGCCTTCGTACTCTGCACAGTGCCACTGCATGTGCCTCTCATCCTTATAATTTATATATGCATTATTAAGCATATGGTACGCCCATCATTACTAAACCAATCGTTTTTTTTCCCTCGGTTATATCACTTCATGATAATTCATGTATGTTAGATTAATTAATATGCAAAAAAAGGTTACTTAAATATATAAAGAGATTATGCCTTATGGTAGTGGAAACCGAAATTTCTGTCTAGCTATAATTGAATTGGAGTTTTATAGACAGATATATAGATATCAAACGATTATTATTCTATATATATATATATTATGTAATGTAAACTAACCATGGGTGAAAAAACAAAATAATAAACTGAACCGAGAGTAATTAATTGAAGTAAGCGCCACAAGCGCATTCGCACCTGGCTCTGGCTCCGGCTCCGGCTCAGGCTCCATGGATGCGTTTTAGTTGTTAGAGGACACAAAATACCTGCAGCATCACAAAACCAACAAGAATAATACTTAGTTATTATATTTTGACCATGATATATGTATTCGATTTAAAAGAAAATAAAAAAAAAAGGGGGGTATGATGGAAAATGGTGTTTGTGCAGATGTAGGTTTTTGCTAAATGTTTTACCTGAGCAAAGTGAAGAAGTAGAGGTTGATCTGATGTTGGTGGAGGGAGTGTCTATATTATTAGCAGCAACAGAGAAGACAGAAAGCAAAGAGATCATAAGGAAGAAGTAGTAGCAGACGCAGAGGGAGACATAAAAGAAAGAAGGATGCTTATTATGTGTCTTGTGATGATCCATGTAATGAATGGGTATAATGGCTATAGGGTTAGCTAAGCTTATCGTTGTAGGCTTTTAGTAAGCAGCAACATGGCTCACGGTCTCGGTCTTCATCAGCATCATCTCATATATAATATAATCCATAATCAGATCATAATAAATGTCTGTCATCCAACGATAACCATTAGCCACACCGTCATGGGCAGTGACTAGGCCTAGGGAGAGAACAATTCAAGAAGAGGGTATGGTTTCATTTTATATGTATAATTAAAATTGGGGTTGCTTTACCGTATATTTTGGTAATAAAAAGGAAGAGGGAAAGAGAAAGAGAGTGGAAGATATTATTAGAGTGTCGATGTGTGTATGTATGAAAGTACTGAATATATAAAGATGTAAGTAAAGGTAAGGGTAAGGGTAAGGGTAAGGCTGGGTGGTTGTTGTCAATCTGATTCTGAGATGAGAATATGAGATCCTAAGCATATTACCACGTATGGAGGTTGGATTTTTGCTGCAGCCTTTCCTTCCTCTCTCTCTCTCTCTCTCCGCCATTCCCCTCCCCCTTTTTCTTTAAACCCACCCACCAACCAAAATCCAATTACATTTGCCTTTTTTAATATCAATGTATCCATATAGCCCTAACCCTCCTCTCCCAATCCTATCCCTCCCCACCTCTCCATCATCTATCCGGTTTTCACATCTTCCTTCTTTTTCTTCCACTTGTAATTACTTTCGTATGTATCCATATATAAAATATCTAAAGCATTCACATTACATGTATACATACATACATACATACATATATATATATATATATATGCAAGATGTAATGTTATTTTACAACAGGAATTATTGCAAATAACACCAAAATAAAATGAAGTTAATTACACTTACAAACAAGGTCGTGCAATAATAAATATAATGGCCAATGGGTAACAATTGATTGTTAATGGGCTGGGAGTCAAGATTGATCTTGCATTGCATTTCTAGTAAAGCCTGCTTTGATCCTGCTCAACTTAGAACCAACTGAATTTAACCCTAATGCCAAGCCAATCGCCTTCCTTCCACCTTCGGTTTGAAAATGGTAAACGATCCTTGTCTGATGATTTTATTATTTTATTTGTTTACCCATCATCGTAAATTTGGCTGAGTCTTAAATTTTTTTTCTTTTTTTTAGTTGTATTATATACAAATGTTATATTATATATGTTAATATATTAATGTGTATAATATACTATATATGTTAATATTTATATTATGTATAAAAATATATGTTAATATAAGATATATGGAATAAAATATAAATGTAAACTGTAAAAAAAAAAAAAAAAATTCAGTTCAAACCTATAGGTTCAAGTAGATTAAGGGGCTTGAACCGCTTAAATTCATATGAACTAATAGGTTTTTCGAGTAATTTAGATACGTTATCAATGAGATTTTTAATCGGTTTACGATTCGAAACAAACCTATCTTTCAGTTATATGGTTTGATTGCATGTTAATTAGAATTTAGAGGAGTGCTTTTGTAAGTTAATTTCAAGTATATTACGATTTATGAGCATTTCACAGACATTTTATACGTATGGAAATTAAGAGCAGGATTCGTGATATGCATTAAATGATGCATAACTTTTTGGAATCTCTCTCTCTCTCTCGCCAACATAGCTTTTTAGAATCTAAATTACTAAAATTGAAACTAAACTACTGTGATGTTGGACTCTTAGTAAAATACTTTTTGATTTGTTCAAATCGAAGCTCTCAAAAGTTCATTTTCGAATTCTATTACACACGCCACTATTAAAGTATATTATATCGATAAGAGATCATTAACATTAAATTCGTGCATAAATACAACAAGCTTATTAAAACAGCTTTAAATCAGATAAAACCATACACCTTTTTTTTTTTTAACTCTCAAAACCCCAAATGAAGAAGTATGAATGTATTGTTTCGATCGATTTAAAAAGTTTCTGGATAAAGTATATGTATGATCTGATCTTATGTTCCGTTTTAAAAAAAAAAATGTACGAGTGTCGATGGTGGTCGCAAAACGTAAATCAGTAAATTACGAGAATATAAAAAGCAGGTATCGGTTTTTGTAAATTTCACTCAGATGAATCGGATGAGAGCTATATTCTCTATCAAGCTAAGGAGGCCAATTATAGGACTATAACGTAAAAGAAGTATAATCCTAGTAATCCTGCTAAGGTAGCCGTGTCGAGAAGGAAAATGTCTTACACGCTAGCAGGTCATTTGCCTGCTGAAATCGATTGATTTAAAGGCTGATTCAGCCTTTGAAACACCCTGAAACAAAAGCAGTCTTGTATAACACGTTCCAGCTATAGCAAGCTAGAATTTGCCTACTTGCACAGTATTTCATGGAAGAGATATTTCAAGTTCCAGTCCACCTAATTTCTATTTCAAACCTCAAAAAATTGACCCTTGCCCCCCCACTCTTTCAAAAAAGTTGGATGTTTGACTGCTTTGCTCTCCTAACATTACACCATCTCCACTTGTTCTTTCCTCGCCACTCCCCCCAATTTCATGTCATATTCTCAGCCCATTTTGACACACTCGTGTTATATGCAATTAAAGCTTAAAAGTATAACACAAACACCAATTTATTTGAATTTTCATGCAAAATATTTTTGAGATCCATATGATTGTATGCTTCTTCTATTTGCATTCTATTATTACATATTATTTTGCTTTAATCAAACAAAAAAAGAAAGAAACCACCTCCTCTTAAACCGGCTGGCAATTGGATCTAGACAGTAAAAAAACATAAATGGGGATAGAAGATCAAGGTGGGTAAGGTAAAGAAAGCATTAGGCAACATGAATTAATAGAAGAAGAAGACCCATACAATACGCCTGTCCAACTTGACCTGGAACCAACTTCGATCCATCCACTCCCTGCCCTGAACTAAGATAGACATACAAAACACAAAACCGATCTTCGCTAGCTGGTTCACGATCCCAGTTGGACTCAACAACTATGACACCCTTAAATTAGGAAAAAGAAAATGTTAAATTTAAAACTAAAAATAAATTGAATTTTAAACTACAAAAGAAAAAAAATATATATAAGAATAAGTTTATAAAAAGTTATTGACTAAGCACTCTATTTCCTTTTATAATTCACAAGCATCATAAAATGCTTAATAAGGTTGGAGTATTTATTGGGGTAGTTTTCCCTAACATGAGTTTTGAATCAAACAATTTAATTTAGTGGCTAATATGACCATTGGTCATTTGACTATTTAGCCTTGCTCTTTTTCTTTTTAAAATTTTCTTATTATAAAAATTACTAAGCAACTCTATAAAATATGATATTGTTTGAAAAGAATAGTAATTTAAAATTTAAAATGCTAATATAATACGTTAAGCAGCTTTTAAAGTACCTCACTTATAAACTTACTCTAAGAGCCATATAGCTTTTAGCTAAATTTAGTTCTCATTAATAAAGTGGCTTTTATACACTTGTTCCTATGTGGCTATATCCAACTTGACCTATAACATGAATAATGTGAGATAAAATAAATAAATAAATTTTTAAGGCTATATAAAATTAGTTCAAAAGATGAAAAACCAATCTTACATTGTTAAAAAACAAGATTTTTATTTTTAAAAGTATATATAGATATATCAAGCAGATATGTCTTTATAAAACATATACTTCTTGTGCTATTAATAGTAGCATTTAATTTAATTATGAATAGATAATATTGTTTTCCTAAGCCTAGGCCATTGGCCCATCCTTGACTCATTGACACAGTGGATCTCGGAGGGATGGATCTAAGCCGGTCTACCCAGGGTTGGTTACAAGTGCAGTTCTCTAAGGTCGGTTTTAGGCTGTCTTCCGGGTTTTACCCGACCCGTACCCCGGGTCTAAGTTGAACGTAGGGAGCAGAGATGAATAAGAGAATTGCTGCAGTGCAGTCTTCTCCTCTCCTACTTTTCATGCGACTATCCTGCCGTGTGTCTCCCTATGTATATCCAACATATCTTATCCTGTCAAATCATATCTAACAACCTACACTACTCACAGGGACTATATGCATATGCATATGCATGTGCATGTACTTGGGTCGTGTCGAGGCTGCTTGTCTTGTATCATGAACATATGTTATATGTATGTCCTCCATTCTATGTCTCGTGAATTAAAGTAACCTAAACATAATATCAAAGATATATATATATATATATACCTTCAATCCTACTAGAAAAATACAACATGTTTCCAGTCCTCAAATTAAAAGATTCACGCAGCCATACTTATTCTGATGATTGGGTAGTGTGAAATTTCATATATATTATTATTAATTAAACAAGTGCAACAAGGAAAACTTTATATATTCTAACGTTTTCATGGCATTTATTAGCTGTTTGGTTGATTTGTTTATTATAGCTTCTTCTTCTGTTTTTTTTTTTTTTTTTAAACTCCAACTCTGATGATAAATAGAATTTGGGAATTGGGGTGGGTTTGGAGCAATGACACCACGGCACCAATCAAATGATCACTTAATTAAGTGGACCTCCTCTTCCTCGTCTACAATCATTGGACTGGTATTATCTTTTAGTATTATATATATATATATATATATATATATATTATATAAGACATTAAATGGACAGGAAATACGATGACTTTAAAAGAAAGAAAAGAGAAGGAAAAGGCAGTTGCCCTCGGTCTCACCCATACCGGACATATGGGTCCATTATTTTATATATATATATATATATATGTATATGTATATGTGCTTTGTTAAATAGAGTGTATGGAATGAGTTTGGACTCATCATTATTCTCCATTTTATTCACCGCTTTTAATATCATTTCTTGGACTGGGAGTGCCCTGTAAATTGATTGCGGGGCTACGCATTGGCTTTTGAGTATATTTTATGCTTAATTATCCTATTTCTTTTGTTGCTCTTACTCTTTACAGTTGATGCACTTGCACCTTTATTTTATAATTTTATTTTATATAAACCACACACAACTCCATCGACGACGACAGAACAATTCCATGCATTTCTCTCTCCTTTTTCTTTTTCTTTCTTTCTTTCTTTTTTTCCACTCCTTTTATGGTTCGCATGCATTTCCACTGAAACGCCATCTCATCTACAGTTTTGTCCAATGCAATCTCATAGTAGAAAGGTATAACGGATATTAGTTTTTAAAAAATTATTGTAATTTCTCTATAATCAATCTTAAAAAGATTGGAAGTTATATTAACTCTACATTCAATAGGTGTTTTAAAACGATAAGTGATATTCGATATTAGATTTTGATTATCTAAATTTAATATTGATTTCAAAGTGAAAAGATGGATTTTTGGATATAAAGGAACTAGAAAAACAAAATTAGGGTTAGGTCGGATCAAAGTGAAATTAGAGGACTTCCCGCTACAGGCTCTAGTCGCCCCCCATCCCCCCGGTCGACATATAGTTAAATTTTTGGGAGAAAGTCTGTAATTACATCTTAATATTATTAAGGATTTAAGCAGATTCCAAAGTACACAAATTATTGCTTGTTTGTTACCTGTTCATGTATGGTTAAAATTTTATTATAATTTATAAAATATTATACTTTTTGACATTATTAAACGATGCGCTAGCGTTATGAGATCTTAAGAATCTTTTTGCACTCATCGTTATTAAAGAGGCCTTGAAGTCTTAAGACCATACTTATCGAAAGGGTCTTGAAGTCTTTAAACTTATCCTTTTTATTGGGTTTCTTGAAGTCTTCTTATTATAGTAGTTTTGGAGTCTTTAGTTTAAAACTCATCATTGTTTAAAAGGCCTTGGAATTTTCAAATCCATCATTGTTAAATTCACGGTTATAGTTTCATAGGATTAGTAATCTTGTTTGAGAGAACTTGATTTTGAGAATAATATATTGTTTGCGATATTGTTGAAGTTTATGTATATTTGCACCGTAGGTTATCTACAAAAACCAAAACTAGTTCGCTATAAATAGAGAGAGATTAAAAATAAAACATGAAATTGAATTATAATGAGATTTTAACCTAATTTCATATGAATTAGGATAATTTTTTTTTTTCCATTTAAAGCATTTAATTTGTTGTTATTAATAATAGATAAATTAATGTGTCTTTAATATGTTGTCATGAAAAAAAAAACTTTTTTATTTCTTAATAGTATAGTACTGACTATTGATGATTATATTTTTCAATTTTTTTTTATTATCTCACATGGCTAATATAATAGTGTAGGTAGGTTGTCATTTTGTAAAACTACACGTGGAAAGAGACATAGTTCTACAGCTCAAAAATTGGGCATGAACTACTTAATTCTTAGGTTTGTACTTTATAGTGAATATCTGATGTAGGAATTTATTAAAATGAAAAGTTAATCTATGGTTCTATAACCTTTTACAAGCCAGTTATAGTTATGGTTAGGCCTTGAGGACTAGTGTGCCTAGAAGGTAAAATCACTAAGACTAAGCGAATGTTAGGTGGGTTCTTTGGGATATTAATGAAAATGCGAGGGGTTTATGAAGGATTTAGTAAAACATAAACTATTCAAGAGGTTACGATTCACCAAATGAGCACAATATGACCTAAATTGGTACTTGATGTTATACACAAGTATATAGGTGTCTATGTAGGCTTTAACTTAGAAGCTAACTTGTTTTCCTCGCTTAAAAAATAGGTTAGGTTCAAGTGTTTTTTACCCGTTTAAAAAGCGAGTAAAATGAACTTGACTCGTTTAATCTATGCATTAAAGTTGACCAATTTCGATTGACCCATTTAATCTATTTATAACTTTAACTCGTGGGACGACTCACTAATCTGTTTACAAGTAAAGGTCAAATCGAATATTTTTAGCCCATTTAAAAAATAGGTCAAATAAGCTGGATTCGTTTAAGTGGACCAAGTCAAGTTGGTCAATTTAACTTATTTTTTGCACACCTTTACAAAAGCACTACCCTAAGATGTCTCGCCACAAGTATCATTGCCATGGCCTTTGATAAGAGAAAGGATAAACATGGAGGCTTACGAGCTCTTAAGAACACAATGAATAATATACATTAATGTTACGAAGACGATCCAAATTACTCGCATTAAGGACTGTTTATATGTGTCCTTTTTAGGCTTATAGACCAAAACCAAAACAAGCAGGCTAGGAGTAAATAAAAGGAGTGAAAATGAAAAAATAGCTAAAAAGGGAGATAGGTCAAAGGATGGTATAGTGGGAATGTGGAGAGTCGATAGTTGTACCAATAAGTGACTGCGAGCTATTGGGGTCCTGCAAGTAATTCACCATGATGTTCTAGGTTTGAACATCCAAAATGGCTCAATAGCTGGAATAGCAGCTCAGTAATTGATGTAGTTCATAGCCCTGTGTGAATTTCACTTCGTCCTTAATTGGTTGACCACTAAGGATTCTCTATACCAAAATCTGGAGATCTTGGAGTCAAGCTTTAGTTAGGGGTCCTAAGGTTAGATTGCCATGTCCACGGGGGTGAGGTCTAATCAATTGGCTGCTGAGATCTGCAATTGGCTTTCTTTCCTTCGGTCAACACATATATACAATATTCGTACGTCTCCTGTCAAACAAAACCGGCTTAAAGACACTAAAATCCGATGTGTATAAATCTGTAGCATCACAAAAAAAATAAAATAAAAAAAATTACATATCCAAAACTAAAAATGCAATGGAAATGGAACCAAATCACATGCAACGCATCGCATAGTATAAACACTCGATTAAGATTAGGAGTTTAACTCAATGGGCGGTGCATCAAAAATCCCCAGATATTAATGTGCTGTTCCACTTCCAACCGTTAAAAAGTAAGAATGGGTAAAGCCTAAAGGTACAGATGCAATGGAGTTAAAGAGTGAGAGTAAATGTGCTTTCGCTTTCCTTGTAGAAACTTTCACGAGGTTTCTTTGCTTTTGCTTTTAATCCTTACAATATATACATACAAATACAAATATAATGCTGTTGCTTTTGACCTTTTGGAGTCCCCTGCCCCACTTTTAACTTTACTGACATATATATTAAGCTTTATTGGCGGTTCTTTTATCTTCCACCCACTCCCAAAATATTTATTGCATTCAAAAGCCTTTTTCTTTTTCTTCTTCTTCTTTTTTTTTTTGGTGGTTATTTTGGTTTGAAAAACTAGACAAATTAAGAGGAGAAGGTTGATCCTAAGTCTTATGGGGAATCACAGGTTCAGATTGTCGGATATGATGCCAAATGCATGGTTTTACAAGCTCAAGGACATGAGCAGCAGCAGGAGTTCTCACTCTAAAAATTACTCTCGACAACGACAATCCCCCAACATCAAGAATAACAACAACAACAATAGTGTCTCATCCACCACCTCATTACCAACATTTTCCTACAACTTCAATAACCCCCAAGCCCATCACAAACCTTTCCCAACTCATAAATTCTCTGCTCCTAGCGATCGTCATCAGTTTGAATCTCCAAGGAGATCCTCCGCTTTTAGGAAAAGATACCGGAGAAGAACCGTCTATCGACCTTCTCCTAGACGTGAACCTGTGATTGCTGCCTCTTCTTCTGATTCCGACACTTCTTCTTCCGAATCCGAGTTTTACAAACCTCCTTTTCCCAAGGATGAGGATGTTGCAGTACCTGAATTCTTCGATGGACAGGGACAGGTCCCGGTCCCTTGTTCTTGTTCTTGTTCTCGAGTTTCCAGGAAGGATATCATCATTGATATGAAGGAGCAGAAACGTGAACGTGAAGCCTTCTCCACCTCCACCACTACTACTAAGACAACTAGAGCAAGCAATTATAATATAGACGACACTACTAATGCAGCAGCAACAAAGCCGAGGCTGCTTCCTCCGATCATCACGAAGCTTGCAGCAAAACAAAAACCTCATCGATCCCTCCATAATCATTCAAAAAGCGGTGATGGTGAGAAGGCAAAGAACAATCCTGCGGCCACTGCCACCCTGAGGACTAGACCTAATGCTGCTGCTAACAATAGTACGAATACGAATACCACAGGTATAAGGATTCGTGCCAATTCTCCTAGAATTGGAAGCAGAAAAATTCAGCATTCACGAAAGAGTGCATCACCATCATCATCACCATCACCAGCAGCAATAGGAACAGGGGCTAGTGTGAAATTCAGGAACAAGAATCTGGGGGAAAGTTTAGCGGTAGTGAAGACGTCGGTGGATCCAGAGAGTGACTTCAGGGCTTCGATGGCGGAAATGATAAAAGAAAATAAGATAAGCGCCTCATCCAACTGCAAGGATTTGGAAGACCTGCTTGCCTGTTACCTATCCCTCAATTCCCACGCTTATCACAATCACATCGTCAAGGCTTTCGAGCACATCTGGTTTGAGATTATTACTCATTCTTCTTCACCTCCTTGTACCTAATCCTGTTTTTATTATTTCTTCTTCACCTCCTTTTTTTATTTTTATTTTTTATCTATATTATAATAATCAAGGACGATATCCATTAAAATCTCAAATTTATTTATTTTTGAGTCTTCAATCACGGTTAATATTAATTACTTTATTCCTTGGCGATAAATAGATGACCAGTTCTGTATGTGAAGTAAACAAACAAAATCAGTCTTCTTTAATTAAGTTTCTTAATTAATAAAAAATCATTAAGACTTGAATGTTTAAAAACATGTTCATCAGAAAAAGGGAACAAAAGGTGTGAAACTATATGATGATGAGTTGAGCATGCATTCAGGACCACACAGTCACAAATATCTATATGATGCATTATGATTACATGCATACATGTATATTACTCCTATCACTACTTTTTTTTTTTTTTTTTGTCAAATGTGTAATCGTAATTTATTTTGAGTCGTCCTAATCTATTAAATGTATATATAAATAATAATTTCTAACACACAAAGCAAAAAATCCTTTGAAGCAATTTTGAAAGGATAGGAACGTTTCTTTTACATACTATGCAGGGTCTTAGATTTACAGGTTTGATAAGATTCAAAGTGCAAAATAGATTAGCAGCTGGACGTAAGTCAAAAACCTGTTGGCACAATTGCATCGCTGCAATTCTCTCTCTCTTTTTTTTTTTTTTTTCCTAATAAATATTTCCTAGTAGGGGGGGTTGGGTGTCAAACGCATGCACCGTCGAATGATCCCAATCGTCTCCCTTTTGTTTCTTTTTTTTTTTTTTTTTACTCCTCTTCAATTCTACTAATTTCTCATTGTTAACAATCATTGCAATCTCTGGATAATGATTCTTTTTTTCTTTTAGCGAATGAACCATAATCTCTTTGCTTAAAACTGAAGTCGATTTTTTTTTCATGTATGCCCGACCTCCCGCCCGCATCCATGTTGGCAAAGGCAAATGTCTGTGTGTGTAAGAAAAGAATTCGTGTAAAGCAATGCAAACATGGGTATTGTATTAATTTTTCACTGGATAGATCATAGAACAGAAATGATATCGTCAACTCTACCGACCAATACGACATGCAAAGGCTCCGGCTCCGAAAATTAATTGTAGTAATCAAAACAACACAACTGCCTCAAAACTCAAACCCTGTATAACTACGTTCCAACGTCACAATCCTTAAAAACTTTTGTATCATTTCATTAGATTACGTTTTAGGTCATTACCTAAAATCATTTATCATGAATAATCACAACTTAAAAAGCTTAAATGACACATTGATTTAAGCAATCACAAGCTTCTAGCAAATACGAAGTTATGTAAATTGGCAATAGGATTGTCTCTTCTCTATCATTGCCACTAATTGATATGAATCCATTCCCTCTGTAATTGTTTACACACTCGGAAAAAGGGAAACAGAACAGTGTCTTGTCTTGTCTTGTGCACCATGTGTATGTGTGTGCAACAGGCTTGCCTTCTATTGCAGCTAAGTTATGCGTTTGTAATTTAAATATGCTAACAGTTATGTGCGAGTGAAGTTAAGATAACAACTACCGCTTGTCTAGGAATGCAATCAAGACGGATTTGAAACAGAAACAGGTATCACAAAATCCAAACTCTGCTTCAATTTCTTAAAAGAGTTTTTAAAACCAGTTAAAAACCTTGTAAGGTTTTTCTTCTACCAACCCTTGACCCATCCCGATATTATATTGCAAAACCCAAAACTCGCCCGACCCGACCCGACCCAACCCAATTGGCTGTTCTATTTACATTTTTTTTTTTTTCTCTTGTAAACTACGGTAATTTATTTCTCAATCTTCACTCTCACAGCAGCACAACGTGAAGGAAAAGTTTTAAGGACAAACTTCATTGAGTGGAGAGAATCATGTGAAAGACATAGTCACATGTATAAGGAAAAAAAAACTTCGTACAAACCAGGAGCATGCTTGATACATAAATATACATATAAAGCATCGAAGTATATTTGAGTCCAATGATCAACAAGAGATTGTTCCCAGAATATTCAATTAATTAGGGGAGAGAGAGAGAGATATGGAGAATGGAGATAGATGAAAAGAGTGAAAAACTAGGGTTTACTTGAAGAGAAAAGAAAAGATAGAAGAGTAAAAAGTGGTTATTTTTATTTATTAAAGTTTAATGCATAGGATGTATAAATTAATATATTGATTTATTACTTTCATCTTCAACGTGTTTTTTTATAAATGCTATAACTTGACCCTAAATACTAAGGGATTTTATTCTATATCCAAAAACCCAGCCCTAAACTTTATAAGAGTTTTATTGGATCGAACGAATTAAGTATCCTATATTAATGAGAAAACACTAACATTGTTAAACTCAAATTGAAAGATTGACTTGAAAATAAGAAAGGGTTAGAGGAGATTAAATCGGAATCAATAAAAATATTATAATATAATTTATAGTTATATATAAAGTAATAAAAGTTATCCATATCATTTTTTATTAGTATTTTTTTTAATCTATATGCTGAATTGAGTCGGTTAACAAATCGAATCGAGGTCGTTGTCTATGAGAGTTAAATAAGTAGCTCTTACAGAAAGATTAGGTTGAACTGAGAGGGTTAATTCGAGTCTAATAGCACTAAAAAATGAAAATACTATTCTCCAAAAAAGAAAAAATTTAAATATGCTTGTTTTTCTCTAAACTAAAATCTAAACAAAGACCATAAGACGATCCTAATTAAGAGATCATTGAAATCTCACTATAATGAGTTCAAAAACTTATTTTAAATCAGTATTGTGAGTGTCTCCTGCAAATCTCTCTGACTCTAGAAGTGACTTAATTTGAATCTCACAAATGTAAGATCGGAACGAAGTCTTTTTAGTTCATAGGTGATGGAAAATAATCTTTAGTCATTCACAAGACATGGAAAATAAAGGATTACACTTCATTCGAATCTCATCGTAGCTGCACTCCTAATACTGTTCCAATCTCACACATAAGATTCGAACAACTATTTATCAAAACAAGTTCTTGGTTAATACTTTAGTTTTGTTGTAACCGTTTAACCAAACAATAAACTCTTAATAGTTCCCAGATTTCCTTGAATAGTTATTCTAATTCGAAAAATATGAATGGGGATACATTCAACAAAAACCTGTTAACTTTATTTTGCAATGAATTTTCAATTTTTGAAAGGAAAATAGTATAGAAAACTTGTTAAGAGACCTAAATTAAAAGAAAACAAAAAAAACTTTTACTATCATCTTTTTATATACTTTTTTTTTTTTTTGAAAAAACAAAAGTGCAAACAACATTAAAAATTTAAAAATATTTACGCTTGTTAACAAAACCCTTCTAAAGTACTAGAAGCGACAATGACCATGTTGAATTCTTCATCTTGAAAACAGCATTATCAGACCAATCTCGATTGTTTAACCAAAACATGCGAGGGAGGGTTGGAAATGGATTTAACCGAGATTAGATTAAGATTCAACTAAATCAAGTTCCGCAGGATTGAATTGTTATCGTGAGTCCAGATTTGCTGACAACACTACTTGAAAATTTGATGCAATGATAAAAGGAAACAATGACGCGGTGCCTAGTGCCATGACGGTCCGTCACGAATTTTGAATTCGCAGGTCCACATTCCTGAAACACTACTGATTGATTACTCGTGAAATGAGAGAGAGAACCCTTCCCTTGCCTTGACCACATATACCATACACAAGACTTTCTGAAATTGACCAGTAAATTCACTTTCAAACACCTATCCCCGATGCATAATGTTAAAAACTATCAAACTCAAGAAACCCATAGTTTGACAATTTTATTGCTATCAAATCATAACTTGCACCATAACATTTTTCTTTTTTTCTTTTCACAAAGCCTGTTGACAAATGAAGGCATAATTACTAATCCCACTTCCGCTGAGGTAAATGTAGAAAATTAATATATGAGATTAGTTAAGAACGAGTTGGTCATTTGGCCAAGAATGACAAAAAAGAAAAAAAAAGAAAAAAAAAAAAAAAAAGGTTTGAACAACATTTTATTTTACAGCCCTGCACCCAGACTTAAAAAGCTTTGCACAACTAATAATATTAATGGATAGCTGGTTGAAAGGTAAGTACAGACCTCCTGAAAAGAAGAATACTCTGGTAGCCACAAGCACACTTAGTAATGAAGCTACTATCCTCCTTTCTTCCATCACATCACATCCATCCACTCGTTGATATATAACGGGAGTAAAAGGCTGGCCATCTTGTGTTGTATCAAAACTACATTTCCTTCCGCTTCAAAACTTAATTCCACATGTTACTATTTGTAATCTTAAAAAACAAAATAGCAGTTGCAGTAGAGTATGACAATACCCATAAAACATCTTCATTGAGAGGCACTTCTTGCTCTACTGCCTAGATCTAGAGAAATGAATGAAGATATATCAATGTCAACATCTAGGCTTGAAAATCCTTGTTCGAATTCCACACCGGTGCTTTTGCAACACCATCTTTCAGGATTCCAGCTCCATTCTCCACACTTACAAGAGGATCTGATTCACTTTCCTTAGGCTAGAATCAAAAGGAAAGGGAGACTGATCAATATACACATAAATTAAGCAAACACAAAGGACTTGATACCATTCTATTCACCAAATAGGATCTCTACGAGTATCCATCAATTTCTAATTAAAAGCACATAAACCAACCCACAACTGACAGTCCTTCCTTTGCGTAATTCAGCATAAGGACTCTAAAAATTCTATGAATATCAATACTAGAGTGTTAATATTGAAAAATTGCTGAAAAATAGTAGGTGAGAAAAAAGCAAATTGCAATAATGATCCTGAAACTAAAACATAACAATTTCCGTTCTAGCCAACAGAAGGGACATGTCTATACTACTGAGTCAATGGAACAAAACAACAAAGAAGTAAAATATAAGAGGCAAATTTTCAAAAGAAATTAAGCTACATATTTGGGTCAACCATAGACCACAAGAATGAAAGAGAAAACATTGATTGCTTTTAAGGTATATAGATATATACTCAGTAGAAGAAAAAGTGAAATAGAAATCACGGTCAGATTTAAAAAAGAGATATTTTGTGTAGCTCATAATAGAATAGACATGCATTCAGTTCACCCACACAAATTGAATTGTTTATAGTCTCAAAAGATTTTTCAAGACCAATCACAGAATGAATATATATACACACACACACACACACCAGCATATATTATATTTTCGGTAAATAATTTGTAAATTTCATTATATATATAATATATACTCTTTCTTAACCAGTTAATGAAATGGTCATATATTTTGATGCTCGTAAAAACACAACTTTAATTTGACAACAAAGATGTATTAATAAAATATTAAATATTTATCACTCCTAATTTTGCATAGATAATTGTCGAGTAGTTCCACAGAAGCTGCCCTTTCCAAGAATATTCCCAATACCCAAAAAAAGAATTCAATATTCCCATTATAACATTTGTTATTTTTTCTTTGGCAACAGTGTGATTAACCAATTAAGGATGGGCCAAAAAATTTAACTAAAGAAATAGCTGTACCTGAATCAACTGTGTGGACGTTTCATTAGACTTTTGCTGGTTCTCAACTGTACAGTAGTAAGAGTAGAGAATCATCCCAATTACGGCAATCAAGATACCCAAAATGTTGCGCCAACTAAATGGGTCATGAAGGAGAACATAGCCAAAGGTCAAGACCAAGCAAGTCTTCAGATGTCCGAGGACTTGATAGGTGACAGGAGATGTCTTCCCAATCACCAAAAATGTGCTAAAATTTACAGAGACCGATATCAAGCAGGAGAGGACGATGAAGAACTGCAATGAACATTAGACATTAAGATTATGAGTATAGAGAGAAAGGGAAAGTAAAAAAGAGGGGAGATCTTGAGTTATCATATAATGTTTGATTCTTACCAGCACTTGAGGGGTGTACTTGAATGCAAACACATTCATATTAGTCAAGAGACCATCTAAAAAGGGGCCAATAATGAACAAGGTCATGGCCTGATAAGGACAAGACTGATACAAAAGTTGCGTTGATGAAACCTTAAATTTCTTCTGAATGGTATTTGTCATCTGTGGATTGTGTCAAGGAATTAAAGGGAAAACAACAGTACAATTGTTTTCATTCAAGAAAAGACTTGACATTAAGCATCACAGAAGTCCTAGCAATCAACTAAAAGCAAACACAAGTTCTCAAGTGGATCAATCAATCTAAGCAGGACAATATCTGAAATGAAGACAGAAGAATAAACACATAGGACATGAAGTACTCAGGATACAATCTGAGCCACACAAGTGGTAACCACCGCAAGCAGTGACAAGATCGAACCTAAGACGTTGAGCTGCAAATCCGTCACTGTAGCAATTCCAACACCAAGAAGAAGAACCAAAAGTGAAAATTGAACGCTCCGACTGCATTGATAACAATAATATATGAGAATAAAATTATAGATGCAAATTACAAACACTCGTGCACATATTTTCCTATTTTCCAGACTAAAAAAAAAAGAAGAAATCATATAAAATCCAATTCAAACAAAAGCAAAGCTCTTAAGCCATGTTCAGCCACTTGTTCTATGTCCAAGGATGAAAAGAAAAGGTATATAGAAAATCTCATAGACCTTTTGGTTCACAAGCACATTTTTCTTTTGCTAGAGGATAAAGTTTAGTCCTGACCAACCTGAAATTCTTTCGGAAAAAAAGGGTCTCCAGAAGAACAGTACAAGGGATGATGGCCAGTTTTGTCATCTGAAATACAAGTGACAACACCAAAATTCAGCATGAACTAGTTTCGTAGTCATTTCAAGAAGATGCTTCAGAGAAAACGAGTAGACAGAAAAAATAACACTTCTTAATACGTGGTCTGTATGGGAGATTCTACATAAGCTCTGCCATTTCATCCAAAAAAAAGATTCTGTACAACCAAATAATAATGATAATAATTAATAATAATGGCATAACTAGTGCAGAAAAGATCAAAATAATGGCTTCCAGAAATTTTGACTTTCAGCCCTCAGGTATTTTACCACAAAACATCCATTGGTATCGCATAAGATTACCTCTAATACTGAATATATTGCATGAGACCCTTTTGCAAGACAGCAAAATTAGAAGACTACAAATTAACCTTCTGTTATTCTTACTGCTGCCCTGTAAGCAGATAGTTCCCATATCTTCTATAAAATAGCTCTAGAATATCTGCTCATGATTTTTTCTTAAAAGAAAGCACCGACAGATGTATGAAGGATATGAAGGTTTACCTGGTAAAAACCAACAGAATTGAAACCCAAGCTAAGATTCAGAAGACCAATAGAGATCCCATTAAGTATTCCAAATCCCATGACAGCTCTTGCATCAAAAGGTTTGTGTTCGAATAATTTCATCCATAATGCCACATGAAGAGAACAAAAGGTGACCAACAGATGCCAACTTGTCAGGGTTGTGGCTGTAAAATTCACAGGGAAAGAGGTATGATCAAACAGCAGAGTTACTTGAGGCAAAACTGCTGTGACAACTCAGCCTAAAATAATGCAGTGGTAGATACGTGGGATTGCTCAATTGACATCTTATATTTTCTACAAATGTGTAAAGGATGCACTGTTCCTCACAGTTTGCTACTAACACATGTTTTGTGTCTATTAAAATCGAACCATGGTACAAAGGGAGAAAAGTAACGTAGGGAAATAAGAAGATACAAGATCTTGAGTGCACATGTTTAATTATGTGAAAACATTATTGATTAGAGGGCAAATTGGCAATTCGTGGAGACAAATCCTGCAAAATATGCAGCTTAATCTTTAGCTGTCCTTAGAAAAAGACACTTAGCTGTGACGACACTTAAAAGAAAAGGAATCAAACATAAAGCAAAGGAGCAATTCTAAAGTGGCAATCCTAATGTAATATCTATTGGTTGTGCCAGTAGAAATTAACAGGTGTTCTAGGACTGTATGGAGAACGGGAGCAGGAGCAGCTCAGTACGTACTCAAACTAACAGCGTAGGATAAATAATAATCACCATATGAGAAGCGATATATTCATGATAATGAGGCAGATCTACGCATTAGAGGCGTACATATACGCCTTGTTACAGATGAAACTTGTGAGAACTACGTGTCACATTTAATTAGCACTAATAAAACAATTGTGGAATGAAATTGACGAGAATCAACGGGAAAAAAAAAAAAAAAAAAAGAAGCCATAAAGGTAGAAGAGCAATAGCTGACCGAAGGTGAAACCGAGAGTGCTGATAAGAGCCTTGTTACAGATGACGATGGAGACGGAGGACACAACCGATAAACTTAAAGCCCCGATTGTCCCCAACTGAATAGCCTTGCTCTCGCTCATTTTGCTGCTCCTCCCCTCTTTTTAATTCTATAGCTTGTGGATATTGATATGATATGGCCGATCTACATCATTTCACGTCACCACTAATTAAGTTCAGTCAACCCTAACGTATGACCGTATTAAATGAACATAACATTAAAAGAAAAAAACTCCCTCAAAATGAGAAATGGCATGGTATTATACATACCACTGGGGTCGTAAGGTAGCCGGAAGAAGGAGCAGGAACAGAAGCAGAAGCAGCAGCAGCAGCAGCAGCAGGAGCTTAACTGTGCATGAATTATAGAAATTAGAAGAGCAGCAGCAGCAGCAGCAGCATTAGCCATCCAAAAAGGAAAAAAAAAAAAGCCCTAGTTTCCCTAGATCTGATTGTACAACATTAAAACTCACCCGAATTCCTATTGGAATTCCAACCCAATGAAGCAAGGAGAAGGGTAATTGCACTTCTTCTCTTATGATTATTCTGATCCGATCTGATGTTGTTTCGTTTGAACTATACAAAAATGAAAAAAAGGATCGTGGATAGCAGTAGAAGGCAAGGTGGGGGTGTTGGGGGTATTGAGTTAGAAAGAGAAAGAGAGAGAGAGAGAGAAAGAAAATGATTAAAACGCGGTGGGGGTTCGTGCCGATTCTGATTTTGGTTATTACAATTACGAGCCTTGTTGAGTTCTTTTTACCAAACTATTACTACGCGCATTACCATTCCAATCATCTCATTTATTTTTGGGGAAAAAAAAAAAAAACTAATCTCATTTATTCGGCTTATGCTAAATTAGAAGAAAATAAAATATAGAAAATACTTGCATGAATTAAAATATAAAATCATGGCCGACGAAACGAGACCAGACTGAGACAAAGGGACGTGAATTGGTGGTAAAATGGACTGTTGTCCTCCTTTCGCTTTCACTTTTGATTTCCCTAACAAATAACAACTAGTTTAAGCCTCACTTTTATCTGCGCCGCGCATCTTCGATTGGTTAAACATATATAAAAGATTGATGGCCAAATATATATATATATATACATACATATAGAAAAGACAACTACAATTAATATATTAATGATTTACATTTCTAATTAATTCTTTATTTCGTGTGAAAATTACATTTTAATTATATTAGTATATATTACATTTTGTAGTTTTATATAGCTATTTAAGTGTCGTTCTAGGTTTAGGAGAAATGATACATTGTATGAAAAGAAAAAAAATGCTTTAAACTGTGAGGATGCATTATATGTACCAAGAGGGTAGTATAAAAGCTGCAACATATAATTAAAACAAATTTCATATAAAAGAATATGTCTTTTAGGTATATTGGTAGGCTTTAAGGAAAAAAAAAAAAAGAAAAAATAAAAAATAGTGAGCGAAGGTATTACTAAAGGTTTATCATTAAAGGAATTGTAATATCAAAAAGGTACAATTACAAGAAAGCATCCAAAATTATATATCCTAATACAACAAATATTTTGGTAAATTTTATGGACTATCCCTAAAAATTATTTTAATTATACAGGCATTCCTTATTATTAAAATCGAATACTTACACTCCCAAAATAATAGATACAAAGTCTGCTGTTTTTAATTATGTGGTGACTTATGTGTCAAATATGGAAAATTTATAAAACAACTAATCTACCACATCATTTGAATTACTGATTGTAATTTAAACCACGTGATTATTTTCAACCATAAGACCAAAAGCTAATTCTTCTTTTTCTCCAAAAAGTCGAAAGCTAACTAAATCAATTCATCATATCATTTGTTTTCGGATCTAAGATTGATGGGAGGAAAAAAAAAAAAAAAACACTATGAGCTAGTGTTGGTTGTAATCCATATTTTCTGTTCTCCAAGAATACCTGTGACTGTATTATCTTTTGCTGCTTTCAGATGAACGAAATCTACTCTGATTATCAAAGCATGGGGGAGGAAATCATAATTAGATGTGCTTTGGTTGTCCATAATAAGCCCACTATCAATATGGGGTAGTTATTTTTTTTTTTTTTTCCTTTTTCATAGAATTAATATTAGTTTTCATGGGCAGTTTAGATTTTCATTTTCTTAAAAATATCAACTGCGATTAGAGACGTTAGTTTTCATGTGCAAGATAAAGCAATCTTGGTTGTGTTTTATTTGCAATTTTTTGTGATTTTGTTTATTTGATTTTTAATTATTTAGGAAAAAAAGGGAGTTGGCCTTTGGAATCACATGGTGAAAATTAAATAATTTAATTATGTGTCTGCCACATCCGTAATTTAAATGATGTGGCAAATTAATTGTTTTATAATTTTTTCCACCTAAGTAGATTTGATATATAACCTACCATATAATAAAAATTAGCAAATCCCACATCTATTTTGCAAGCAAATAAGTGCTTAATTTGAAAAGCGGGGGTGTCCATACAATTATAATAGTTTTGAGGGATAATCCGCATAATTTACCTTAAATATTTTGTTTCAGTTGATTTTAAAGCCAATGGTTGCATTTGAGGAAAAAAAAGAAAAGTAATAACAAAAGGTAATCACTTATTAAAAGGAAAGATAATATCAAAAGGGTATGACAATGAGAAAGCTCCCAAAATCATATATTATATAATGATTCATATATACTCTTTATAAAAAGTTAGTTATAATTCCTCAAATTGTAAAAATATAGTATCCTATGACAAGAATTTTATCATTTTGCACAAAATAATGTATATGTCAAAATGCTAAAAAATTCTCTTTTACATAAAAGACATGTCTCTTTGACGTATATTTAAAAGATAAAAATTGTTAGACAAAGTAAAAAATAAAAATTGGCCAAAAGTATTACCGTTGAAAAGTATAAATGGTAAAAGTTTTTTTGTGCTAGACACTAATTATCATCCCGTGCTATTATAAGCAAATTTTAGTTTGAAAAAAGTTCATATTAATGTAAATGGTAAATCAATTTAAAAGATTATCGCAATAAAAATGTTATTAATGTAGACTTATAAATTGTTTTAAAAATGGCACAAGCACTATAAAATTAAATATGTGATATATATTATAGTTTTATGCTACTATTGATAGGGTTTTCATATTTATGAAATTGTGCAATATTTAGCTAGTTACCATCCTTCAAATTATGGGAATGCACCAACAATAAGTACCATCTCTTATAAGCGAATATGCCTCTTGGACACAAATAAAAAGGAAAAAAAAAAGTTAGTTCATTGTCAAAAGATATACATTGAAAAGGTATAATTAATAAAACATAAAAAAGTTATAAGTGACAATGGATATTAGTAGTTTAGTACCAAAGAAAACATGTAATTGGCCAAACGAAATAAATATATACAATATTCAAGAAATAATGAAATTAATTAAAAGATTGTGATGATAACATTTTAACATATGATGCGAATGTTATTATTTAATTAGATAAAATGAATATCATCTGATGGTTTTATATCATTATCAACGATCTTTTTCACATTTATATAAAACGTTGTGCTATTTAGAAATATTCACAACCCTTCAAGTTATATAGATACAGTTTATGTGCCCTCTCCATGAGTACTATTTTGCATGAAGGACATATATCTCAGCTGTATAATTAAAAGAAAATAATCTTAGTTAGCAAAAAGGTGTAAGCGATGAAAGAATAAATATAAATGGTCAAGAAGAGGATTACTAATGTTCAACCAAAAAAAAAAAAAAGGGATTACTAAAGACCAAAAGTGTATTTTCCAAACCAACGTCCGAAAAGGAGAAAGGTGGAGAGACTTTGGTTTTTTGTTTTTTTTTTTTAATAATATCCTCCTGGCAACGTTGACAACTTAGATGGATGATGATGCTTCTAGTCCAGCATTTACTGTATTATAACCCAACTCTTTAAACCTTGCAACCCCAACTACTGTACTAAAATCATTTAACCTTGACTCATGGTAAGGGGGAATGGAACCCAATTCCCCTGTTTAGATGGATTTAGGCCCCATGTCATTCATTTCTTACTGAATCTCGTTTTTTTTTTTTTTTTTTTTTGCAAAAGTATGGAATTAGAATTCCTAAGTCACAATGATGAATCTACATTCCCCAATTGTTTCCCTTACTGCAATCAACAAGATTTGCAGTGATGTACTTTCAAGCATGTAAACAATCTTAACACGTGCCTCTTTAAAACCATCATAATTTTAGATATAGCGGTTTGTTTAAGGTCCCTCTGTACAGCTTGAGAAAATGGTCTCCCAATGCCAATTTTCATATGATCGAGGATAAAGCGAAAAAAGGAGAAGGTTTTCACAGTGAAAGCGAGAGGAGGAGAGTGTGTTTCCCAAGCTTCGATCTTCCTAGCCCTCATTTAAATTTCAATCGCATTACTTTTATATTTTGCACTGTGACTTTGGTTTGGAGCTTTGAGGGTAAAGGAGGGGTGATGAACACAAGACTATCGCTTTGAGGGTTTTTGTATTTATATGTTGATTCCGTTTGTTTTATTTACTGTGAAGGATAGTTTAGGTATTCCAATTTCTACTCAATATGTACTTTTTTGATTGTATTATTCCAACCAAACGACGTATTGAAGCCAATTCATATCTTATTATGATAATTTCAATTCAATTATTCAGCGATCAACGAACGAACGATCTTCGATCAAAGGTCATTCTCCGAAAATTAAACCTGGCAGTATGGATCTCAATAATAAATTAAAAGACTTCAAAAAAACAAATCCATCAACATCAACAACATGCTATGTGCGTGCACCCATGCATAGTTAGTAATATCGAAGTCCTAATTTTATTACTCTTCTCTTCCACTAACTAAAAAAAAATTATCACACAGTCATTGGAAACGGTTGGAATAAATATCGAAATTTTTCACGATTCCACATCTCATCTGGCATCCTGCAACTCAGAATTTCGATTGTATTTGTCTGTCATTGTCGTCAAGGCCTCTCATTAAAAAAAAAAAAAAAATGAGGCCATCGAGTGATTTTAATCAATTCATTAAGAAAGTTGCACCAATACCATCACCCAACAGTCAGCTCTAACGTCCAAGTGGATATTCTTTCCATATCATTCAGCTTCCAACTAATGGTAGACTCTTTCATTTTTCATTTGCTCAAATAACACTTTCAATCTCTATCCCAGCCCGGACCTTCACAGAATGTCAGACGTACTCGCTCTACTCTTCATCATGCCGTGTTCCCATAACTTCACTTTATCGTCAACAGAGGGCTGAATAATATCTCGCTGACATCTTAAAAGCGGCAAGGTCATCGATTGCCTGCCCTAGCTTAAGATGTTTTCCACCGTCTTTGAGATCAGTGTTGCAACCCCACACCCTAACTGCAACTCTCCGACAATCAGCCGATGATTGTTGCAAGTACTTCTTGTACCAGCCAATGACATCATCCTTCTGAATGCTTTTCAATTCCTCAGTTTCCTTCTCAGGTAAGTTAAAAGTATACCTGAAAGTAAAATGTTACTTTAGCTAAACTGTTGTGAACGTTCAGAAATGCCCACGGATGAGAATAGATTTTATTCCAATAGTTTAAAGTTCCAAATATATAATTAAAGAAAGGCAGAAATTAAAATTAAAATTTAAAAAAAAAAAAAAAAAAAAGAAAAGCAAAGCCCCACATTCCACACTACATAAATCTCATGATCCAATAAGTAACTATTTAACATCAATGCAGAAACTTCCATGTCTAAAAAAAAAAAAATAAAACATTTTAGCTTTCATCAAAAACATTGGCGATTCAAGGAATCAGTCTGCCTGCTGTTTTCAATGGAAGATCAGATTATAACCAAAATAAAATTAAACTATCTTGTTAAATTCTGATAACCTTCATTTGGCTAAAATATGACATAAATCATCCTAATGACCATCACTTGATTTCAGTTCAGTTGCTTTTAGATAACTCAATTCCATGGGATATTCAGAATGGCATCTTCTTTTATGTTTCATAAAGTAATACCTTACCGACTTTAGCCTAAAGAAAGAATATAGCACAGAAACAATTGTTGCAATTGCATTAGAAAGATTTAACATTACTATCAGAAGAAATGAAGGACTTATATTCAAGCTAAACATCATCAAAATATATATATATATATATCCATATCCATATCCATTTAAGCATGATAATAATGCCAGTTTGCAATAACACAGGGGCTATAAGAAACCACAAATAACAAAAGAAGGTAGCACCTTTTATCAACGATCTGATTCCACATCCTATTTGTTTCATATGTGAGGGATGGATCTTTCTCCAACAACTTGGATATTAGCCCGCTTTTGTAGCTGTTGAAGGTATAATCGTCAAGGCCATACTGCATTAGAAACAAACACCAAGACTGAAAAGCCCTTCAACTGAAACTTCTCTAGATCGTAAATTTACAGAAAACCCCTTAAACACAGCACTGACCCTATTATCTTCAATCCTTTACAGGCAAAACTTTCTCTTGTTTAATTAAGCAGACAAAAAGTTCGATTCTCACAGAACATAACTCAACTTGTAAATTCAACTCCCCTAACATACGAACATATCCTAATTTGACCAAATACGCAACTAATGCATCAGACTGCCAAAATCAGCTAACGACAACAAAAACATTATCAATCAGTAGCATATCCCACAGTTTCTATTTCATATTCTGTATCCAAGTAAGCAAAATTCAATGATGTTGACTTTCTTTCTTCATCATTTAAAGAGAGAAAATCCTCTCTAGCATTTCCCCCTCTCTTGTTTCAGCCCTATTTCTATCCTCACCGTCCCTCTTTCTTCCCTCCTCTCTTCTAGCTAACCTTCCTCCTATCCCTGTTTTCCCTCATTTCTGTTCATTAATCCCTTTGTTCTTTCTTTCCGCTGTGTTTTAGGTTTTCTTTCCTTTTTTCCCTTAAGTGCTTTGTGTCTTTCCATTAGGATGTTTATTAGAAGAAATAAGAAGGTTTCTTTTGAGGTTGTGGCTGCTACGGCATTGGCACTAAGCTCCTCTTCTAAGCCTCGCCAACGCAAGTTGAAGAAGAAGAAACCTCCCTCCCAATCATCTTCTCGAGATTCCTCAGGTGAAAGGAGTGGAGCAGTTTCCAGTTCTAAGGGCAAGAAATCCAGGGTGGTTTTGTCCTCAGAGAGAAAGCTTGTTGATGTGATGGGTCTAGCCTCTTCTGAAAAGTCAACAGACAAAAAAGCTGCAAGCAAAGCTCAGATTTCCCTTCTTAGTTCTGGGCCGATCCCCAAGGAGAAAAAGCAACTTGACAACCTTTCCTATTTAGATGCTAGTTGAAATTCAACTAGTGATTCCACCATCAGGGCGTGACCAAACTAGCAAAGGAAATAGAAAGCTCCGTTGTCCATAGTAAAAAAGAGTCTGAGCAATGTGACAAACTAAGGTCTCCAAACCAAGGTCTTTTGTACAAGTGATTTCTCAGAACCTCTCTCCTCCATCCCCACTATTGATAAATGTGTGGTTGGACTTCTATCCTCAATCCAAGATTGGTGATCTTATCTGTGTAGAACCACAAGCATCTATTTTGCTTTTTGGAGAGAAGATTTGGAAAAATACATTAATTAGATATTTCTTAGGCTGTAGCCTGGCTTTTCTATCTATTCAAAAAATAGCCAAAAACTATTGGAAGGATGAAGGGCTTGTTGAGATCCTCTCCAATGGCAATGGTTTCTTCTTCTTTAAATTCAAATATGAGGCTACTCTCTCTAAAGTCTTGGGACAACCATAGACTTTTGCAAACCAACCAATTACTTCAGAACATTGGTCCTTATTAGTAGGCTATGACAGAGTCGTTCCCAAAAAGCTTCCTATATGGGTCAAAGTGTGAGGTATACCTATGGAGTATTTAGGTAGAGAGAGAATAAGGTACGCTGTGAGTGCCACCGGTCGACCTCTCTAAGTAGACATGGTCTTGGCCAAAAATGAGAGAATCAAATATGTGAGAGTATCAATGGAAATCGAAGCAATTATAATCTTACCATTCTTGTTTGCGTTTAAGAGAGCAAATGGGAAGCTTGCCATGGTTGACGTTGCATCCATTGTAATGTTTTTTGTCATGTATCTTATCAGTGTGACCTTGGGAAGGATTGTGAACGGTTCGTATTGAAAGTCCAAAAGAGATTGAAAGGAGGAATATAAAAGGTGATGAGGAGTTAAATTAGGGACATAGCAAGAATAACAGTGTGCTTCCATCTAAAGGAGTAGTCATTAAGGAAGGGAACATTGCTCTAACTCCCAAACCAATAACACCTAGTAAGCAAAAGGATAAACAAGTTGCACCCGAAGCTTTGTCCTCTAATAGCTCAATGGTGGATATCCTGAGCAGATCGGTAACTACTCGCATGTTGCTCCCCATTTCTCTTATAAAGTCTATTGTGGCTCTAAAGAGGAGGAGGTAGTCGAAGATGTGATCAAGGACCTATGGATTCCTCTATCTCTATTGTTCCGGAGACTCAAGAAGACTTAGTGGATGATCAGATTAAAGACATCTCATGCGAGGTTTCTGTTGAGAAGAAGAAAGTGAGAAAGAATAAGAATGCTAAAGTAAACTCCAACAAGCATATTTCTTGGTTTGAGCTATTCGCCCTTTGTTCCCTCTTTATTCTTTTCTTCATTGAATAATGTTAGCAATTTAGAATATTAGAGGCCTTAATAACCTCCAAAAAGCAAAAGCAATTAGAAGATTTTGTGAAGTTAACCACACCTCAACGTTAGGTTTGGTTGAGATGAAAGTAAAAGTGAATAAAGCACCTTCTATTTGGTCAAGAATTCTACCCTCTTGGAATATGGAATGTCATCCAAGCGATTGTGTATGGCTAACTTGGAATCCCTCTTTGTGGCGTGTAACCATCCTCTCTTGCAAGCGAGTTGGTGAGGATTCTTACTTCTAGTTTACGTGTGTTTATAAGGCAAATTCAGCAACGGAATGCCTAGCTTATGGTCTGACCTGTTATAGATGAAGGCATCCTTAAATGGGCCATGAGTACTAAGGGGTGATTTTAATGAATGTAGATGCATAGAGGAGAAGATAAGTGGAAATGAAGTTGTCACTATTGATATAAGTCATTTAAATCAGTTTTGTTATGATGCAGAGGTTGAGGATGTGAGAACTTATGATCCCTTGCACACTCAAACCAACATATGTGCATCTAATCTCTCCATGAGGAGACTAGACAATGTGTTGGTTAACTTGGAGTTGAAGCAACTGCTACAAGGATCACATGTTATGGCAAGGCCTCCAGGAATGTCAAATCACTACCTGTTTCTTGTTGATATTCAATTAGACTTGCCTAAGAAAAATATCCCCTTCAAATTCTATGATTTTTAGAGCAAGGATCCTCTTTTCCTCCCTATTGTAGAGTACATCTGGAAAACAAAGGTGGAAGGTACTCCTATGTTTAAAGTAATATCGAAGCTCAAGCTATTAAAGGAAGAGCTTAGGGAGCTCAACAAGAAGCATTTTTCAAACATTTCCAAGCAAGTTACTGCCGCACAAAGCATATTAGAGAGTGTACAGTTATCCAATTGAACAGATCCTTTTAAGGCAGATTAGGAGATGGAGAAAAAGTTGTATAAAGATTGATATTACCTCAGTGCAATAGAAGAATCTCTCTATAGACAGAAATCTAAACAAACTTGGTTAAAGCTTGGTAATCGTAAGTCTTCTTTTTTCCTTCCGATCATTGAAACTAAAGCACACAAGATAGTATCACTTCCCTTATGTTGAAAGATGGGACTAGAATATCGAACAAAGAGTCAGTTCAAGAGGCATCCATAATTTACTTCCAAAAGCTTTTGGTAACCCCCTACATCCTCTTCAGCAAAGTTTGCCAACCTACCTTCATTAGTGGAAAGGAAAGTTGTATGCGACAAGTGGCCATAATTAGTTAAACTAGTGGACAGCAAAGAAGTAAAAGATGTGATGTGGTCTATGGCTACGGATAAAGCTCCTAGCTTAAATGGTTACAATGCCAACTTCTTTAGGCTTACTTGGCACATTATTGGGGAGGATATATGCATGGCCAAAAAGGATATTTTTGCTAAGGGAAGTCTCTTGAAGTCCATCAACTCAATTTACTTAGCTTTGATTCCTAAGGCAAGCACTCCCGAATCTCTTGCAAATTTTAGACCTATTCCATGTTGTAACACTATACAAATGCATATCCAAAATCATCACAAACTGCATTCAAAGTGTTTTATCAAAGCTTGGAAGGGAGGGGGGGGGAAGGAACAGCCTTCATCAAAGGAAGGAGAATCGTGCCTGTAATAACCTTACAAAAATGACATCCTTGTTAATTTTGTTACACAAGTTCAGAATCATCATTAGGCAAAAACTCCGCCCTTCTAGTTAGTAGACTACTCTAATATCACAGGTAACAATCTAGTCAAAATTCCTCTCACTAAGGTATTGTTTGCTATGACATGGAACGTCGCATGGTTTTGTCTCCTACTGCAGTAGTTTCCTAAGAGGCCACCCACCATGAGATTACTCCAACCCGAGTATGCTTAACTTTAAAATTTCGATATACTCTAAATTGTTACACCAAAAGGCATCTTAATGATTAAAATTCCTTCTCCTAACATATAAGAGGTATTGCAATTGTAGCTTAAGAACTTATGCAAGGATACCATAAAGATATCCATGAAGCTAAATGTACCATAAAGATTGACATCATGAAAGCCTATGATTATGTCAATTGAATGTTTCTTAAGAATCTCCTTATAGCACTTAATTTTCCGCCCATGTTCATTTGTTAGATCATAGAGTATGTTTTCACACTAAAGTTTTCTTAAAGTCTAAATGGGGAATTGATTGGCTTTTTTGCTAGTTCAGGTGGCTAAGACAAGGGAATCCTATCTCCCCTTATCCGTTCGTTTTGGTCATGGAGACCTTATCCAGCCTTATAAGGAGATTGAGCTCAAATCAGAATTTTAAACACCATTAGCATTGTAAGAAGACAAAGCTCAACCATCTTTGTTTTGCGGATGACCTTCTTATTTTCTCTAAGGGTAAGGAGCACTCAGTCTCCCTTATCAAACAATGTTTAGAGGACTTTTTCACACTATTGGGTCTTAAAGGAAGTGCTACAAAAAGCCAAATCTTCTTTATTTGAATAAATTCAAAGGTTAAAACTCAACTTACCTCCATTATTGGCTTCAATGAAGAGAAGTTGATAGTTAAGTATTTAGGTATCCCACTTATTTCATCTAGACTCTTGTAAGTTGATTGTCGAATTTTGGTGGAAAGGTTCACATTCAGATTTAAGAGCTGGACTTCAAAACCTCTCTCTTATGCAGGTCAAGTGCAATTACTCAAGAGTGTTCTTTTTTCATCACAAGTATATTGAGCATCCATATTCATTCTTCTCAAGAGTATCCTAAAGGGACTAGATGCAAAAATGAAGAGTTTCCTATGGAATGGATTGGATAAAGTCAAAACCAAAATCAAAGCCAAAGCAAAGGCAAAGGTTTCATGAGAAGATATTTGTTTTCCTAGAAATGAGGGTGGTTTCGGTATTTTGTATATAACTTTATGGAATAAAGTAGCATAGCTGAAGCATGTTTAGTATTTGTGTGTGGAGGTCAATGATTTATGGCTAAGTTAGGTAAGGGACGAGATTCTTAAGGGTAGAAATTTTTGGTCCATTCCTAATGCATTGCAAGGCTCTTGGTCTTGAAGCAAGATTCTCCAAGTGAAAAGATGGGTGAATCCTTTGTTTGCTTGAGAAATTGGGGATTGGAAGAGCATTTCCCTATGGTATGACTCATAGCATCCTAAAAGGCCAATAGTGAACTAGATAGGAGAGAGATCCATTTATGCTATGAATTGGTCAAAGGAAGCAAAATTCAAGGATGTTATTCATGAAAATGCATGGTCATGGCCAACAGGTGATGTTTGGGACAATATAAGGTTAAACTTGCCACAAAATGTGGTGCTAAAACAAGGAGTCCTTGATACCTTTGTTTAGACTAATGATCCAAGGAAAGGCTTTCTATAAAATCTACCTACAATCTTTTGAGGCAAAGGCGCTAGAGTTCTACTTGGTACAAAGTAGTTTGGAATAAAACTAACATTCTGCACCACTCCTTCATTCTTTAGCTAGCTGTACATGAAAGACTTCTCACTCAAGACCGAATAGTTTATTGGGGCATCTCAAATCACAATCACTGCTTTCCATGCTATATGCCTGTGACTTCACCTGTGCCTTGTAAATAAAGATTCAACAACACATCTTTATCATTTTTAGGTTTATTAAGAGTAGATTAACTGTCATCCTTTGTTGAGGGTTTTACAAATCTTGGTGCTACCAAATGGAGGAAAATCCCATTAGTTGTTGTGTATCATATTTGGAAAGTAAGAAACTCTAGAAGGATGAGGATTCAACCCAACACAATTTTTGTTTTAGCTAGGATCATTTTATCTCCTCTTGATATATAGATATAGCGAGCTCATAGTGCTTACCAAGTTATCCCTCCACAGACCGTTTCGTTTTTTGTAGTTTGTGGATGGCTAACTTAGCTCTTTTCTTGTACATCTTAATTGCTTCTTTTCCTATATAAATACAAAAATCTGACATTACCCAAAAAGACATTATCAATCAGCATCCAAAAATACATATATATATATATATATATATATTAGATGCATTCCCAATTGGTCTCAATAAATTCTACGAGAATGAAGCAGTGTTTCATGAGCAGGATATTTTTGCAGCAATGTTCACTTTCAGAAAAAGAGTGCATAAAAGTCTCAATCCCTAGTTATGAGAAAGCAGAAATTGGAAAAACACCCCACAGCTTTTTACTGAAAACCAGCTCTAAACTACTATTGGTTGCACCCATTTTGCCAGCAACTCCAAAGAGATCATGCAGCTCCTAAAAGCAAAAGCAGTCTCTCAAAAGAGAGAGAGAAAGAGAGAAGGAGGAAATCACTCTACTATTAATGACAAACACACGGAACTTCAATGGCAATTCTCTTATCTGGTGATCACATCTGACATTGATGACTAAAATATGCAAAGAGCATAATAAAGTCAAATAAGCAATACAGCGATGTCATTGAGTAAAAACACACTCATTAATGCTCGCCAAAACAATGGGATTGCTTACCAGCAATTCCTCCAGGCTGTTTATGAAATTGTCAATTCTCCCCAGCAAGTATTCAGGATCATACTTGGAAGACTGAACACAGAAACAAAATCCATAAATGCGGAAGGTTACTCGTGGACTGCACTCAACAACATAACCAAGCTGCTCCTTTGTCCTAAGTCACGAAATAAAGAAAAGTAAAAAAAAAATTACCAGATGATATGTAACATTGAGAAGATAAACTACACTCATATCGCATAAATATTTTTGTAAGCTCGCTCTACAGGACACCAAAACAGAAAGAAACCTATCAAACATGGGACAGAGGAACTTGTAGGCAGATATGTTATGTATGGTGACTACTTTAACGGAAGGGTCTCTATTTGGCTCCAAATAAGGAACAGTCTTTATCCTATGAACAAAGAATAAACGGCAAAGAACCAAAGAAAAGTCCCAAATTACACATCTGCAGCAACCCAAATAAAATGTCAGTTATGAATAATTAAAGCCACCAAACCTAACATTTCCTTCATTTTCTTCCTATTAGTTGGGGGAACAAGATCACTTAGACCTGAAATGGTATTAAAAGAGGATAAAAATTGCAGATTTTGTATTTTGTTATTGTTAAAAACCTTAGTTGATTGAACAATGGTTCTTCTACAATCTCATCAAAAAGATCTATTAAAGCCTTCAATCTGACTGGTTCCACATCCAAACCCACTTCAGGCTCAATTTGAAAGTAAAGCTGCAATATAAAAGCCATGAGAGAGATCATATCAATCAAAAAATAAAGGGATCCAAAAAAATATAAATTTTTAAAGATTAACACTTACTTCAACCACTGAGTTTGTCTCGGATTTATTTTTCACATGGACATCTCTTACAAGATTGGCCCCAGAAGGAAGGCATATAACTTGCTCCTTATGCCTCATTTCTGGTGGGAGAGGCTGAACAGGTAATTCACTTCTAAATATATCTGACAAGGTGATAACTTCGTCATCCAATAAATTTCCATGACAGAGACCCTCAATGTAAAGCTGTCACAAAGTTAATAATATTAATTAATGTAGTCAAAAGCCTTATGCAATAGGGAAATAATTTAACAAATAACAATCCATTATAATTGAAATAAAAAGCATCCAAAGCTCAAATGTCCTTTCAACTTTCAGAGCCTCTTCTATAGGGGTTTGAGATGCAGTTGGATTTAAGAATCATTAGGGCATATGATTATAATGCTTGATCACATGAGTAAAGAGATGAAAATTTGATAATGTTCATCATGCTTCCACTAATTTGGAAGCTTTCAAGTACTCCGATGAGGTAATCTGTTAGCAGTAACAGCATGAATACAGTCTCTTACTTTTTCCTCCTGTCACCATTCTCAACTAAGGGGCATTGCTAGGGTTGAAGAAAAGAAACTTGACATTGGTCTCTGCTCTCTCTCTCTAAAAATGTAGAGAGAGAATTTCCTCTCATCTCTCCCTTTCTCTGTCTCTTTCTCCCTCCTTTCTGTTCGATCTCCCCAAGCATCCTTTCCTCTTCTCTTAACCCCCTCTATCACACCTTCTCTCCTCTCTACCTGTCGTCCCACCCACCCCAACCTCACCGTAAACCTAAAACCACCTGAAACCCTAACCTTCCACCCTTACCTTTCCCCTCCAGCTTGTTTCCCCTCCTTCTCCATCTCTCCCCATTCCCTCTTCTAGCTTTACACCGTAACCCTAACCCTAACCCTAACTTTACGTCGTTGACCTTTCATCTTTTCCTTTCCTTCATCCAGTTCCACCTTCACTTTCTATAGCTTGGTTCTGTGTGCTTCTCTTGTTTGATTGTGGTTAGAGGATAGTTGATCCTATGAAGACGTTCGTTGGAGGGCTTAAAAAACCCTCCTTCCAGGTGGTTGTGATACACGCTTTTCTTGTTAGACCCTCAACTAGTTCTTGTGCGAAGAAAAGAAAAAAGAGTGTCTCTAAGTCGGCTTCTTTTGGTAATTCTTCCTCCCTTCCTAATAAGGAAGCAAGCTCTAGCAAGAAGACTAGTGGATTGTTACCTATAAGGGGTAAACAAAAGTTAGAGGCTAGCTCCTTGGATAAGTTGGGAACTAAACACCTTAGCCAACCCTCCAACAATGGCTTTGATGTTTTTGCCGACAAGAACGAGTTCCCTCCTTTAGTTGCTTACAGTGGAGAAAGTCAAGATTCTTTTGAGTTATTCTACTCTAAAAGAGATGACAAAAGTTGTTGCGGGAGTAGAGATCCATGCCTCTGCTTCTACTAAGGCGGTCACATCTAACTATAGAGTGAATGTGGCTTCTGGAAATCAAGAATAGCAACAACCTCACACTTCTTATGTAGAGGTGGCTTCTCCCCATACAGCACATGCTTTCTCTCCAATCATCGATGTGGCTCTTAAATTTTATCCTCCAACTCGTGAAGGAGGAAGGATAGCTGTCAAGCATCCTCCAAATATTTCTGAGGAAGGCGAAAGGATTTGGAGGAATATTATGGTCAGATACTTCTTAAGGCAAAGTCTTGCTTTTCCCCTTATGCAAAAATTGGCCAAAGCAACTTGGGAGAAGGAAGGTTTATTAGAGGTGTCAACTAATGGGTGTAGCATCTATTTCTTCAAATTTCAAGATGAAAGCTCACTTTTGAGAGTACTCTAGCAACCTTAAACCATTGCTAGCAAACTCATTATTTTAGAGAGATGAAAAATAGGCACAAGCTGCATAAAGTGTAGCTAAGATGTATGCCCATATGAGTTGAGTTTTGAGGAATCCCCAAGGAATTTTTACACAATAAAGAGATAAGTGATGCAGCTAGTGCTATTGGCAAACCTTTACAAGTGGATATAGTAACTACAAATGAAAGGGTGAAGTATACTAAAGCATTAGTTGAGATGGAAGCTGATGGTGATTTTCCTCTTTTCTTTGACATGGATTTTCGAGATGGATCTAAGTATAAGGTGGATATTGAATACCAGGCCTTATCACCAAGATGTGTTAACTGTAAGATATTTGGGCATAATGAAGACAAGTATCATAATTTACAAAGTAGTGGGGATAGTATGAATGATGGTAAGGAGAGTAACAAAGTAGAAATCATAACTGGTTCTCCTGATACTAAACCCAAAATGGTTGCACAACCGAAGCCAAAGGCGTAAGGGGTTGTCATTAGAGAGCAAATAGAAGAGGAACCCAAGAATATTGCTCCAACCACACTTAGAAGAGGCAAAGGAATTTTATCTACTATAGAGATCGTTGCTGACCCCTCTCCTTGTACAAGTGCAAAGAGGACCTCTATAGAAAAACAGGAAAATTCATCTTCAAAGACTGATTCAAGATGTGTTGGTGATTAGTCCAACTCTCGTGGTGCAAATTCTATCACTTCTACCCCATCCTTTGTTGAGGATTCCTCGAAGGAAAATCTGGAGATTATGAATAATGCTAAGGAACTTGCAAAACCTCCTAATGACATTAATGGCCAAAGGGCACAACCTTACACTAAGAACCCACATACAAACTAAAAGGAAGCTACTGGTAAGAAAAAGAAATCCAAAAAGAAAGAAAGAGATAAAGCCAGATTAGATTCCAGCACTCCTTGTTGTTGAGATATTTTGTGTCCTTCAACCTTTGTATATATTTTTTTATGTTAGCATCATGGAATATTCATGGCCTTAATGGCCTACAAAGAAGTAGAGAACTAGAGTAGTAGTCAAATTTTGTAGAAAACAAGATATCTCATTAATAGGCTTATTGGAAGTTAAAGTAAGAGGCTAAAACTTTTCCAGTGTGCGTAATCACACCTTTTTGAACTGGAATGTTGAGGCACCTTTTCCTAAGTGCATATGGGTTGCATGAAAACGTCAAATATGAAACGTATAGATAATTATGGCAACAAATCAATTGTTGCATTGTTTTTGCAATCTCATTGATGAGGGGCAAGTTATTGATGTTACTTTTATATATGCAAACAACAAGGAAACTGGAAGGTTGAAGTTATGGAATTATTTGATAAACTTAAAGCAGATGATTTTTGGTCCTTAGCTTATTTTTGGAGACTTCAATGAATGTCAAAGCATTAAGGAGAAAGTAGGTGGAAATGAGGTGTTCACAAGGGGTATGGAAATATTCAATGAGACTTGCTATACATTGGAAGTGAAAGAAGCCAGAACAATTGGACTGTCATACACTTGATCAAACTATAATGCTCTTATCTCATTACACATCAGTTAGACCGTGGTCTTATAAATAGCATATGGATGGAGGCTTTCTAGAATTCAAAAATCCATATCCTGAGCCTAAGAGCATCAAATCACTGTCCTCTTATCATGAAGCTTAATCTCTTGGGGGCAAATGTAGCAAGGAAGTCTTTCTTCAAGTATTTTGATTTTTGAAAGAAGAGTGAAAACTTCTTGCAAATTGTGAAAGATACACGGAATGTGGATGTTCAAGGTTCCGCCATGTTCAAAGTCTCTAAAAAACTAAAGCTATTGAAGGGTTATCTTAAAAACCTCAATAAGCCTCAATTTTCTGAGTTGTCTAAAAAAGTTACCAATGCAAAAGAAGAGCTGTCTTCTATCCAGCTCTTAAACAGAAACATCCCTTCCCAAGTAGATTGGAACAAAGAGAAGACATTGCATGACAAGTATTATTATTTAGCTGCCTTAGGAGAATCTATGTTGAGGCAGAAAGCTAGAGCTAATTGGCTTAAGTTAGGGGTTAAAAACAAGAAGTTTTTCTTCAATTCATTGAAACAAAGGTAATATAAAAATTGCTTCAGCTCTATAGAGAATGACCAGGGTGAAAGCTTGTCTTCCATAGCTGTTCAATACTTCAAATCTGCTCTCACAGAACAGTCTACTTCCTTTTTGGATGCTAGTAGATTGGAGGACTTGATTGGTACTAGAATTTATGACCTAGAGGGACAAACCTTAACAAGGCCGGTTACAAAGGAGGAGATTAAAAATGCCATATGGTCATTAGCTAAGGATAAAGCTGCAGGGCCAGACGGATATGGAGCAAACTTTTTTAGGGACACATAGCACATTATAGGCAATGATGTTTGTGTTGCAATCAAGGATTTTTTTTACATATGGGAGAATGCTCAAAGGTAAATTCTACCTATCTAGCACTAGTTCCAAAGAAAGAGAACTAATCTTCCTTTTCAGAATTTAGACTTGTAGCTTGCTGCAGCACCTTGTACAAGTGCATTTCAAAAATTATTTAGGACCGATTAAAATCTATCCTTCCAGTTTTGGTTAGTAAGGAACAAACAGTTTACATTAAGGGAAGAAGAATTGTAGACAATATCCTCATTGCCCATGAGCTCCTTAGGGGCTATCACTTAAATAACAAAGGGAAGAAATGTACTTTGAAGGTAGAACTCATGAAAGCCTATGACAATGTCAAATGGAGTTTTCTAGAGCAACTGTTAAAACTTTTGGCTTCCTACAATAATTTGTTATGTAAATCGTGACTTGTGTATCAACTATTATATTTTCTATCAATATTAAAGGTGAGCTTCTCAATACTTTCAAGTATCTAAGGGTTTGAGGCAAGGCGACCCCTTATCTCCTTACCTATTTGTTCTAGTGATGAAGGTTTTCATACACATTATGAAGGAAAAAGGACAAATGGATGATTTTCACTTCCATTGGAGACGTCGGAATGAAAAACTTTCTCACTTATACTTTGCAAATGATATTTTGATTTTTGTCAAAGGTGTTCCTTCCACAATAAAGCTTATCAAGGACAACTTGAATGAATTTCATCATCTCTCGAGCTTGAGAGCCAACCCTATGAAGAGCCATGTGTTTCTTAGTGATGTAAACCAAGGAGAAAAAGAGCTAATTATAGACATCCTAGGTTTTGAGGTTGGTTCCCTACCTTTTCGATACCTAGGTATGCTCATTTTGTCTTCAAGTATCTCAAAATCCAATTGCAAAGTCTTGTTAAATAAATATACAACCCGTATTAATCATTGGACAAGCAAATTTCTATCATATGCGGGACGTCTACAACTTGTGAAGAGCATTCTTTTCTCTCTACAAGTCTATTGGTCTTCTATTTTTGTCTTTCTTATACAAGTTCTTAATCAAATTGAAACAAAATTAAAGCACTTTTTTTGGAATGGAAATGAAGATTTCAAGGCTAAAGTTAAAGTAAAATGAAAAGATATTTGCAAGCCTAAAAACGAAGGCGGATTGAGAGTTATAGACATCAAACTCTGGAACAAGATAGCACAGCTAAAACATATTTGGATGTTGCATAGCCTAATTAAATCAAAAATGAAATCCTTAAAAACAGGAATTTTTGGCATATAAAAATCCCCTATGATGCTTCTTTGGCTTGAAGGAAAATATTACAATCTAGACCTTTGGCTAGACAACTCCTCAATTAGAAGATCGGAGATGGTACTCGTATTTCTTTTTGATATGATAATCGGCACCTTAATAGACCCTTAATTGTTTGGATAGGAGAACAAGTATCACTTTGGGATAACCTAATGCATTCATTATGAATGGAGAATAGAGATGGCCTTCTAGAGATAGGTGGAAAATTATTACTAGAGATCTAAGAGACCTTGGTCTACCTTTGAACTCTTCAGATTTTCTAGTTTGGAAGAAAGCACCAATGAAAAGCATATCCATTAACAATATTTATTCCTTAGCAAGAAGCAATGAAACAGGTGTGGACTGGTACTCTCATGTGTGGCATAAATGCAACATGCCTAGACACTCATTGATTTTATGGTTTATTGTGCAAAGGAAACTGTTAACCATAGATAAGTTGTATAATTGGGGCTTAAATGACACAAATTGCTGCTACTTATGTTTGGATGGAGAAGAAAATCACGACCATCTATTTTTGCTATGTCCTTATGCGAGGAATTTTTGGAAGAATATTGAAAACACCACTGCATGGTCAAGTCACAAACCATTGGAAGCTTTTGGATTGGAAAACTTCCTACATACTATTGGTAATAGACAGATGAATGCTACTCACAAAAAAGCTTTTGCTGCTGGCTGCCGGCTGCCATATCCTATGGAGAGAATGGAATAAAAGAAGAGTAAGAGAATCTACAATTTCTTTTGAAATAGCTATACGTATTACTTTATGTTGTATTTTTCATTAACAATGAGCACCTAGCGTTTATTGGCCATTTTACTGAACTAAATATCATTTTGTTTTATTGATACTTAGTTCGATTTTATAGGTTTTTCTTGGTGTATTCTTTTTATACATTTCTTGTGTACATCAAGGAATTAAATATATCTCACATTGCCCAAAAAGAAAAAAAAAAAGGGCCATTGCTAGGTGTAGACACAGAATTATGATATTGAAACTAAGATACATCATAACGTATTTGGAAGACTTCAATTTATTTTTCTATTCTTCTTTTTTTCTGGGGAAAAAATGAAATAGCTAAAACTCAAGATTAGTTATGATAGTTGCTAAGCAGACAACCAAAATGACTACATTTGACACTTTCCAAGAATACTCAGGAAAATTTTCCAACTCATGATTCTAGAGGATATGCAAAAATTTCAAGACGCGGGCAGGCTTACTCTGAAGATAAATTCAGAGCAAGATAAACCCTTGATGTATAATTAGTTCGAGTCAAAGATTATCAAAAGAATGTAAGATGTTGAGAATTAAGGCCCTATTTGTTTCAAGAAAAATATTCTTATAAAAACAATTTCACTATGTTCCCTTGTTTGTTTTATTGAAAAGGGTCCTTTAAGTAGAAAATATTTTTCCTTTTAAGGGAAAACATTCTTCCACTAAAAGGACAATTCTACCGTTTTTTAGGAAAATGATAATACTCTTTAACAAATGTCGTTTTCCAATCTAGTCTTCACAAGAGCTTTAATTCTAAGAAAATGACATTTATTTCATTATTGTTGTAACAAACCCATAAATTATATTTTAAACAAAAAAATTTTTACTAGGTAAAACAATTATAGACTCATTAAAATATTATAAAAATCAACTAAAGAGGTTGTAACACTGTATATTAAAAAACTATCTAAATTTATACTTTTTCTTTTAAATAAAATGTCTAATATAATATATTAATAATAACATACTGATATTAATTTATTTAGGAATAATTATAAGTTATAAAATACTGGTGAGTCAAACATTAGAAAAGTTTTTTGAACATATTTTTATAAACACATCCAAACAGATGAATATTTTTAAAACATTTTGTGCCAACATGCAATTTTCCTTTAAATAAACAGGGCCTAAATAACAAAGCTATCTATAGAAAACTTGCTGACTTTGCATGTAGTGCAAGCATCATATATGTGATTTTCCTTATTTTTTCACCTGAGAACGAAGGACAGGAATGAATGCCTTCAAATCATCAAGAGACAACTCATGAAGATATTGCAGCTTCTCATCTACATCATAGAAACTTTTACAAAGAAGCTGCAGCCGCAAATATGATGAATGACTTAAAGGCTTCATGTTAGTATTTCTCAAAGTTCTTTCCCGGTCTTCCTTTATAACCTGTGGCCAAGAAGGAATTTTATCAATAGACAGATGCAAGCAATTGATAAGCCTGTGTAATGCAAAATCATTTGTTGGAATAGAATTCAGATATGTGAAAAGGTTCATTGCCTCTCCAAAGACATGAACTGCAGCTAGTCTAAGAAACATGGACAAAGACAACAATATAGCATTTAATAATTGCCTTCAGCAGTATAATTGATTGGATGCAGCATTGTCATGAACTTCCTAGACTCAAATGAAAGATTCCAACAATTATCTTGTCGCTAGTGAAAAATAAACGCAAAATCACACCTATACTCAAAGTTTAAGCTTTTAGCAAGAGGATTGTGGTAATATCAAATTTCATACAATATTGGAGTGTGTGTTAGTTCAAATTCCAGCAGTTCAGTCGACTTCCTATTTGATAGTTTCATGTGATAGGACCTAGTCAACCGTTAACTTACAAATGAAGGGATGTTGAAATTACATATATTTCCTAAGAAAACAATACAAATAGTTAAAAGTTTAAGATTTCAATAAAGTGGCCATGGTTCTCTTAAATTCCTAGAACACCATAGACAAAAAGACTAGGGTAAGGTGGTGGGTAACACAACATGAACTATTAAAAAAGTATGCTTTCTGCAGCACAGCCACCATGTCCCCTGAAGAAGTTGGAACCAAGATACTGTCTCCTGATTTATCAGTATGAAAGACTTCAAGGCAAAAGTAGCGAGATCTTTGTCTGTACAGTTATCCTCAAGATTAAAGTCTAGAGTCATAGCATATTCCATGTAAGAAGAAACATCATGCCACTTTTAAGAAGAATGTTTCAGAGACTTCTTTCTCGTCATGTCATAAGGGCAGTCAAAAAGTAAAAAGTCAATATATTTAAAAGATAGATGCCTCATACCTTAAAACGATCATCAGCTGGTGAAAAAGATCTGGCTGTTGCCAAAATTTTAGACATAAGAATGGAAAGCTTATCATTAAAACCATATACTTTTAGCTCCAGCTTGTCAGTAAAGCAGGAAACCAATGTTTCCAACTTGGCAACACTTGCCTGCATATATTAAATTATTTTCTAGGTGAGTGCATGACGCAATCATATAAAACATACTTGGTGAAAAAAAATTAAGAAATCAAATGGCAGAGGACCCTCAAAACCCTTGCACACTTTAAAAAATAAAATGCACAAAGTTTCCATGCAACAAACCGGACATTTAAATATCTGACATGTAGCATTTCTTTGAGAGAAAAATAGACTAAGATTTTCTAAATGTGAAATGATGACTTTTTCTTTCATTTTTTACGAAAAGGCACCAGATGGACCATAGAAAGCCAGGTTTCCTTAAGAGTAATAAAAACAACCAAATGCAATATTCCTCCAAATAAAATCCTCCTTCACAAATAATTCCAGAAGTAAATAATGTTTTCACCAATAGATGTCATCATTGAAAAATCAAGTTTAGCTGCATTGCAGTGGCACTCATCTTCTTTTTTCTCCCCCCTTTTTCTTATAAAAAAGTAGAGAGTTTATTGATGCTATAATGGCAGCCTTATATCTAATTTCAACAACAATTGGAACTACTAGATCAACAATGCCCAAGCATCAGGGAATGGTCTGGGCCATCAAACTCTTAAGAACAGGAAGCATTTTTAATGAAAAATGGACGGTAAATCTTTTCCCCAAGAATCTTCCAAACTTTTCTACTGTCGAAAAGGGGGTTGGCATAAGAAAGAGATGAGCCTTATTTTCTTTTCTCTTTATTGTCAAATAAAACAAGCAAATGTCAGTACAGCCGCAAATGGTGAAAGATGAAAATGAAGATACTGATTCTGCTATTGAACTAACTGCTACAAGGACAGGTCTCCCACCTATTCCAAAAAAGAAAGCAGATGTTCACTAAGTCTGAAATTATGAGCAATAAAACACTCCCATTCACCATTTGTTATTCCTCCACCAGGCATTAACTGGCACTGCTTTTTGACATTGAACTCAAAAATTACCTTCATACCAACTGACCTGATATATAATCTCGTTCAGCTCATCTTTCAGGAGGAGGATGAAGAATTCAGTCATAACACAGCTCTTCACATCAGCATATCCCCCCTTCAAATTTATCCAGAAGTATGCATTTGCACGTGGAAGTTTGAAGGTTTCATCCAATTTATACCACAATTTCATTGATGGCTCATCCACTATACATTTTGGAAAAGACATATTGACCGGACCATCACATGCACTGTCCAAACGAAGGGAAAAGTCACGTGGGATGAATTCATTTTGGTTTGGTAGGTGTAATGAATCATCAATCTCAGGAGGATCCCTCCACAAGTCTAGCATGGATGGCAAAAGATCTTCCTCAATGTAATTTGATCCAAACCAAGGCTCCACATGTAAATCTGGAACAGGAAAGGAGGAACAGGAGAACTCAAACATTGAGAAGCTCAGCCCTAATCCCTAAATTCCAAATCTAGAAACGCTGTAAAAAGTGCTTTCAAAATAAAAGAAATGAAAATGGTCTATCATAACAAGACAACATTAATCTCAACTCAAATCAAAGTTTACCTCTCGACTTATCAATGGACTTTGATACAACATCAATTCTCATATTCTCCGGCTTGAAGTATCCCAGAAGGTATTTGATCATCTCCTCATCCCATATCTCATACACATATTCCCCATAGATAACATGTTTTGCCAGGTAAACAAGCAAATTCTCTGAAAGAAAGAGAAAAAGTCAGGAGAATTATTTAAAAAACAGAAAGAAGTCAACAAGCAAAAACCTGTTAGCTAATAGCCTTTAGCAGCTTAGAAATAACTGAAAACATTTATCCAAGGGAATGGAGGATGCCAAGCAGAAGAAACAACCCCAATTACAGAAAATCATGCCATGCCATCTGCCTTTATAAATTATGGAACTACTGCAACTTAACCCATAAAACTACTGCATACGTTTGGACTAAACCTTAACAAATGCAAACTCTTTTGTGTTTCAAGTAGGGAACACTGAGTATTAGGATTGAAGGCACAAAGTCGCAAATGTGCAATAACCTTAATTATGTATCTAGTGAGCAAGTGTTATGTTTTGTTGTCTTTGATGTGTGTCGAACTGCAGGTGTATCAGCAGTTGTAGTGTATGCATCCATGTTTTTGTGTCATATGCTGCTGGTGAAGCAGCAGGATTGCGTCATGTATGCATAGAGTGTTTGTATGTCCTGTAGTTTATTTATTTGTAAAGTGCAGCAGATTATGTGTAAACAAGAGTTAGTTACAAAAAATTGTGAGTAGTTAGGGGAGTTAGTTTGCAGTTATTCTAGGTCCAAAAAATGAGCACAATTATAAAAATAGCAGTTGGAAAAAAACTGCTGTTGTAACCAGCATTTGAGGAAAAAAATCAGAATGACAAGCAAGTCCAATTTTACTCAGACATTTTGTTTTCATGAGATTGTTCAGATCTCTTAACGAACCCAGTCTAATGATTTAACATAGCTAAACGTGGTAGAAAATCAATTTAAGAATAAAATTGCTGCAGAGTATGTTCATAATAGACCTATTAATAGAAACTATATTCAATCGTATAACAAATTGGAATCAGAGCCAGCTCTCATACAAGAATTGAAGCAACTTCAGCAAAGAATTGAAGCCTTTATGGTGATGTATAAGGAAGACCAGGAGAGGATGGAAGCAAGGCAACAGAAGTTGGTGCACAAGATGGCCAGCCCATCCCTGTCCTGTCTCTGATCAGCATGTGGAAGAGGGCAGTCATAGAAGCACATTGATAACAGCATGAACCATAGTGAATGAAAATGAAAAAAGGCATAACCACTCCAGAATTTTCAAAGTTTGGATTTCCAAGGTATGATGAAAGTGTAGAGCCAATTGGTTGCTCAATCAATGTGAACATTTTTTTCAAACCCAGAAGATTGTGGAGTAGGAAAAAAGTATAGTTGTTGCATTTCATATGGAAGGCCATGCACAACTATGTTTCTTAAGTTGGAACATGATCAGCCATGTTATCTTGGGAAGAACTAAGTTCTTGTGCAATTACCCTTCCAACCTCCATTGCACAAGAAGTTAGCTAAGATGTCAAAATTGAGGCAAGTTGGATTGGTGGAAACTTATTAATGACAGTTTGAACAATTGTCAGCACAAGTAATGACATAAAATCTGGAGCAAGAAGTGGCTATAGCTATATGTGGGGTTAAGTGGTACATTGTTGTTGAGGTTAAGTTACATCCACCCAAAGATATCAATCATGCAATGGAGCCAAGCAAAGGGTTATCCATGCAAAAGATGATACCATCAGCAACAAAAGGATAACCAATTCAAGTGATACCTTGCATCCAACTCCTTACATCATGAGGTTAAGCTGATCAGAGATAAAAGAATGAAGAGCGAGAGGCCTTTGTTTTTATTGTAACAAGCCCTTTACCATAGTACACAACTGTAAGAAGATATTTTGGTTAGAGTGCAAGCATGAGCAAGGCCATGAAATATTTTTAGAGAAAGGTACAGGAGAGGGTGTGGCTAAAGGAGAGCTAACTATCCCTTGCATGTGAGATCATGCGTGTTCTCGAAGGGAAGAGTAATGAAACCAGTTATATGTGGTGTGCATTGAGCTGCTGGTGTATCAAAGCGGTTGTGTAAGTGTATTTCTGCTGCTGGTGAAGCAGCAGGGTTGTGTCGTGTAACTGTGAGTCCTGATGTTGTTTGTTTATTTGTAAAGTGCAATAGATTATATGCAAGTATGGGTTATTTATATCTAAGGTCTGTTATAGGATCGCTTTTCAAAATCGTGTGAAAAGTCTATTTACCACAATTTCTGGTTGATATTTAACCTTAGGAGTCTTCCTCCCATGCCTACCTATGGTGAAAATGATAACACGGGCTCGTTAGAGAGAACCTGTTGATCTCTGGTTGAACAACCACCAAGAAATTCTTTTTATGTTTTTGGAACCGAATGGAATTTTTCATTCCAGGAATCAGGGATCTTTGGTACAAGAGTTACATGGCAGTTACTGTACAAGAGATATCAGGCAGTTACTAACCAAACAAACACCCCACTAACTTATATAAAGTGCCACTAACCTGTCCAATTCACCCATAACTACTGACCCAAGGACCTGACACTTCACAGACCACATCAACTGAAAATAACAACCCACAATTAAAACACATATTTACAGACACAGCCAAATCACAGGTACTCTACAGAAAACACAGACAGCACCACTTCGACCTTTACATCAACATAAGATAACAATACACAACAACAACTAACTACACTAAGACAACCCCAAGCTCTTACTACTCCACACCCCTCTTCTTCTTGCATGTATAAACATGCTGGAAAGGCACCACCTCGTACTGTGAGTGTGAGTTATTAACCTCACACGTAGCAAGGTCCTATAAAAATAAATGGAGGTTACAGTCTACACACACTGTCAGAGGGAGGTAGTGCACACAACCTGACAAATATATTGTCGTTGTTACGTCGAGGTCAGTCTTTGGGAATGATTGAACAACGATTGGCAGCGTGAGTTGTAGGACTCATGGTTTCAGCTACCAACATACCAAAGCTAGATAATTTGTTGATTGTTAAAGTTGTAGGTCTGCCAAAGATATACATGCAGACCAATTTCGTTGGGCCTATTTGTTCGGAGATGTGGCAGAATTTTGTTGATGACAATGGGATGGTTGTGATAGGCGTTTCTTCCCTTCCATACATGGCCCGGTTTGATAAAGTGGGTGTTGGTTTGCCTTCTCTTACCAATCCTTGAGGACAAGGAACTTGTCAAGGGGGAGGCAATTGATATGACCCACTATGTTTAGTAGTATGTGTTTAGCGTGTACAGCTGTATGCGAAGGGGTGCTGATACGGCAAATGCTATTAGATACTATCAGCTAGTTACCCCTATATATAAGTATAGTTGGTTAGATAGAGATAGACAGATATTTTCTTGATTATTGGAAGTTAGTTCTTATGAGCATCTTGTCATGTTTGTTAGTTTGTGAGCTTTTAGCTCATGGCTCTTAACTTGTGAAAGATTAGGGTTTTAGTAATCAAATTTCACTAGAAAATATCAATAAAAATTTGAGGAAACTGTAAAAAATCCTTCTAAATTTTGACATAGGTACGGATTTTCTCCTTAAACTTCCAAAATGAGATTTTTTACTCCTTAAACTTTGATTAATCGGTAAAATAACTCCCATAACCCTTAAAATTTGATTTTAGTGCGTAAACACCTTTTGAACTTTAATTTTGATGCACAAACGCCCTCCTAAACTATAAGGTGTTTAGAGATATTTACGCACTCAAATCAAAGTTAAACAGGTGTTTATGTACTAAAATCAAAGTTCAAAGGATGTTTCTATACCAAAAATAAAGTTTAAAAGGGTTATAAGAATTATTTGTCACTTTATGAAAATTTAAGAGATAAAAAAACTCACTTTGAAAGTTTAGGGGATCAATCCGCACCTAAGTAAAAGTTTAGAAGGGTTTTTTGTAATTTCCCTTAAAAATTTTTAGTTTTCTATTGTTAATCTTTTAGTTCATATCTATGTGTGTGTGTGTAATTTTACAAATAGAATCAAGCATGCATGTAACTTCTGTGTTTGAGATATTGAGAATGCATTTCCTCTGGTCCATTGTCAAAAAACTTGCTTTACTAAAACTCAATTCTATATCAAGTTGATTATGTGGAATAACTCCCTTGGCAACTCTGAAGTATTTGCCTTACAAAAGACACAATATCAACTTAACTCCAGCCAAGAAATAATGCCATAAAAAGCAATGGCAAAATGATAGTGTATGATAATCATTCAACTAATTATAGATGATACCATCAACTATGGGCAAGTAGTTGAAGGTTATCTGAAAATTGCACTAGATTCTGGATGAGCAGGATAATCAAACCATTAAATTTGAGCGATGTTTTTTCTTTTGGCAAAAATCTTCACTAGAATCTACAAGTTAATTATGATTTTAATGATTAAAATAATTGGATTACAAGAAGACTTGTGCAGGTGAAAGTATTTGTTCATCTTTCTGCAAATGAAGAAAGCATCTGTTGACTCAAAGGAAAGTGAGAGTGACTTGAGATCAAAGCCAAATGTTGAACTAGAGCATGGTATGGTATCTGGGCAGATATGTGCATGTGTAAATGATGAAGACTTATTCAACACCATATCAAAAAAAGGTATTCTTGAGTTTTCAGAAGACTTTTCTCGATCCAATGGAAAAATATGAAATTTGTGCAAAGGATCTACAGAGAAAATTTCACCACTAGAAATCAGCATTCTGCAATTAATACACCAAGCAGCTTGACAGTATTTGAGAAGATAGAAGTAACAGAACAAACCTGCAAGTTCAGCAGCATAATCATCTTGAGGCTGCTCCTCCGCAAATCTAAAATCCATGTTCCCAATATCCTGCAGTTCCTTAAATATCCATTCTTGGGGAGATGCTTGATGGAGCAATTTGAGGTACTGATAGACATATCCAATGATCTCACAAATCTGTGATTGGCATCAAATGGAGGAAAAGCAATATCAGTGGATAATCAAATAAGGAAAAGCCAATAGACAAAGTTGCCTCCATCAACTCAACATTTTACTTCAGTATACCAAATAATGTCATAGAAACTTAACAAGAAAAATTAATTTGAACAATCTTGATCTCGAAATTATTTGATCCAAAGACATTAAATCATGCAGTCTCTTTGACAGCATCTGGTGTAACATTATACCGCATTGTTAGCCAAATACATGTTCTCATAGGAACGAGTGCAGAAGGAGCTGACATAATTGACTACTTTTGATGGGAAAAGAATCCTTTAACAGTGAGTGCAAAAGCACATTGAGCCCATCTAAAACAAAGGAGCTTCTTAACTGAATATGCAGAGAGTAGCACATAGTAATGTAAACAAAAGCTTGTGTATCGAGGAGAACGACTATAAAAGTGTCAAGACCACAATAACTTAAATAACCAAAATAATGATATTTAAGAAAACGCTGATCACCGTATGGATTCGCTTAGAGAGACAGCATTGATTCACTTAACGAAATTCACTTAGAAGATTAGATTGCACCATGTATTTCCAGGGAGGAGGGTTTAATTAGACATTTAAATTGTTTCCTAATTCATGTAGACTCTAATAGGCATATAGCACTCTGCCATTAGTACTTCATTGTGGAAAGACATGTTTATCCAGTTACATATCAAAGCTCTTCTGTATATATTTCATGACAAGCTGACAATCTCTCCAGCCATGAAGCGCACACAAGATGGGATAATATGACATATAAAAGCATCTACCAACCCTTGCATTCACACTTGAGAAATGATATCCATCCAATAACACCACCACTCAAAGTCTTATTACCTCTATGTAGGGCTGGCTATATGAATCATGCTTTGCCACTAGACCATCTTACACATGCTTCCATCATATTCTTATCTATAGATCACTCCAACTTTCTCTTTAATACTATCATTTCTTATCTTATCAATTCTCATGTCTTTCACTGTCATCTTCTGCCCATATCTATAATTTACTATCTAGAATTCACATCCATAAAGGATCTCTATAATACCTAAAGCAACTTTTCTTTTTTTTAGGTTGGGTGAGCTTTTTTTTTTTAAAAAAATTTAATTAAAAGATTACGATACAACGAAAGGGGAAGAGCTGAAACTGAAACGACTGAGTACTCAATATAGTCTGGTGCAAATTGAGAAGCAAGAAATTAAAAATAGGCACTTCTCAATCAAGGTTTCAGCTCCAAAGATCAGAGGAACAGGGGGGGCACACTTCCCCCTCTAATCATTTTCCAGAAGTTTTCTTCCCAACCGAACTGACTCCCCCCTTCACTTCCCCACCTACTACTTTTATATCTCTGCTATTACAATTATTAATCTACCCTTTTCTAACTTCCACAATTACAACACTACCCTCACATACAACAGTCACAACATAACACTGCACAACACTACTTGACTACTCAACTACATAACAATTCACCCATACAACACATACGACAGAAAACACATACTGCACATACTACAAAACACACCCACTACTGTACGCACATGACTACTACACTAGAACATACGCTACTGCTACTTGGCATGCCTTTTATAAACTCGTCATTGGTTGATAAACTCTTAGGTTCATCACAATACCTTCCCCTGTGAGCAATGTCCTTGTCTGCAAGGTTAAAATCTGGAAATTGCAACTATATAGCAACTGTATCCTCCTAAGTTGCTTCTTCAATTGGTTGATCTACCCATTGGATCAACACTTGTGGCACTTCCAATCCATCTCGCATCTCAAAATGCCTACCAACACCTTATGAGAATATGAATCAGCTTGTATGTCTTCCACAGAAAATTCAGCAGGTATGTCATGTAGCAATGGGAAGGAGTCATGAGATTTCCTGAGCAATGATGCATAAAAAAATGGGTGCATGCGACATTCACTTGGCAACTTCAACTTGTGAGCAACTTTGCCCACCCAGGCCACAATTTGAAAAGTACCATAGAAGCATGGCTCCATCTTGGAAGTAATCTTGATTCCAATCTTAGCTTGCAAAGCTAATCTTAGGCATAAAAGCACCCAGTCATCCACATTATACACCAAATCCTGCCTACATTTATTTGCCTATTGACAATTCTTCAATTGAGCTCTCTCCAAACTGTGTCTGAAACTTTGCAACATCTCATCTCTAGAAGTGCGTGCCACCTTCAAAGTAGGATTAGACACCTCATTTAACAAATATATGGGCAAGGAAGGAGGAGGATGCCCATACACAATTTCAAAAGGAGTCATACCCATCAAAGAATGAAAGGAAGTGTTTATAAGAAAATTCTGCCCAAACTAAGCCACATAACCCAATCATTTGGCCGCTCAAAAGCAAAACATCTCAAAAAACCTCCAAGCTTCTTTTCAAATTCTTTCTTTGGCCATCGGTTTTAGGATGATGGGTCAAACTAAAATGCAAACAAGTCCCATGCAATATAAACAACTCCCTCCCAAAACCACTCACAAACAAAGGGACTGTATCACTAACTATAGTTCTTAGAAGAACATGTAATGTGACCACATCCTTCATAAAGGCCTTAGCCACTGTCTTAGCTAAAATCGGATTTTCAAATGCATAAAATGTGCATGTTTGAAAAACGATCATTGACAACCAATATGACTTCAAACCCCTATGAGCAAGGCATATGTGTATTGAAATCTATAGATATATCTTTCTATACCGCTTGGAGAATACGTAGTGTATTCAAAAGACCAGCTGGAGATAAATCTTGAGTTTTGTTACATTGACATATTGCACAAGAAGTGACAAAATCAGCAACATCGTGCCTCATACCAAACCAAATAAATGTGAAGCCATCTGTCTAAAAGTACGAAATAGGAGATGAATGAAATTCATGCAAAAACATGTGTATCCAAGAAGAACCAACAGGTAATACAAAACTATCATGACAATGGAGAGTATCATTCACCAAATGAAAACCTGTTCCAACATCTACTCCTTCCTTAAGAAGCTGTATCTTAGCGAAAAAGTGTGGCATCTTTCAACACATCTTTGCACCTCTAAATCAGTCCAGATAGGACCTAATATGCCATCTACATCTATCTCCTCATACTCTCTTGATAGAGCATCAGCACCTCTATTCTCACATCCACCTTTATATTGTATATCAAATTCATACCCCAACAATTTTAACGACTAATATTGTTGATCAAATGTTATAATTCTTTTGAGTTAATAGATGTTTAAAACCCTTCTGGTCCATTTTCACCACGAATCTCCTACCTAATAAGTAGAGCCACTGTGGTTAATGGCCAACACCAAAGCCATTAACTCTTTTCGATATGTGGAATTCACAATGTACGATCCAATAGTGCCTTACTAAAACAGGCAATTGGGCATTGGTTTTGCATCAAAACGGCTCCCAAACCAATACCCGGAGCATCACACTCAATAGTAAATGGTTGGCTAAAATCAGGCATTGCAAACACAAGTGCTTGCAGTAGAGCTTGTTGAAGCTCTTTGAATGCTAACATTGCTTCATTAATCCAAGAAAATGTATTCTTCTTTAATTGAACTGTGAAAGGCTTACAATCTTCTCATAATTCTAGATAAACTTCCAAAAATATCCAAACCTAAGAAAAACGCTAACACCAAGATGTAAGAACTAGCCACTCCAACACACCCCTCACTTTGGTTAGATCCATGCTAACACTACCAGCAAATACAGTGAAACCTAAGTACTCCAAAGATCTCTTCACAAAAGTAAACTTCTTTTCGTTGGCTAAAAGTTAATGATACCTAACCACCCTTAGATGCTTCACATGTGAATCCACCTTTGCATTGTATATAAGGATATCATCAAAGAACACCAAAACAAATTTGTGAAAATATGGACAACATAAGTAACTCATTGTTGCCTAAAATGTAGTTAGGGCATTTGTTAACCCAAATGGCATGACAACAAATTCATAACATCCTTAGTGTGTTCTAAAAGCAGTTTTATAAAGATATCTTCAAGAGATATCTTTATTTGATGATACCCTGATTATAAATCAATCTTGGAAAAAATCGTAGGTCCATATAATTCATCAAGCAACTCAATAATAATAGGAATCAGGTATTTATCAGCCACAGTAGCTTCATTTACGGCCCTACAATTGACCCAAAAACAGCATAACCCATTTTTCTTCTTCACTAATATCACAGGACTAGGGAAAGGGCTTGAGCTAGCCAAAATAATCCCTACACTCAACGTTTCTTTAACTAGCCCCTCAATTTCATCTTTATCGACTTAGGCATATTTATAAGGCCTCACATTCACCAGCCCTACACCCTCCTTTAATGGATCAGCATATTCCTCAAGTAATTGAGCTATCTAACGATGTAGCTCATCAATATCAACCCTAAAACACGAAAAAATCATCCACTCATGGCAGGTTACATTGCTTCAAATCCTTCCACTTCCATATATTTTTATATCATATACTTGATTTATGCATAGAGGGATCATCTCTCAACACCAACTCATCATTTTTACAAGGGATCTTCATAGTCAAAGAAACCCAATCCACTTTAATCTATCTCATTGCTTGCAACCATGCTACAACCAATATCACATCCATACCACCAATATCCAGCACAAAGCAATCAACAAAAATTTCATAAGTATCAAAAAGTAATTTCAAATCTCTACACACTCAACTAGATATCAATTTATGACCATTATCTAACTTCACAAAAAATGTCAAAAGTATTTTCCACATTCAACAATAGAGAGGACACAGTCTAGTTGACACAAAATTGTGGCTTGTACCACCATCCACCAATATTGACACAAAAGTTCCCAAAATAGCACCTTCACATTTCAAAGTTTTAGGTCCATTCAACCATGTAAAGTTAACAAAGATAGCTCCATACCAGAATTATTTCTTTGCTGGTCAAAATTATGCATGGGCTGCACATCTTCATGACCTAAACTAAATGATCGGTCACATTTGAAACATAAGCCTTTATTGCTTTGGTCCAGATATTCAAGATATTTCATTTGTTTAGGTCCTTTACAATAGTTTCTAACCTGATGTTGCTCGCCACTAAACAATCCCTTGTATTCAATATAGTTCAGTTTGAGTTTACTCCACCATTGTTCATACTTCACACACTAAAGCCACTAATAGAAGGTCCCTGCTATTTCCAAGTAATTAATGGAGAATCGTTTACATAGGAAGTAGAATTTCTCATTCATAATTGAGGAGTAATGTTTGACATTTGAGTGGAGGAATTAACCCACATCACACTATCCTTGCTTCAATTCTTCATCTTCTCTTCTCCTCGATCTTGTTTGAACCACCACAACTCCATGCATAAATTCTTACTTGATATTCAATGCGGATTCTCCTGCCTCAACAACATTTAAGATGCAACCAGGCAAATTGTCGTAGGGTACTCGACCTGTCAAATCTGATAGAAACCTTATAGGGTTTAGGATGGGTTTTGGGATATTGGTCAAAACCTATTAGAGTTTAAGGTCAGATTTTAGGATTACAAAGAAATCTAATGAGAAACCTAACTTGATAAAAGTAATAAATTAATAAAAATATTTACTTAATCTTCATGCCATGCTTGCCCTACACTGTAAAATATATTTCATTTTCGAATTTCATTTGAGCGTAAATTGATAAGTGTGACCATAATCCTATCTAATTGCTTTTTACTCTACTCTTTCCTTTATCCCATCCAAACCCTATAAAAACAAACTCCTATAAGGTCATCTAAACACCATAAAAGCATTCAATTTTCATAAGACTCATCCCAAACCCACTCCGGTTACATCCCTAAGCAACATTTATAGGCTTGAGAATTCTAACCTTAACATGAATCCCATCCTTTAAATGCCAAGAAAATACCCCAACAATTGAAGCTCCATCATCTTAAAAGCTTAAGAAATTAAGATTTCAAAGTCTTCAACATAGTTTGCTACTAAAGAGAGTTTTAAGTGTTGATAAACTTTTGAAGGGGTTAAATGAGAGTTATCCACCATAACGAGTCATCATCTCCTATTTCATTCTCCCCCAATCAAAATTAAGAATCTTACATTTCAACATCTTTAGCCAATAGCCTTCATGTATATAGAAGCTAATGAAACCTTCTTGTCCTCCATGGTTTGATGAATTTCAAAATAATATTTGGCCATGGTAATCCATTTGATTGGGAATTGGACTTCGAAGAAAGGGAGAGATAGCATATGTTCAATATTCTTCATCAATCACTAATTATAGATTATCCCATACACCTATGTGTTCAATCGAGACTCTTTCTTCCTCGACAATCCGAATCCTAACTGAGCTCAACACTTTCTTCCTTACTTGAATTTCTCTCTATATTACTCTCTAAACATCATGAAGCATTGATTTAATGGTCTTCATTAAGCCAAAAATACTAGAGCTTAAATTCTTTTCCACTGTCGAAATCTAATGTAACTTTGCCAAGCTTTCACATAACTCTTCATTCAATTCTTGAACATTCTTCTCTAAACTCTCCACTCTTGAATCCATCTTAGCCATCCTCAAATCTTCTTATAGACAGCACTAATTGAAAGAACTGAGCACTCAATATAGTCTAGTGCACAATCAACAAGCAAGAGATCACCAATAAGGACTTCTCGATTAATGTTTTGGCTCCGAAAGGACTAGGGAGTATGGCACAGACTTTCCTCTCCAATCTTTTTCCATAAGATTCTTCCCAACCAAACTAACTCCTTCACTTTTCCTACCTACTTTTATATCTCTATTGTTACAGCTACTAATCTACCCTTTTACAACTTCTACAATTACAATATTACCATCACATACCACAATCACAATAAAATACCTACACAACAATGCTTGACTAAAACACTCAATTATGTAACAGTACACCCGTACAACATACAACAGAAAACACATTACACATGAAATACTATACATGCCCAACTTTTGTACACACACTTAATACTACACCAAGACCTACACTACTACTACTCAGCACACCTTTTATAAGCTCTTGCCATCAATTGATAAACTCTTGGATTCGTCACACCAACAAAACAATCTAAGCATCCTCAAGGGTGATAAAAATACTAGAGCAAGAGAATCCAAACACCCTAAAGATGATAGAAAAGAGCATGAAAAGCCAAGACAAAATAACAAATCACGAGCCGACACCTTAGGTTCTATAACGTTTTACTCTTCTTAATCTTCTCAACATGAGTAGCTCCAAAAGATTTCTGAGAGGCCTAACCAAAACGAGAAGATATAAGATGTCCTCCAAAAAGTTAAACTAATGTCATGTCAAGAGAGGAGTCTATCCCTAAAGATTCATCAAAGCTTGAAGGTTCATCTTTGATATGGATACCAAAACATGCCAATTCGAAGGCCTTCATCGTATCTCTCACCTCTCCAAAGGTCCCAAACACCATTTCAATTAGAGGAGTCTCATCCACCTTATTAACTAAATCAGTGTTTACCAACCCTTCAGATGGGCAAGGATCAAGCAAAGGGCTATCGTCATTCAAAGTGCAATCTGTCTTTTTTATGACCAAAAGTCTTACAAAGCACTTGTGCAATCTATGCAAAAGTACTATTTCCTCTAACATGTCCAAGCACCCCTACACTTATCACTACTTTTCAATATGTCTTAAATAACTTTAATGTACACTACTCTTACACCTTTTTTATTCCAAAAACTCTACACAAGACTTCCCTAGAAACTTGATCGTATATCTTTTCTAAGTCGATGAACATCATATGCAACTCTTGTTTCTTCTCTAGATATCTTTTTACTAATCTTATCATAGTTAAATAGCTTCTAACATAAATCTAAATTGATTCTCCAACACAATAATTTCTCTCCTCAATCTTTTTTTCAATTACCTACTCCAAAACATCCATGTTACTACTCATTATTTTAATGCATCTATAATTTATACGGTGTTATATTTCTCCTATATTTTTATATGATGTATTTACCATTTAGACCTTCATATTAATATAAGCAAAATAAAAACCTATGCTTATAGTCAAGTCAACCTTTTAGAAGAAATAGTACTTCTATACAAATTTCTCTAATTTCCTTTTTCTTTGTTAATCAGATCATTTAGTTTAATGGAAAAGTAGGATATATTAATTACCTTCTCTAAGCCAAAGTCCGTCAGGTGTATGGACATGCCAAAAATATAGGCTATAGAAGATCGATGCATTCCTTCATCTCCTACACCAGCGCTTACTGAAGTAGCCCAACCCCTAACTTTTAGTAGTGAATGCAAGCTTCCTTTCCCCTCTGAAAATTAGTAGTTGAAGTAAATAAAGGAAGATGGTAACATATCAACAACATGACATGTGATTAGAGAATTCAAGGCAAAAGAAAGAAAGACTTGCAACCAAAAGTGAGATATGATTTACCCCAAAAAAAAAAAAAAAAGAATAGCAAAAATCTGTTAGATATGCAAAAGTCTGCTTTTAAGGAGGAACGCACAATGATAATACCACAAACAAGAAAGAATAGGTAAATAAATAAACCCTGAATTTGAGATTTAGGTCTAAGCTATCATGGCCTAGCCCAGGCAATGTCTACAAGGTCGATGAACCAAGCTAAAATGATGATAACTTCCTTGAATTCCCACTCCTTCAATGACAGTATATCTTCATATATATAATGAGTTAATTCTTTCAAGAACCAGGAGTAGCCACATTGCTTATCAAACTTATGAATTCCTTTGTTAATACAAACTCAAGAAGTGTAAACCAAAAAGAGACTACTAGCAAAGCTTATTCTTTTTTTCCCCCCTTTTAAAGAAAAATCCTGCTCACTAATAGAGAAGGGAGAAATTGATCAAAGAAAAATTAAAAGTGCTCAATGTTTTCAAGACTAAGGACATTGCTCAAAATCACAAGCATGTAATCAACGTGTTTAGGAAACTAAAGCAATTTAATAAAGTAAAATAGTTTTGCATCAATTAACTCGGTACCATGTCCAAGAAGATGAGCTAAATAATCTTCTGGCTTCTTCAGGTAGTCCTGACGAAGGCACGGCAATATCCAGCTCAACTCAAGGATGTGAACATCTTTGACAGCCTCCAACCTGTAAATTTTACCAGCCTTCCAGATAGCCATTTCCAACCTTTTATCAATTTCAAGTTGAGGACCCTTTTTCACTCTCTCAAACAATTCCACAACCCAGCTCTCAAGAAGGTCTAATGGCTCTGCAGAGTAAAAAGCAAAGCTTTTTCAAAAGGCCATGTCAAATACAATTCCAACAGGGAGAAATTGGCTTTCAGCTTAATGCATCTTATTTTCCTCAAAATGGAATAGTTCTATAGAATTCACATCAATAAAAGGCTGCAGTTTGCAATCTAACATTAGAAGAGTCACTGGCATGCTGTTTGGAAAATATAAGTCTGGAAGTTGTATATCTATATGATCTATGCAACCAAAATAAGTGTTGCCAAAATCCCTGCAATGTTATTTTTTTTCTAGGCATTTAACACTTAGCCTTGGACAAGAGAATCCACAGAAATCCAAAAGTAATAAAAAGATCACCTCCTCCAATAACAACAAGCTTCATCAAAGCACCGTGGTAGTAATCCTCGAACAACTTCAGTATATGTTCCCGCAAATTGACTCCTTTCTTTATTGCATCCACCAGGCTCTTCTTATTCCCTTCATCAAAAGAAAACATATAAATAGAAAGTGTTCCACTTAAAGAGGCTGAAGGTGAATTTGCCTAAGAAAGGATGTGATGTGAAAGCTTACCCCAGAAGAACCTTTTAAATGGGTGCCCAGCTGCTGAAGTATGACACTGAAGTTGCTGAAGGCGACAAGCATCATTTTGCAAAACCTGGTTAAATTCTGATTCAAAGAAAGTAATTTCATCTTATCAAAAGTGACAAAAAAAGGCTATCCAACAATAATCATTGTTCTTGTAAAAGAATTTCTCTTAATCAATGACGGAAAGAACTCTCTGGACTGGGTAAGCCAAATAAAGAGTAGCAAACCTGAATCAACAGCAAGCACCTCCCGATCCATCGATTCCATTTTGACAAGTGGGGAAATAAAGAACTGGGAAAATCTGAAAGAGTAGAACAAAATAAATTAATCAGAAAATAAGAGTATACATATTGTGTAATGAAAGACGGAAGAAGGGGTCCAACCTCTTCAAGGCACCTTTAAGGAACTCGGGTTTTACTTCAAAATGATAGCAGGTATGCTCAGTTTCGGTATATGCATTAGAGCAACCTCCATGCTTGGACAAGTAGCTATCGTACTGGTGGTGATAGTAATGGCAATAGAAATTATTAGAAAGATGTATGTAGCAAAATTGTGCCATGATATGTGCAAATATATGTTAACAGAGTGGAGTAGATGCTGCAGCGGCTTATGGAACATTATATAATAGCTAGGAGAAAAAAACAGAGATAGAAAAGATAGGGATGACCTCATTCTCATCAGGAAAATCAGCACTTCCCATGAACAGCATGTGTTCTGCACAATTACAAGTACACCATAAGAAACAAAAACCAAAAGGATCAAGATTGCAATCCAGTAAATACGGTGTGTGGGGTATAGTACAGTAATGAGAAAACCTAGAAAGTGAGCGAGGCCCTGTGCCTCCATAGGATCGGAGAAGCTTCCCATTCCGACGCACATGGCCGCTGCAGCCTGAATTAGCAATGCTTGCATCAATAACATGACCAGTGAAATATAACGAAAGTATCAATTCATTTTCAACAGCAATATCGATAACCACCTTCTTGCTATGCTTTTCCTTTCTTTTCTTCGTTCCTTTGTCGTCATCGTCTCCTTCTTCTTCATGGTAATCTTCTTCCTCTTCCTCTTCATCTTCATCACCATCATCATCATCATCATCGGAAGAAGAAACAAGTGGTTGTGGTTGACCATGACCTTGACCTTGGGAATAAATCTCAGGGTCATGAACAAGCAAAGCGCAGAGTCCATTATGGAGTTGAATGAGTCTGTAAAGACGTCTATCATTCGGAGACTTCATAACCACGCTATCATCCCTAAAACTACAACCGCCTACTACTGCTCTATTGTTGTTAGCAACCATGGTGTTGGTGTTTGATTTTGAGTGGAGAGACAATAAGAATGGAGTATAAATATAATGACTATTCCTATGAGTATTCCGTGCAATAACTACACCGGCAGTTCGCCGACACAAACGCAAACCGACCAAGTTATTGCTGGTCTTTTGAATTGGAATTGGAATTGGAAGGCGACTGATACTGATGATACTCAACACTCCAAACCTATAAGACCCCACATTCATACACACAATCACCTTCCTCTTCCCCTCCCAATATTTCTCTTTGCCCCCAATTCAATGATCCCTCGACATTTTCACTCTCACAGTAGACACCCAAACCAAACTGAAAATCACATCCACGGTTTCGGTCCACGTGTATCGGATTCGTTTCACCTTTTAAAACTATTTAATTTCGTTAAGAGAAAAAAAAAAACAATAATAAATTACAAAACACATCATTTGCTTAGATCTATGTAAAAGTCAGCTCTACCGCCCAACCCGACATGGACGAGGCCGAACTAACCATTAATCTGTTGAGCCCTAAGGTCGACAATTCGGTCTTAGTGAACCAACGAGTTGGCCGAGTCTTAAATCGATGGCTTGATCCAGTGATTCGAGCCACTGGTTCAAAGTCGTACCAATAAAAAAAAAAAAAAACAGAAATCATATGGGAATAATTTAGTTAGCTTTTACCCCTTATGAACGTCGACAACCTTTATTGAAAAAGATAAAAACTGCACGCTACCCTACATGAATATATGGTATATACATGAAAGGCTAAGCTAAAGGCGAGAGAAATAACACGTATGAATGTGATGATAGGAATCCCTAATTGTGTACAAACGTTGGAATGGGAATGTGGGTATCGATAATATATTCTGAGATCGAGATTCGAGTAAAGAATCTTCTTATTTTGTAATTTGTGTTACTTTGATTGATGTTACTTAACATTATAATATATAATCATGCCCTCGTAGTCTAGATGAATTATTTTGAAATGGAAGAAGAAAATTTGAATAAAAATAAAATTTTTAATTTATTCGTTACTACATATCAACATAAAGTTTTACAATTAGTTGAAAAAAAAATTGAAAATGACAAATAGACCACAACTTATTTATATTAATTGAGAGAAATGCAAAGAAAAAAAAAACTGACGATTTTAGGGCTATAGAATTGATCTTTAAACTACTAGTCCAGCCAATCCATTTTCGGCCTGTAAACTGGCAATTCGAAGCCAATTCATCTTAGTGACCACTTGTACATTTGCTTAATTTATATTCACTTACCCTTTGTGTTCCTTATTGAGAGTAAATAACAAATTCTACCTCTTACAAGTTAATAATTCTTCCAAAAATGGTTCTTAAATTTCCTTTCTATTATAACTAACAAGGCATGGTTTTTCTTTAGTTAGTGAAACATTTTACATAAATTAGAAGAATATGATATGTGATTTAGCATTTTTTTCAATAACATTTTTCCCCCTTTCTAGTAATTGCATTGCTTGGTAATAAGTTTTTTCTCTTCTATTATCAAACCTCCTAAGAAATAGAAAATGCATTCTTTGTCCTGAAGATGCCTTAAACAAAACTAGGTCTAAGTTAAATATTAATGGTAGTTTAGGTCAAGATAAAGTAGTAGTGGTGGTATTCTTAGGGGTTGCCATGGTGATGTAAATGGTGTTTTAGATCTCCATCAAACTATGCTTCAGTTGATGCTATTGAACCAATAGCTTTAGTTGAGGGTTTTGAATATTACAAATAGTTCGGTTTCACAAGAAACTTGATTGAAACAAACTCTAAGATTGTGTTTAGATGGCTTCTAATGATTATTATCATGTGGAACCTTTGGAATGATGTCTCTTGGGAAAAACCTTCTTAGAAGAAATTATAGACTAGGTTTGCCACAATTGGAAAAAGAAAAATGCATTGGTTAGCGGGCTTACAAAAAAGGTTAAAGAGAGTTGATGAAGTTTCTTTAGGAAGGAAAATCTCAATTTAACAAGGAGTTCAAGAAAATTCCACTTCAAGACAAGATTGGATTTAGAAATTTTAAATAATAGCTTATTGATTCTTGTTTGCATTTCCTCTTATCTTGTAATTTTTCTTTTGGAATTTTGAATTAGATAATGTTTTGAGAGTAGCATTCACTATCCTCTTTTTGTTTTTCATTTTCTAGCATGCTCTATTTGTAAGGGGAGTAGTATCCATTATTTATGTCTTTTGCAAAAATAAGTGTTATGTAAAACTAAGAGATCAAATCTATGCCCCTCTCCTTTGTACTCTCTTTTTCTATTAATAAAATTTGGATCCAAAAAAACACCTAAATCCCCTTCCCTTCCCAATATGAGTATGCCAATAAAAAAATAAAAACACATTACCTATGCCTATCCCCATTAAGCAATTATTAGCATGTAATTAAAAAAAAAAAAAACCTGTAACCAGAAATATCCCCAAAAACCCTATATGATACGAAAAAACAAAAAACCTAAAAGAACAAATCCGAAATTCTTCTCTTTTGTTTGATTTCTTCACTTAAGGTTTGGGAATGTAAAGAATGATTTTGAGCATTTAACCAAGGGTTCCTTAAGAATCTATATCCAATTTTATCGGCTTATGGAACTAATGTATGTCATTTTGGGGTTTTGATATTACATAATGAAGAATAGTACAAATCATGAGTTCATTTATAACAGTAATAGCAACAATTCAATTGTAAGGGCATAAAGCTTATATATTTGATCAAAGGAAAGTTGTTGAATTGTTTTGTCCTCATAAATAAAAAAAAAAAAAAGGGATTGCTGGACTTGGGATTCGAGTATTTTTTTTTATATAATAAAATAGTTTTTTAGTTAAACATATCATTTGTTTTTAAAGTACATTTTTGCAAGAAAAGACTTATATAATTGTCAAAAAATAACCAAGTTGACTAAGGACAAAAATAAGTAACCAAGGCATTTTTCATAAGGTCATTCGAGTGGATAAATCAAGCCATCAAATGACACAACTTCAACTACTAAACTCATGTACGTCAGGCTAGTTTTGATGAGGCTATTCCAACAATACTCATTAGGCACCCGAACAATCCTTGAATTTGTGCAAAGAGTTTGAATGGCCACTAAGAGAACTCTAAATGATGTACTATTCTCTAGCCATTAGAATTTTTATAGATTTGAGAAGACAAATAAAGTAGTAACTAGTTTTTCTTTCGGCTTACAAATACACTCCTTCAAGCAAATATTACAAAAGTTTTAAGAGCAAAAAACATTGTACTGATCTTAATAATCCCATTTATTCTTTTGTATATAAATTTGTTGAAATATTAAGAGAAGAAAAAATTAATCCAAAGAGAGTGTTCTTTTGTTATATTTCTTGAAAGCATTAGATTTGCACTTGAGATCTTGCAACTTGTAACATTAAGTTATAAATAACCATATTTACAAAGTTTGTGTAAATTCCCCTTAAGTAGGTACCTTGTGACTAGAAAGCTAATAGGTATCCAAACTCCATGTTGAAATTTGGCTCGATTTCTCCATCTTAATTATTTATTTTTTCAGCAATTTATTGTGTTTAGTGCATATTTATTGTGAAGTTAGTTAATTAAACCTAACTTGTTTAAGTATTTCAAGATGCACACTTAAGTTTTCTCATATGAAAATATACATTTAATCTTTAATATTAGCCTAATATTCTATTTAAAATGTCAATCATTTTTCCCTTTTAAGTCATCAGTACTTTCCAACTTCTATGAAATAAGACTTTCATCAACTCTATTAAGTCTTTTGTTGACCATTCATATACATCAACTTCTAATTAGTCCATGATAATCAATATAATAAATAATAATGTTAAATATATTTAATCACATGATATAATTAAACTAAAAAAATAATGCATAGAAGGCTATATCCAGTTTTGGCCTTTAAACCTAATGTTACATCTCGAAAGTAGTAAAGTTGTAATAGTCCTACCATATACACTAGCTTATGATAGAAGCTAGTTGTTATGATAGGAGAACAAGAACAACAAAGTATGGAAGGACAAGGAGAGACATCAAAGAACCCACAAAGCTTAAAGATTACGTTAGATATTGAGTTGGAAAAATAGAATTCGGGAGTCGCTTTGCAACTAATAATTAGTTATAGAATATGATAGTACATCTAACAAATTTATTTGCATGTAATAGATTATAACTGTACAATAACAAGAAACAAAAAGAATATAAATAGTATGAAGAGAGAAAGAGAAGTTATGAGAGTTTTCCCTTTGAAATTGTTTCTCACAATTGTTTAGAGTCGCTGATCTCTTAAAGAGTCAGCAATTGCAAAACCCTATTCTTCCTTTCATTTGTAAGAACCTTGTACAACACATGTACAAGACAATGTGAGTATAGTTAGAGAGATCTACGCATAATACATATAGATCTGCTTTTCATTCATGAAAATCGAAGCAAGATTAAGAGAAAATAAAAACCCTAGATTTCACTATAAGGTAGGTTCGAGAGAAATACAAAAGACAAAGTGAGAGAGAGAGAGAGAGAGTAAGAATGTACCTTGATCGTACTAAGACATATGTAGAGAGAGAGAGAGAAGACAGTGATATTTTAGTATTTTATATGTGAAGGAAGAGAAGAGTGGGCCAAGTCTCTCATAGGCCTATCATTTGGTATTTTCATTGATCATCATTTGTTGATCAACATTATAGTCCAGTTATCATGGCCAACGATACAAGAGGAATATCAAGTTTACAAGAAGACATTTAGAAACACGAGGTAAGATTTGTATCATTGGAATCAAGAATGGATAATATGGAACATATGATGACAGAACTAAATGAAAATTTCAAGAATTTTCTCAAGACTTTTCAGCCTTCAAAAAAGAATCAGAAGAATTTAGGAGTAAATGAGGATTCTTCATCATTTTCTTCACAAAATGAGCAAAAGTCACATCAGTATCATAGATCCATTAAGTTAGATTTATCGAAGTTTTTAGGATAAGACCCAAAATCTTGACTTTTTAAAGTTAATTAGTTTTTTAAATTTCATGAAGTACTACTATCATAGAGGTTATAAATGGCTTCTTTTGCCATGAAAAATGAAGCCTTATAATGGTTTCAACGATTAACAAAGAATGCTTTGTTAACTACTTGGTCAACATTTGAAAAAGAGTAAAATCAAGATTTGGAACTTTAATCTTTGAAGATTACCAAGGGAAATTATCCAAATTAGTGTAGAAAAGGTCAGTATTGGAGTATCAAAATGAGTTTGAAAACTTACTCAATCACATTTTCGGATTGTTTAAGAGCTTTATTCAAAGTTGCTTTGTATCCAGTCTTAAAGCCAATATTCAAGTAGAGGTTATATCAACTTGACCATCGTCTTATTTAGAAGTAGTACATTTGGCAAAGTTACACAAATCCAAGTTGCAAAGACTTGTTAATAAGTCATTTTCTTATACAAAATCTCAATATCAACCATCTTTTTCAAACATATTTTTTACAATAAAAACACAAACCCATCTTTTCTTTCAAAACAGAACTACCAACCATCTTTTCAAAGACCTACCAATTCTACTACATCATCTTAAGCCTCAAACAAAATAACCAACTAAAATACACAAAATAAAAACAATTCCCAAATTTCCATGCATAAAACTTTACCTATAAAAAACTGACAATTGCTGAATTGGCTTTAAGAAGGGAAAAGGGAGTATGCTATAATTGTGACGAGAAGTTTTGTAAGGGACACATGTGCAAAGCTAAATTTTTAATAATAATACAACCAGAAGAAATGGAGGATGAAAAGTTAGTAAAACAATTAGAGTCACAATAAGTAGAAGGGGAAGATTCCGATGAATTGGAAACATCTGATCCAGTTGAAATCAGTTATCATGCATTGTCTAGAGTTTTAGCTCTTAAAACATTAAGGCAAAAAGGAAAAATTAAGGGTAAGGAAGTATCAATTTTGGTTGATTCGGGAAGCACACACAATTTTATTTAGGTAAGTGTAGTTAAATCATTAAATTTACCTATTTTAGCTATACTTGTATTCTCTGTAATAATTGGAAATAGGGATAAATTGATATGTTCATCCATGTGTCATGTTGTTTCTTTGGTGCTGAATGATATTGCATTTTCAGTGGATTTTTATATATTAGAAATCTAAGGTGCAAAATTGGTCCTAAAAATACAATAGTTAACTACATTAGGACTAGTAACTTTTAACTATAAGCAATTAACAATGACATTCCAGATGGATGGAAATGTAGTAGATTTACATGGCTAAAGTGATGTATCAGTAAGGAGAACTGAATATAATCAATTAAGGAAATTGGTTAAAACAAACAATGTTGCTTGTTTGTTTCATTTGGTAGCTTAAAAGGGTGATTCATCCATTTGTACAACCAACAATAACTCTACAAAGGAGTTATTAGGTAGATTCGAGGATATATTCACAACTCCAATGTCATTACTACTTTTGCAATTGGTCCAACATTACATTCATCTTAAGGATAATAAATAAGCAATTAATGTCCTTTCATACCGATATCCTTATTTTCAAGATGCTGAAATTAAGAAACTTGTTCAAGAAATATTGGAGTCTGGCATTATCAAGCTTACTACTAGCACTTTTTCTTCTCCAATATTACTAGTAAAGAAGAAGGATGGCTCGTGGAGATTTTACATTAATTACAAAGTGCTACACCAACCCATAATACTAGATAAGTTTCCTATTCCAACCATGGATGAATTACTGGATGAGTTAGGGACAGCTACTATTTTTTCTAAGATGGATTTAGGAGTGAGGTATCATCAAATACTAATGTACCTAGAAGATTTCACAAGATGACTTTTTGCACTTATGAGGGGCATTATAAGTTTCTGGTAATGCCATGAGTTTCTAGTAATGCCATCTGGTCTGTCAAATGTACCAGCCACATTTCAAGCAATAATGGATAACATATTTAAGGCTTATTTGCACAAGTTCATAGTGGTTTTTTTTTTTTTTATGATATTCTCATTTACAGTAGGATATTTGAAGAGCATCTTAAGCATTTGGAACAAGCACCAAATTGTCTTAGAGAACACAAGTTTTATTTGAAGAAATCCAAACGTTATTTTGGCCAATAGGAGATAGAGGATTCAGGCTATATTGTGTGTACAAAAGGTGTAAAACCTTATTCGAACAAGTTGAAGGCTATTCAGGAGTGGAAGCAACCAACAAATGTTAAGCAGTTGAGAGGATTTTTGGGAATAGCAGGCTATTACAAGCATTTTGTGCGCAACTACTCCAAGATTGCAACACCATTAACAAATTTGTTAAAAAATGATACGTTTGAAGAAGCTCAAGAAGCTACTAAAGCATTTGAAGAGTTGAAAAATGTTTTAATAACACTACTTGTACTTGCTCAACCAAATTTTACAAAAACATTCATAGTAGAGACAAATGCTTTAGGATTGGGAATAGGAGTTGTCCTACATCAAGGGACAAAACCAATTACTTATTTTAGTAAAAAGTTGAGTTTGAGATTAAAAAATCCGATACATATGTCAGGGAACTGGTAACAGTAGTAGAAGCGGTAAGGAAGTAGCACCAGTATATGTTAGGTTGGCATTTTGTCATACGAACAAATTAGAAAAGTTTGAAAGAAATCATAACTCAGGTTATTCAAACACTTGAGCAACAACAATACATGGCTAAGTTGATGGGATACAATTATCATGTAAAATACAAACCAGGGGTAGAAAATAAAGTGGCAAATGCCTTATCTAGGCAATTTAATCGGTAATTTCAATTGATGGCAATATCATTACCATATTTTGATTTCATTACACTCATAAAACATAAATTACACAAGAATGTTGAATGGATAAAGCTAAAGGAGTAGTGTAAAAGAGGGGAGTCAATTGCATTATGCTTAATATATAAAAATGAATTGTTGTTTACAGGTCACAAGATTTATATGCCTATAAATGATATTTTGAAGGCATTGAAACAAAATTTGACTAAGGCACGGTAGAGAATGAGGTCCTTTATAGACTAACATAGGACTGACAAGGAGTTGTAGGTAGAAGATTATGCCTATGTCAAATTACAACCGTATAGGTAAACTACATTAGCCAACAGACGTTCTTATAACTATCTAGGCGTTATTATGGAACATTTTAGGTTCTACAGAGAGTGAGACCAGTAGCTTATAAATTAGCTCTACCAGAAACGTCTCAAATACATACGTTTCCTTATTGAAGAAAGCAGAGGGCAACATGGATGTATAGAGAATATTACCAAAAATGGCTATTACTAATCATCCTATAGTAAAGCTCCTAGTTGTTCTAGATACTTGAGACATACTTAAACAAGGAAAGATGGTGACACAATTACTTATTCAATAGGAATCATTATACCCATTAGATGCTACTTAGGTACATTATTCAGATTTTCAGAGGGACTTTCCGATTTTGACCTTAAGGATAAGGTCAATTTCTTACCAATGGAGGAAAATGTTATGACAAGTGAACAGGAACAACAAAGTACAAGAAGGACAAGGAGAGACATCAGAGAACCGATAAAACTTAAAGATTATGTTAGATACTGAGTTAGAAAAATAGAATTCAAGAGTCGCTTCACAACTAACAATTAGTTACAGAACATGATAATACATGTAACAAATTGTAATTGTACAATAACAAGGAACAAAAAGAATATAAATAGTACAAAGAGAGAAAGGGAGGGTATGAGAGTTTTCCCTTTAAAATTGCTTCTTGCAATTGTTTAGAGCTGTTGATCACTCAAAGAGTTAACAATTGCAAAACCTTACTCTTCCTTTCATTTGTAAGAACCTAGTAAAACACATACATAAGACAATATTAGCATAGTTTGAGAGATCTATGCGTAATACATACAAATTTGCTTTTGATTCATGAAAATCTAAGCAAGATCAAGAGAAAATAGAAACCTTAAATTTCACTGTGAAGAAGGTTCAAGAGAAATATAGAAAGACAAAGTAAGAGAGAGAGAGAGAGAGAGTAAGTGATACGAATTCGTAGATGGACACATAAACCCAATATTATGCATAACCAATGGGATGGGGGGTAGGTTTAAACCACAAGATAACTTGAAGAGTAAATGATAGTCGAGGGATGAGTAGGGGTTCCCATGCACCGACGATGCATATAACGCACCAATGCCTCACACAAGCTCAAGTTACACTTGATATGACGCACAAGTATGGCCGGAGGTCGCTTGCCACTAGTCTATGCTCGAATAGGCTAGATAAGAATAGCTCAAGAGTAAGCAAAAGGATATTTAGCTTAAAAGAGAGTAAAAAGTTCAACGTGTTCTTCTGCGTATGCTATTGTGGCTATTACATTATGTGAGTATTTATGGTACCCTGTTAGGGTAAGTCCTGAGTTACAAAAAATACAAAAATGGATCATTACTTGCTAAATAAAAAGAGAATAATTTACAAGGAAAGCATGAAGTCATGTGCAATAAATGTCTTCTATTAGAAAGGACAGCACGTACGCGTTTTACTCAATTTACGATGCTAACAACATTGTGAGCCAAGTAAAGGTAGGCCTTTAATTAGGTCTGTTCAACATCGGCAGTTCAATACCATGACTACTGGCATTGGATTAGGGTTAGCTTAAGGATGGCTTACTTTCAGGTTAGCTTTGGATGGTCGACTCTTAACTGTTGTCAACTCGGCTTCGATACTGTAAAGATTGCTATTTTTCTGTTTTGGCGTTTGGACCAAAGTGCTTCGGAAGGGTTGGCTCCACGTATCGGTTGATCACCTTGGCAACTTCTTGGAAAGTGTAGAGAGTAAAGTAGCTTGGCAGTTTAGACTATGTTAATCACTGCTCCTCAATGTTTAACTCACCTCGAACAGCTTGGCAAACCATCTAAGAAAGTCTTTAAGCTCAGGATCGAGTGATCGATCCTTACTCCCTATCATCTCCTTCATGTTGTTTGAGATTTGGTATTAAATCTGGTTTAACTCTAAGTAGCTCGTCTTCGAGAGTGTAAGGTTAGAGATTTGCAATGTTGAAGGAGTTTGAGACTCCATATCCTTCGAATAATTCAATTCTATAGGCGTTAGGATTGATCTTTTCAAGCACTTTGAAGGGTTTGTTGGCTTTGGGAGACAACTTGCTCTTCTTTATGTTTGGGAATCGTTCTTTACTGAGATGGATCTAAACTAAATCACCTTATTGAAACTTTATCTTTCTTTGTCCTCGGCTTCGTTTCTTAAGCTTAATATTAACTCGACCCAATTACTCTATAACCTTTTGGTACATGGCTCTGATGGCCTCAACTCTTTCAACGGCTGGCCGATCATCATCAAACATCAGTTGGGGTGCTTGGTCCAATGGCAATTCGGGGTTGAACCCATAAGCGACCTCAAATGGATACATGCTTGTTATACTGTGGGCGGTCCTGTTGTAGGTGAACTCAATGATTGATAGGCATAGATTCTATCAGTCATGTTCTGTCCGACAATAACCCGCAGCAAAGTTCCCACGGTTCTATTAATAACTTCGGTTTGTCCATCGGTCTATAGGTGCAAGACATGCTGTACAGCAGCTTGGTTCTCGTTTGCCCCTACAGTATTCTCTAAAAGTAACTCATAAACTTTGAGTCTCGGTCCAAAATAATGGTCCTAGGCACACTGTGAAGCTTGATCACCTCTTGCAAGAAAAGAAAAGAGATAGCCGAAACGTCATTAGTTTTGGAGCAGGGTACAAAATATGCCATCTTGCTAAATCGATCTATAACCACCATGATAGAGTCCTTCCCTTGGGACATCCTTGGCAATCCTAACATGAAATCCATACTTAGCTTAAACCATGGTTTGGTTAAGACAGGCAAGGGGAGATAATGTCCTTACTCAACTTGGCTCTTTGCTTTCCTGTAGGTCGCACACCTTTCCAGCACGGATTGTACATCTCTCATCATTCTCAGCCAAAAGAATCTTGCAGACAATACTTCATAGGTTTGATACTGGCTAAAATGTCCTGTTAATCCTCCTCCATGCGCTTCGTGTACTAGCAATTCTCTCATGGAATAGGTCGGGATATATAGCCTCCTCTTTTTAAATAGGTATCCTTCTTTCCTATTATAATCATCCAATGTCCATCCCTGCTTACATCAGGCATAAATAGGACTAAAGTATGTGTCCTCAACATACAAATTCTTTATGGTTGAAAAACTAAGTAGCCTTGTTTACAGCTCAGTCAAGAGGGTATGTCATCTCGATAGGGCGTCAGCCACTACATTGTTTCTTCCATTCTTGTATTTTACGACATAAGAAAAACCCTCCATGAACTCGACCCATTTGGCTTATCTGTGGGACAACTTCGGTTGTCTCTTTAGATATCTTAAGGATTCATGATCAGTGTAAATCACAAATTCCTTGGGCAGCAAATAGTGTTACCATACTGTTAAGGCTCAGATTAAGGAGTAAAACTCCTTATCATAGATAAAGTAGTTGAGTATAGCTCATCAAAGTTTTTTACTGAAGTAAGCAATAAGTTGACCTTCTTAAATTAGCACAGCACCTATGCCTAGTGCAAATGCATCATATTCTACTTCAAACACCTTATCAAAGCTTGGTAGAGCTAAGACAGAGGTTGTAGTTAGCCTTTCTTTCACTTCCTCAAAACTCCTCCTCTCTCTTTCTCTCCCTATTTGAATTCAATATTCTTCTTTGACAACTCGATAAATGGGGTTACAATAGTACTGAAATCCTTTATGAATCGATGGTAGAATGACCCTAGGTCATAGAAACTTCTCACGTTTGCAGAATAGGTCAGCTTAAGCCACTCTATGATCACTCTTACCTTCTCATCATCGACTCAGATGCCATCTCTACTCACAACAAACCTTAAGAAGATCACCTTAGATTGGAAAAAGTCGCAATTCTTTAGATTGGCATAGAGTTGCTCGACTTAGAGTTTCACGAGGACTCTTTAGAGATGCTCCTAGTGAGTCTCTGGGTTGGGGTTGTATGTCAGAATGCCATCAAAATAAACTACAACAAACCTCCCTATGAATTCTCAGAGCACATGATTCATCAATCACATAAATATGCTCGATGCATTAGACAGTCCAAATGGCATTACAAGCCATTCATATAAAACATGTCATGTCTTGAGTGCAATCTTCCACTCATCACCTTCGCTCATTCGGATCTAATGGTATCCTAATTTGAGGTGGATCTTGGAGAACACTCTTGCTTCACTTAATTCATCTAGCATGTCATCAAGCCTAAGTATAGGATGCCTGTACTTAATGGTGATTCAATTGATCGCTCGGCTATCCACATACATTCTCTGAGACCCATCCTTCTTTGGTACTAATAAGGCCAGCATGGCATAGGGACTAAGGGACTTAAGCATGTACCCCTTCGTCATTAGTTCATCTACTTGCCTCTCAAACTCGGTAGCCTACCCGGGATTCAACCTATAGGTAGGCTTGTTTGGCAGTATGACTCTTGGCTATAGGTCAATTACATGCTCGACACCTCGAATTGGCGGTAGACCCTTTGGTAGCTCCTTTGGAAAGAGGTCGGCAAATTCCTCCAATAAGGTTTTTACCTTGGTAGGTAACTCCTCCTCCTTGGGTTTCATTTCTTGAATTCTTCTAACCAACAAATAGGTCAGTCCTTTAAGCTCCATCTCTCTCTTCAACTCGGCTCGGGTCAATACCAAAGCCTCCTTCTTCAGGGCTGGGCTCAGTTAGGACTACATGAACTTTACCTGCTCGGGGGTCATAGGGCTCAATTTCATCCTCCTTCCTTCATGCTCTATAGAACATATGTTCCTCCTTTCGTTGTATATAACTGCTTGATCAAACATCCATGGTTGTCCACGTAGAATGTGGGACGCACTCATGGGCAACACATCATAAAGCACTTCATCTCAATACTTGCCAATGCAGATTGGCATAAACACCTACTTGTTCACTTATAAGGCCCCTTTTTCACTAAGCCAATGAAGCTTACAAGGTTTTAAGTGGGGTACAGTCGGCAATTTCAGCTGCTGGACCATAAATGTAGAGGTTGCATTGGTGCAGCTCTCACTGTCAACAATTATCATATACAGTGATTCATTCACCTTCCATTCGAATATGGAAGAGATTTTCTCTTTGTTCGTCTTTAAGCACAAGACTGGCACTCATTGTCCACCTCAACACTAGAGCGGTCGGTATAAAGTTCCCTTCCTCACTATAGATAACCTCCTCCTCGGATAACTTGGTTTGTCTATCCTCCTTCAGTTCCTCTATTTCTTCGTTAGTGCTGTCCACTTCTACAGTTGGCATCTCGCCTCAAATTACCATAGTCCTTTTATTTAAACACTGAGCGGCCACGTGTCCAAAGCCTTAGCATTTAAAACACTTGATCTCACTCATTTTTCTCCCTAAACTCTGGCCTTTCTCAAACTTCCTTAAGAATTCCTTCTCTTTAGCTTGGGTAGTTGAAACGAGTTAGGTCTCGATAACCTTACTTGGTTTTATTTGCACTAATCTATTCGAAACAGGTCGGCTACTGCCAGGTCGATTGACAGGCGGTCAAATCCTCCTTGTTTAGTGCCTTTTGATCCTTTAGGTTGCTTGGATCTCATTGTTAAGCATTCCAATATCCAAGGTTTCTAGGATATCTTTAATCTCATACTTCAATCCACCGATGAATCGATATATAGTTCGGTCCTCTTGCTCTATGACTTCACATCGAATCATTAACATTTGGAATTCCTTAACGTAAGCGTCTACACTGGATCCTCCTTGTCTCAGTTCTTGCAATCTCTTAAAGGTATCCTACAAATAATAGCTCGACACAAACCTTCTCCACATAACTCTCTTCATTTCATCCCAACTCCTAATCTTTCGTTCTCCTTCCCTTCTTCTGGTGGCTTACAAGTTCTTCCACTATATGGCAGCATAACTAGTGAACTTCAATACAGTAAGTCTAACTTTTGCATTATCAAGCACTCCGTGGCATTTAAACTGCTTTTCAATCCTAGATACCCAATTTAGGTAGTCCTTGGCATCACCACTTCTAAAAAACCCTAAAACATACATCCTCAATCCTTTGACTTTAGGGGCTTGTACATTTCTTTCTTCAGGCTCATAATACTCCTCTACCTTTTCATCTCCTTCTACTTTCTCCTCAATCTCTTCAAGCGTTAGCCTTCATTTAGCATCCCTACTAACTCCTTCAACTTAGAGTGGTTGAGCTAGGACATTAACTCGGCCAAACTGACCATTGCCTTGTTGCTCCTACTTACGTTCTCTAGTAGGGTTATTTCTAGCTCGTTACCTGTCTTCTTATTTGACAGTTACCAAACTAGCTACCAAATTGGTAAACCTATCCAATTAATTATCTACTGACTGAGGTATGAAGTTTCCTTCTTGCCCTTAGCCATGTTGAGTACCACTTTCTTAGTTTCTTAAAGTTCCTTGAACGCTCAAGTCTAACATTGATTATTACTTCACAAAAAAATTAACATCTAATAATGCTACTTGAAAATTAATAACTGATACTCTAATCACCACGATAATTACACAACAAATAAACAGTCGATAACACTATGTTTTTTGTGTATCAAAACAGGGGAAAATAGAGCACCAAATAATTCTCAACTGCTAAACTCCAGGGCTACCAGTAGAATTGTTATCATACGAGAGCAGTAACAAACCACTCCAAGAATGCAGGAACAAAATTCTGACTTTGAATGTAACTAGGCTTTAATACCAAGATGATACGGATTTATGGATGGATACACAAACCCAATATCACGCATAACCAATGGAAGGTGGGTCTAAGCCGCGAGATGGCTTGAAGGGTAAATAATAGTCGAGGGATGAGCAAGGGTTCTTATGCATCGACGATGGATATGACATACCAACGCCTCATACAAGCTCAAGCACGCACAAGTATAGTCGGAGGTCACTCGCCACTAATCCATACTCGAATGAGCTAAATAAAAGTAGCTCAAGAGTAAGCAAAAGGACACTTAGCTTAAGAAAGTTCAGTGTATTCTTTTATGTATACTATTTTGGCTATTACATTATGCAAGTATTTATAGTACCCTGTTAGGGTAAGTCCTAAGTTATAAAAAATACAAAAATAGATCATTACTTGCTAAACAAAAGGAGAATAATTTATAGGGAAAGCATGAAGTTGTGCGCAATGAACATCTTCTATCAAAAAAGATAGTACGGATATCAAAAAGGACAGCGTGCGAGCGTTTTACTCAATCTGCGATCCTGACAACATTATGAGCTGAACAGGGGTAGGCCTTTGATCAAATCTATTCAGCATCGTTAGTTTGGTACCCTGACTATTAGGGTTAGCTCAGGGATAGCTTACCTTCAGGTCAGCCTTGGATAGTTGGCTCTTAACAATTGTCAGCTCGGCCTCGGCACTGTGGATATTGCTGTTTTCTTGTTTTGGCGCTCGAACTAGAGTGCTTTGGAGGGGTTGGCTTCGTGTATCAATTGATCACCTCGACAGCTTCTTAGAAGGTGTAGAGAGTAAAGTAGCTTGACAGTTTGGACTATGTTAAACATTACTCCTCAGTGTTTAACTCATCTTGGACAGCTCAGCGAATCATCTGAGAAAGCCCTCGACCTCAGGAGCAAATGATCGATCTTTGATCCCTATTAGTAAGGGTGTACCTTGATCACACTGTAAGAGAGAAAGAGGACAATGATATTTTAGTATTTTACACATGAGGGAATAGAAGAGTAAGCTTATCATTAGTTGCTCAATTGTTATCATAGATTTGGTACATATAAGACACACATAACTAAACTATGCTAAAGTATCACTGGTTCAATAATTATAGTCATTTAAAAGACAATTGACTTATTGCAACATAGATTTACATAAAAAATTACATATAAAATCTATAAAAGCAATTCCATATTACATTATATACCATGAATCCGACTGAGTTGCCCAAGAGACCTAGTAAACTATAAAAAGGCCATAAATTCTTCAACTCCATTTAAATCTTTTTCTAAATCCCTTTAGCCACCTTTACTAATAGGGATCACGGACCAATTACATACTCTCAGGCTTGTAGGCTTGCCTAGTTGGCTCACCAAGCTATCGAAGGTGAACTAAGCATTGAAGAGCAATGCATTCCTTAATTCAACTTGCCAAGTTACTTCGCTCTCCACATCATTTAGGAAACTGCCGAGGTGATAGGTGTAATATCTCATAAATAAGCAATCCAAACATGAATATTTGAGTATTGGGATAAAGTCTTGTTCTTGTACGATTGAGGTCAATAGTTGATTTAGGACATTCAAGAAAATAAATCGATTAGGCTAAAAACTTACGAAAAACACGATAACCCTAATTGAGGAATTCTCGTATGTTTAGAAATCTATAATATAATAAGAATATCAAGAATAGAATCAAAATAGTGAGAATTTACCCTATATGAAACCCTAAAGTTGAGTTTAGGGTAATCGTACCTAAATTTTAGGCTTTCGAAAAAAGTTATCTGATTAAGCTCAAACTTTACTATTAAGATAGAAAAATTAGTTAAAGTGACTCGATGGAGTTAGATTTTGAAAATAATTACACAAAATCCCGATTTTGCCCCTAAAAAGATGATTATTTAATATAGTACAAAATTGCTCAGAATCCTAAAAATCGAGCTCGAAATGCGATGGAAATTTAAGGATAAGTTAATTAAGTAATAAAATGAGATAATATAATATAATTTAACATATGAGTATATACGTATTTTTATAAGTATACCTAGTATAAATAATAATTATACTTGTATATTAACCCGAAAGTCTAAAAATATATATAGTACGTAATGTCACATGACTCCAACTTACTAGCGTTTGAGTAGTTTATATCGTTTATAAAAAAATATATTTATAAGTTAGGTCAATAAGTGTAAACTAGTTGATACTAATGATACTCTTAACCACAAGAATATGGATTTTAACAATAGAATAATAAGTATAGTAATATTACTAATGACATGAGATAATACATAAAAGTAATTCAATTAGTATAAAACTAGTTGGTCGGATATTCCCTCTTCATTAAATTGATTGGAAGCGTTCATAGGTTTAAAAATGTCAGAATTACATTTAGACATAGATATATAATCATATAAATTAATAAGAAATTAATTGAAAATTTTAATGCTTAAGAGACACTATAAAAATTATGATTTATGATAACGTTTGTGGGATTAAGTTGAACTCTCATGACTTGAAGAAAATTTAAACAAAGAAACCATATAACTTTAATATTTCACTTTAAGTTTATTTTTATGAAACTTTCTTAGAAATATTAAGTTTATCGAGTTTAATCGCTATAATGTAGAGTTTTGTAATTTTAGATATAGCTTAAGATAAATCATTTAGAATCAACTACGTGATCTTGATAATTAATATTGGTGAGTAAAATGTCGTATAAAATGTATATAAATAAATCCCAAATAATTAATATAACTTAATTATATATTATACGTTACTAATATTTTTACTAATAATTATGTTAAAACTCCCTTGAAATAACAATATGTAAGGAAAGAAAATTTCAACTATGAATTGTTCTTTAGTAATAATGCTAATGATGAAAAGAAGGAATATTCTTTGAATATTCTAGGAATTATAATAGGTATTAAATAAAATATATTAGATTTATTAAAATATCTTTACACCACTGTCAAATAGAATCAGGGGATGGGGCAAGAGAAAAAGAGGAGAGGGGATGAGAGAGAGAGAGAGAGAGAGAAATGGAGGGAGAAAAAAAAAACAAAACAAAAAAAGAGAGAAGAGAAGAAAAAAAGGAAAAGAAGAAGAAGAAGAAAATAAGGCTAGAAGATTTAATTTTTCAATGTTCAATATTTTTAGATAACTTTATTTTTATAATTATAAGCATTTTTTTTAATTGATATTTTATAGTTATAGAAAATAGATGTTTAATATTTTGTTATTTTTTTAAATGAAGTATTTTATCTATATCATTTCGTTCTTTTTCGAATTATAACCTTAGAATATTAATAGTTGTAAGACTTGTATATTATTAGCATTGATTCTCAAAATGAGAGAATCTCTAATAATAATCATTTACTATAACTATTTAAAATCGAACTTTATATTCTTACAAATTTAACATTATTACTTCTGTAAAATTTGAGTATATATGATTTATTATATTTTGTTGCAAAATTGTGTGAAAATATATTTTTCATTACATAATACAATATCAATATGATATTGATTGTTATAAAGTTTTATATGTATACTAGAATTAGAAATACCCTTTAAATATAACCTTTTAAACAAAATACGTAACACGTATAGTCGAGTTCATGCAAACTCCACGATACTGACCTTGCTAAAACCGAATCACTTTGGGTAATAAAATCGATGTTTTCAGTAATATTACGAAAAATATCGTCCTATGATAATCTTTTCATAATTAAAGCGTAATATAAACAATAATAAATACGTTTTGATATAATCGAAACTATATAGTATAAGTATTAATAAACTGCGTATATTAAATATTATTAAGTAAATTGTTATAATCTATATGATAAAACAAAATACTTAAAATATATGTGTGTATATATATATAATGTTGATTTAAATAAATATATAGATATAGAACTCTACTAAATAACTATATAAATAATATCTCAACTAATACTAGATAAAACCCTAAAGTTTTTGTAAATTTTACGAAAATTAAATATGAGATTTGGTATATATAGAGTACTTCCAAGTGAGTAAAGCCTTAACATTATAGATTTGTCAGAGTGAGCTTCAATACAGGTAAGTGGGATCAATGCTTCACAGCATTTTGAATATTATTTCAGAATATCTGGGAACTTTGGTATGTATTGGCTTATGATTGTAGTTAGCAGTTTGTGCGTATACAACGTTTGTGATTGGGTTTTGATTTGTTATGATGGGAGCTAAATTCCATTATATGGTCGTTCTATAAATATTATTATGCTTGAATTGTTTAACCTAATATGCATTGTAACCCACTAGGGGTAACGGCTAAGATTCTCAGGCCAAACACGAACTCTTTTTTATGAGGATAGTTGAAATGGTCCTTTCCCCACCCTTAGTCAAACTAAGTAATAGGAGAGGAGGTCGCAGCAAGGTTAGAGGCGGTGGTTCAAAGGTGGTCATGAGAGGAGGGTGTTCTCCATTACACAAGCCTCAGTTTGGTCTCGATTCGTGAAGTGCTCGACGTCAATTTCCTTAACTTGGATTAAAGCCAGCGCAATTTCTTTAATCTTACGACAAACCGAATAATGTCATGCGATGGCATTTGCTTGAACATGCATTGCAATTAACCAACTTGATTGAAAACCTTGTTGATGATGTGTTGAATGCATAGTTTTGTCTCTACCCCCACTTACTGAGAAGTTGTCACTCATTCCCCCATAGTTCATTTTGCAGGTTCCGAATGGATTACAAGCACTTATCTAATACCAGAACTCTAGTAAACTAGGATAGGAAGTGAGGTGTAAACAAGAAATGGATGGTTGTTGTCCTTAGCAATAACTTCCTTAACTTTTAAGGAAAACTACATGGGACTCCTCAAAAGGTTTGGTAATGTTCAATATTATGGTTTGTATATGAAATAATAGGTACCTATGGGATTTATTGCCACTCTTTTATAAGGTCAAATTATAAGTTTATTATTACAAATTATTTCAAAGAAATACTTCACAGGTTTATATCAAACATGTATCGAATTGGACACTTCAAAGGGATAAAGTTGAGTACGCCTGGTGTAAACTAAGTTTAGGATAACAGCTATGAGTACAGTTTTTATCTTAAGATGACTTACATGATACGACTATTATGACTTTACCTTTTCGAGATATGACAGTTTTAAAGTGGTATTAGAGCATTATTCTTAAGAATTCGCTTAGAGGTGCAATTATTAAGAATGTGCTTCGAAGTATCATAAATAAAATGAATTAGACATGTTAGCAAATATTGAGAGTGGGTAGTAAATGAGGATTTAAATTATAGGTGAATATGTAACTATAATATTAATATACTTACGATGGAGTTAAGGTTATAATACTGGCTGTAGAATTAATTAACTTTTATGTAACTAGTTCTTACAATTATCGAGAAACACCCCCTAATCTTTTGATTAACCCTTAAGTAGTGTAGTAAGGAATTTCTTATAAGATATAGAATACCATCCTTCAAAATTATTACTAGATGTGAATGACTAAGTAATATTGGAATAATACAGAAAAATTGTCGTAGACCTAATTTAGAAATCAGAACTTCTAGGCTCATCTCTTAGATTTCTTAAAAGAGTTCTTTAGACTAATTAACTAATTACCGCATCACTTATTTCTTATAAGTACTGAGATATACCATTAGGATTTAATGAATTAGAATTTAGTAGTAAACCCTTTACTATACTCAGGATATTACGTAATAGATTGAAAGAATTATAAGTAAGAAATTTTGAAGAGTTGAATAATCGCTAAGGGGATGTTGAGCCCTATTTCGTTCTCCTGAATTTAATCTATATTAACCTAAGCTTGCTTAATATAAATTACCCGATATTAAATTAAAAAAATATTTTTCTTTAAAAAATGTTTTAAAAATTGGAGTTGATAACCAGTTCAACTGGTAAAAAAAATGAAATTAGGGTTTTCGGGTAAGAAAACCTTAATTTGGCCATTAATCCACAAATTTTCTTAAAAAATAATTTTAAAAAATTAACCAGAAAAACTAGGTTTAGGGATTAATCTATTAAGACTAAGTCACCATATAAAATAAAAAACTAATTAATGGGCTTTATTTTTATAATTTTCCTAAAAATACTAAGATATATACAAATATGCAAAATATAACTAAAATTAATTTTTCATTATTTTTTATTATGCATTTAAAAAAAAGGAAAAGAATTATTTTTTATACAGTTGTCCCGAAGGTATCTACGTATTCGCTAAATGGAATCAAACCAACATAGTTCTATTTTATAAAATATTTAGTAGGTGAAATTTTTTATTTTGAAAATTGAGCCAAATTTATATTTATTTAACAATTTATTATTTAAAAAAAAAACATAAAAAACCTAATTTCACAAATCTAAGAAAACCCTAACTAACTAAATCTTTTTGAACGCCCCGGTTAAGATTTTTTATTGTTATTATTATTTAAAAAAAAATCACTATGTGTAAAAAAAAAAACTTTCCTAAATCCTATATGCAAGATATACTAAGATACGATCTAGATACGTATCTTCTCTGAATATATGGATCTCGAAAAAAAGATACGTGATTTTATAAAAATACCATTTTTAACTACATTATTAAAAAATTCAAATTATCTAAAAATATAGCAAATAATATGACGATTCAAAAATAACAAAAAAACCTGCACTTAAAAAAATAAATTAGTAAACATAATTAAATTAACTAATAAAATAAGAGAAAATTAAAGTATAAAATAATAATAATAGTATTTTTTTACCTAAACTAGTTAAGTCGCGTGTGATCAATGTGTTCGTGTTGTTCATGTTATGAGTCAATATGAGGTAGTGTGTTGGCATGTGCTATGTCGTGCAAATGCTAGCATGGGTTGTGTAGTGTGTGTAAGTGCTGGCATATGTAATGTAGTGTCAATGTGTGTAGTACGTCAGTGAGAGGTAGTGCGATCAAGGGTTGTCGACGTATTTGCGTTCAAGGGCAAGTGTTGTAGTGCTATGTCGGGTCATAAAGTAAGGGGTTATTGCGATAAGTGCTGGTGTATGATGTTGTCAATATGGACGATGTTGCGTAAGATAGTAACTATTGTGTAGGCATGCAGTTTGTGTTATGCTCCAAAGCAGCAAAGTCGTAACAATCTCGCTGTGCAAATCATTTTAAGATAGAAGCTAACCTTACAGCTGCTATTTTAGACTTAATTTACATAAAGCGTCTACGACAAACTCGCTTTGAAGTAAACGGTTCATAAATTAAGTAAATTATTTACTTAAGAAAGCATATAAAATATATATATATGTATAATAGAGTTCAAATCTTTCAATCAATGTTTACAATACTTCTTCATACTATATTTCCTAAGTAATACATTATTTGATAATGGAAGATTCTAAAATAAAAGTTATGACCTAAAAATTATATCTGTTCTTCAAATTTGTTTCCTCACTCCCCAAGATTCAGTAGTTGCTAGCGTCAAGGTGATTATAGGTCGCTTCATCGCTAGCACCTGCAAAAACGGCTATAGGGATGTGAGCAACCACAGCTTAGTAAGTTGGGACGGAAGACTTAAAACTATACCACCAACATAAACAAGGTTATCAACCAATTTAGTTAGATGCAATGCATGAACACGTAAATGTCATCACATGACATTGTCAAACCCGTCGTAAGATTAGAGAAATTATGCACGTTTTAATCTGGGTTGAGGAGTTACCGTTAATGTAACAGATCACAACCAAACCTAGGCTTATGCAATGGAGATACCGCTCCTCTCGTGACTACCTTCAAACTATTGACTTTACCCTTACCATAACCTCCTCACCTATCACTTAGTTTGACTAAGGATGAAAAAGGGACCGATTATGCCATCCGGCACTATCCCTTTCGAATGGGTCGGTATTTAACCGAAAAATCCTGATGTTCCTCTAGTGGGTTACTATGCAAGTTTGGTATATGGTTACTAGTTATATATTTGTTAAATTCAGTTTAGGGTGATCAATCGTTTCATACAATACAAGCCAGAATAACAAACAGAATCATAGCATCACTCATAATCAAGCACATATACACAACTAACTATCTAACAAGTACAACCAAGTATAATCTCGAGCATAAAAAATATAGCAACGTATTAATCCCAACTTACTTGGACTTCTCGCTTGCTCACTTAAGGTTCAACTCACTCATGCCATCGCCGATCATCCCTATAATACAAACGTGGTTTCAATTTTTCATATAATTATTATAGGTTGATGTTGTCCTATAACGCTTATTGTTATCTTTGATTTAAGGTTTAATATGTCCAATTATCTAGGTTCTCAAATCTTTTACAATTATTCTAGGTCTAGAGCTAGGTTCGGGTTCAATTTCTGCATCGATTTCTAAATTTGGTTCTAGTTCAGTTTTTAAATACAATTTTATATACGAACCCTAAACTCATTTTGCCCCCATAATGTGAAATTAATCACATTATTTCTGGGTCTCCTAAATATCATATTTACCCCTAATAAGTATGTTAATTCATTTGATATATCCCTTATCTTACCTAACTACTAAATTTATCCTTAATGTGAAAAAATTTTACATTTTTCATATAATTACCTGAATTTAAGTCTTCTACCAGATTTTATATATTTTCCTATTATTAGTAAAATATCAATTTTTATTCTAATATTTTCTATTTATTATATTTCCAGTTTTCCATAATATGCATTATTACTTATTATATACATAATCCACATATAATATTTCCATCACTCCAATTATCATCTTCCAACATTAATTAACATCTCAAAATATATAAATTCATCCTAAATCAGATTTTACTCCTAATTACCGTAATTTACAAAATTAACTTAAAATTTACTGTTTTTCCTATTACTTATTTACTACATAATACTCTAATAATTACATCTAACACTCTAAATGCTACAAGTATCGTACTTTATTAGATTTATCCTAAAATATATAATTATGTACTAAATCAGTAATTAACCATTTAATTATTTAATCAACCAATAATAACCTATTTTATGCATCATTTTAAGGCCTAAAAATGATCTAAAAATTTTGAAAACTCATTTTTGAAAAAGGGCTTCGTGGTAGTGTTCTATATCATCTAAGAGTTTACAAAAAAATTTTGAGTCCAAAACTACACTCCTAAGCCTATTTATTTCTAATTTGGAACTTGCTCGGTTTTGCATGATTTCTTAAGGATGGTATATTTTTAGATATAAATTCATCAAAATAAAAATTTTCTCTAAATCTACATATAAAAATTTCTCAGAATAACAAATTTCATAATTTTCTAATAACATTTAATATTTTTACAAAATTACATAAAATTGGGTTGAAAATTGAACTCACCTGAACTGGTGGCTCCAGCCAATGTGGCCTTATTGTTCGGTCCAGGCACTACCACCACCATGTGGTGGTGGTGTCTGTTTACTCTTAGGTGCTTGTCAGGTGTTGATTCCCCTCTAAGGCCCTAATTGTACAAAATTGAGTAATTTTTTTGTAATTAATCCTAACCCTCAATATTTTGGTTCTCTCTATTTTTCTCACTCTCCAAACTGAGAAAATAAGCTTCTGTAATTTTTTGGGTATTTATAAAGATCTAGGGAAATTATTGTGCATTAAATTGATAAGATAATTGCCTTATCTCTTCTTTTTCTTACTTTCTATTTATTGTAATTTAATTGGTTGCTTTTATTTCTTTAATTCCAAATTTCCACGTCCCACTTCTAGATATTTCCTTATTTTTCTTGATTTTTCCTTAATTATTCATGTGTTTTCTTTAATTATTTAACATTATTTTAGCATATTTCACGTATTTTAAGTAATTACGCGTATTTCCACCTACAAGTAAATACATATATGGTATAAATAAATACTCTTAAATATTATTTAAGTTATTTCTTGATTTTTAGTATACATATAATGTATTTCTAGCGATTTGTTAGTTATCAAAATGTATTTTATACATTTTCAATAAATAACAAGTAATATACTTAAATTTTGAAAAATTTATATTTTATATTTTATTATTTATTTTCCTAAATTCAAACTTATGGGATCACTTTTACTAATATTTTTAGCTTTACTTTATAATTTAGGCTCTACCGAATCTTTTAACCGATGAGAACCCCGTGTAGCCGGTTGTGGGGCTTACAGCTTATGTATGGGAGTGTCAAGCAGGTGCTGTAAATTCTGTGTATGTAGTGTGTGTTGAGTGGCGTGTTAAGGGGATGTGAGTATTCGATGTATGTAATGTGTCGTAGAGAGTGCTATGTTAAGTGTGTGGAGATTAGGGTTGTGTGGGGCATCGTGTGGTAAGTATATTGACTTCGATGAGCATATTGTAGAATTAAGTGAATGCGTTGTAGGATTATGAGTATGTGTATTGGGGATTCTAAAAGAAAAAACATCCTTAAGTCCACCGCTGGATTCCTATTTATAATACTTACAATTGAATCTTTCAAATTGAAAGATATGATAATAAACTCAGATACGGAATATATGATTTAAATTCTTTGAATATTCTACCTAGTTTCTAAAACCTTATCTTAATTTGAGCTTTCTATTTTTCGAGTCCAATTCAATCTAATTTCATTTATCCTAATAACCTTCCCAATAAATCCTAAGTTTACTTTATCCCAATATAAATTAGATAAAATATCCACTTTATATCGGACTAAAATACTTTAATCAAGCTCGATCCTTTAATGACTTTAAGATTTATTAAATTAAACACTCACCATTAATCGATTCAATCCCAAATGATTAGACTCGACTCGATTTGACTTGACTTGACTTGATTCTACTAGACTTGCTACGACTTATCTCAACACTACTGGACTTAATATAACTTGTCACTTCATTTTTATTAATTTTTTCAATTTTCATTATTTATTTATTATTATTATTATCTTTTATCTTCTATTTTTTTTTTATTTTCTACTATTTTTGACTCAATAAGAATACTAAAATAAAATGGCAAAAATAAGGTGTCTACAACTGCCTCTTTTTATAGTGAAGTTCGATTAGAACTTCATTACAAAAACAAAAGAGATACCTATTTTTGCCAAACCTTACTATGTTTTATCTTGAAAAAAAGATATTGACTTAAAAGGTCAAGATAAAGGATAACAACTCGTCTTGAAAGGACGGGATAAAGGAATAAGAGGTTCGTCTTGAAAGGATGGTGTAAAGGAATAGGAAGTCCGTCTTGAAAAGATGGTGCAAAGGGAGCCTGTCTTAAAAGGACAGTGTAAAAGATTAGGAGACCTATTTTGAAAGGATAGGGCTAAAGATTTAGGGTGTTTATCTTGGAAGAATAGGGCTAAAGTTTTAAAGTATGCCTATCTTGGAAGGATGGTTCAAAAGTTTTAAAGGGGCTTATCTTAGAAAGATAGGGCAAAAGGATTAAGGGGACTTATCTTGGAATGATAGAACTTAAGGATGATTATTTTGAAAGGATTAAGGGGCTTATCTTTAAAAGATAAGGCTTAATGGTGCCTATCTTGGAAGGATAAGACTAAAGGATTAGGGAACTTATTTTGAAAGGATAAGGTTTAATGGTGCATATCTTGAAAGGATAAAGCTAAAGGATTAGAGGGCTTATCTTGGAAGGATAGGGCTAAAAACCATTGGGAGTTAATTAATTTGTTTTGGTTTGGTGGATGATCTGAAGAGGATAAATCTCTTCGAGGTTTTAAAAAAACTTTTAATTCTCTTAAATATCTCTTTCAAGTACTATTAGGGTCATTTTACCTGGGAATGGAGAATTTCGTAGATAGCAACCAATCGACATACCTTACATAGACTCCCGATATTTACTCATTCAATTAGCAGAATATCACTAAGGCATTTCTTTTTTTTCTTTTTACTTTCTTTCTTCTTCTGTTTTTTGTTAGAATAAAATCTTCTTTATGATTGAAAACTTTTGCTGACAAGTCTTGTAACTATACCATGCTTATGTCTTGATCTTGCTCTTGTCATTACCAAGTCTTAATTTCCACCTCTCTATGATTCTTGAAAAATAAGTCTCTTTTCGAAAAAACTAGATTAAATCATTAAGAACATTCGATTTCTAGTTATGTGGTATCTCAAATTCATTAGTAAGTGTTTAGTGTTTAAATGTATGAGGCTAAGAAACATAGCATACAAGGATTTATTGGTGAAGTATTTGTTGGTCGATGACCATTTGAATTCGAGAAAATTCATGGATATCAACTTTACTTATAAACGATGAAAAATTTACCACAAAGAATTCCTTAAGAAAAATTTGAATCTTTATTGAAGTCAGTTTTTCATTGATAATACAATTTAACTGCATCTGAATTCACAGGTCTCTTTAATTTCAGGCCACCCATTTTTGTCAACATTAATATACCTCCCAATAATACCCTTTTCACCACATAAGGGCCTTCATAATTTGGAGCAAACTTACCCTTAGGATCTTTTACATTCGATAATACTTTCTTCAACAGCAAGTTTCCCTCCTTAAAGTAGCTTAGGTGCACTTTCTTATTAAAGGCAAGTTTCCCTTGTATTATCCTCTGTTGGTAACACTAACCATGACATATCGCTATAAGCCTCCTCTCACCTAGGAGGTTTAAATGCTCCATTCGCTTCTTCACTCATTTTGCTTCATCGAGCTAAATTTCTGCTAACACTTGGAATACAGGTATTTCTACTTTCACTAATAGTATCACTTTAATTCCATAGACCAATGAATAAGATGTTGCACCTATAGAGGTTCTGACTGAAGTCCTATAAGCCATAAGAGCAAAGGGAAACATCTCATGCTAGTCTCTATAAGTGAATGCCATCTTCTCAATGATTCTCTTGACATCCTTATTAGCGGCTTCAACTGCCCTATTCATTTGAGGTCGATACGGAGTCGAGTTTCTATGATTAATCTTGAATTGGTTGCATACTTCAGCTATTAACTTGTTATTCAAATTTGACCCATTGTTTGTAATAATAGACTCAGGTGCACCATACCTTACAATAATATCTCTTTTCAAGAACCTAACAACCACTCTTTTGGTTACCGTAGCATGTGACGTTGCTTCTACCCACTTGGTAAAATAATCGATCGCAACTAAAATGAATCCGTGCTCGTTTGAAGCCGTTAGCGAAATTGGACAAATCATATCCATTCCCCACATTGAGAAAGGCCAAGGAGCCAATAACACATGTAATTCTTGGGGAGGAGCATTGATTTTATTACCGTACACCTGACATAAGTGATAATGCTTCATGTGCTTGATATAGTTCGATTCCATTGTGATTCAAAAATATCCTATCCTTATGATTTTCCTGGCTAACATGTATCCATTCATATAAAGACCATAGACTCCCTCATACACTTCTTTCATTAATTTCTCAACTTCTTCTTCATTTACACACCCTAACAATGTTGTATTCGGTGATCTTTTATACAATGTAGCTCCACTTAACATGAAATGAGCAACCAATCTCCTTAAGGTTTTTCTATCTTTTCTATCAATCTCATCAGAGAATTCACCTGTTTGAAGTAACTTTTTTATATCATAATACAAGGGCTTCTTTTGTTGTTTCTCTTCAACGATAAAGCAAAGAGCCAATCTTTCCTTTGCTTCAATTTTCAAGCTGAATTTTTATCCCATCCATGATTTTCACCATCGACGCTAGTGTGGGTGGTGCATCAGCAAATTGATTTTGAGTTCTTGAAATATAAGTGAATGAAATTTCTTAAAATCTTTCAATCAACTTACTTAAATGCTCACGATAAGGTATCAATTTCTCATCTTTCATCTTATGTTCTCCTAGGATCTGGAGAATTATAAGAGAAGAATGTCCATACACTTCAAGCCTTTGTATTCCCATGTCTAACACCATTTTGAGTCCTAAAATGCAGGCTTCATATTTTACTATGTTGTTTGTGCATGGAAATGCTAACCTTGTTACCACAAGGCAATGATTATCCTTAGGTGATACTAGTACTACTCCTATTCCATATTCGAATACATTAGTTGTTCTATCAAAATACATTCTCCATTCTGATTTTTCATTACTCAATTTATTCATCACCATCACATTTTCATCAAGAAACTAAGCTTCTAAACCATCATTTTCATCTTCTAGTGGGTATTTTGCCAATTAGTCAATTACTGTTTGCCCTTTGATTGAACTCCGACTTACATATTTGATATCAAACCCAGAAAGCAACATCTGCCACTTTGATATTCTCCCGATCAATGCTGGCTTTTCTACTAAATACCTCAACGGGTAATGTTTCGTTAGTAACTTTACTGAGTAATAGAAATTATACTACTTGAGGCTGTGCATCACCCATACTAAAGCACAACATATTCTTTCCACCTCTGAGTATTTATGTTCACCTTCTGCGAATTTCTTGCTCAAGTAATATACAGGATGTTCTTTTTTGCCTGTTTCATCTTTCTACCCCAACATACATCCCATTGATTCAGGAAGAATCATCTAGTAGAGAATTAATGGCTATCTTGGTGTAGGAGTGACCGGTATTAGCAGATTCATGAGATAATCCTTGATTTCAGCAAATGCTTGCTCACACTCTCCATCCCATTCTATCGCTACATTCTTGCTCAAAAGTTTGAATAATGGCTTACATTTATTGGTTAGTTATGATACAAACTATGTAATATAATTCAACCTCCCTAATAGTCCTAGTACTTCTTTTACAGTCTTTAGTACGGGCATTTTTACAATTGCATTGACTTTGTTTGAGTCTACCTCAATCCCTTTTCTACTAACTACGAAACCCAACAATTTGCCTGAGATTCCTCCAAAGGTGCACTTTTTTGGATTTAGTTTCAATTGAAACTTCCTTAACAGTCAAACAGTTTTCACAAAACATCAACATGATTCTCACCCTCTTGGGATTAGGTAATCATATCATCTACAAAAACTTCGATTTCTCGATACATCATGTCATGAAACAAAGCTACCATAGCATGCTGATAAGTCGCCTTAGTGTTCTTCAACCTAAAAGGCATCGTACAAAAACAAAACGTTTCTCAAGTGGTTACGAAAGTGGTTTTGATTTTATCTTCTTTTGCCATCTTGATTTGGTTATATCTCGAGAAAACATCCATAAACGAGAAAAAACGATTTTTGGTCGTGTTATCCACTAATACATCAATGTATAGTAAAGGGAAGTTATCCTTAAGTGTCGCCTGGTTCAAATCACGGAAGTTCACACATACCCTAACTTTCCTATTTTTTTTTTCAAAACTGGCACCACATTAGTTACCCATTCAAGGTAATCGGACACTTCTATGAACTCGACTTCTAGTAATTTCTTCACTTCTTCTTTTATTTTAAGGAGTATATTTGGCCTAAACCACCTAAGCTTTTACCTTTTCGGTTTAATATCTTCCCCAATTGGCAACTTGTGAACTATGATTGACGAATCCAAACCGGGCATGTCCTTATAGGACCAGGCAAATATGTCCAAGTATTCCAATAATAATCACGACAACTCTTGTTTCTGATCATCCGCTAAATTACTGCCAATTTTCAAGTTTCATGGATTTTCTTCTGTTCTCAAATTAATCACAACTATCAATTTATCAATAATCAACTTACCTTGTTCAAATTGATGCCAACTCTCTTATATTTCGCTTGGAGTCTCAATGTCAACTCTGATGTCTGACCCAAAAGGGCCGAAGGTGACATTGGTACTTTCATCATTTACATGTGCAAGATATCCATTATGTTCATTGTTTTTATTGGATCTAAAGAGTAAAGGAAAAAAGTAAAAGGATAACTAAGTAAATAATAAAGAAGAATTGGTAGAAAAGAAGGAACTAATTTTATTGAACGAATTCAAATTGTTTGAAAGAAAAAGGGCCTAATTAATGGGACTAATTGTGAAATCGAATGCTCCTAATTGATCTAATATTGCTTCTCTAAAGAGACCTATTAATAGGAATGGAAAACCAGTTGCATAAGGAAACTAAGACACCGATATCTTTCTTCTCGTCTGGACTGATGCCGCATTGCTGAGCTAAAGCCTTGGATAAACTGGTTACTTCGGGTTCTTGAACACATGCTGGTATTGGGAATGTCTAATAAATGTTTAAAAAATCCACACGAGCATGGTACAGTTGATATCCTCTCTTCCCTTTAGTTTTGGCCTTCATTTCTTGAATATCCTCTTCAATGGGCTTCTACCCATGCTTGAACGTTCCAATTTACTGCTTAGGTTGTTTTGAGCGACCCTATGCCCCCTATCTTGACACTTCAATCATGCTGACCTCATAAAAAATCTGCAACCCTGGTTCCTCCAATTCTTCACTCCTGACATACATAATAGCAGTCTTTTTGTAAATCTCATGGTCCTACTCTTTAAGAATAGTAACCAATTGCCCATCAGCTATGAATTTCATCTTCTGATGTAGACTAGACGGAATTGCTCTTGTTGAGTGAATCCACGGCCTCCTTAATAGAAGATTAAAAGTTTGCAGTATATCCAGGATTTAAAAGGGAATAGTGAATATCAATGGACCAATCTCGACTTATAGCCTAATTTCTCCAAGTATCTCCCTCTTTGATCCATTAAAAGCCTTTGCTGAAATCAAATTAGGCTTTATCTCATTTAAATTTACTCCAAGCAAATTTAGTGTCACTAGTAGGCACACATTCAGTAAAGACCCATTATCTATTAGCACCCGAACTACTACTTTCCCTGCACAATTGACCATTATGAAAAGGGACTTCGTGCGCCAATCTCCTTCTTCGCCTAGGTCATCCAGTGAGAATGAAATCTAATTCATCGCATATATTGAATTAACCACCAATCTCGGCTTTTCAGTGGAAATCCCTTCAAGTACTTTAACATCTTTTAGAATTTTGATTTAAGCTTCTCGATGAGTATCTAATGACAATAGTAAGCCTATCAGGGAGATCTGGGCTGGTATTTTAGCTAACTGATCCATAATCTTATACCCATTAGCTTTTACTATCTTTTTGGTAACATTTTGATCTTTCTCATCCGTATCTTCAAAGATCTTTCGAGAAGCTTCCTCCACAGTAATCTTCCTCTTGGCTTCTTCATTCTAATCATAGACTTGTCTCGAGTGTGTAAGCCCACTGACCGTAGGTATAAGGACCTGGTTGTCTAATTCACCATCCGATAATCCAAAGGGGTTGTTTTGTAATTCTCTAGAGCTATCAGAACATTAAAAGTAATTTTCTTGGGCTTACCTAATTCTTTAACCTTCTCAATCTTCTTATAATACTCAAAAACCAAAGGTTGAGGCCCACCTTCAATCATTCCAACCATCTCAGCTGTCTTTTTGGCTTCTAAAATAAGCTTGTCTTCTTCTTCAAATTCGAGATCCCATCCAGTGGGTGGTTTGTCATTATATATGACAAACGAACCAGCGTAATCGCCTAAGTACTCAAATGTTCCTAACAACTCTCCTAGGGTATCAACTATTGGATCATTGGCTTCATACCTTTCTCTAAGCTCCTTCTAGGTACATACCTTTCATGGTTTTGGAACCGTCATAGCCATAATGTCAGCTTTCTTTATCTTCCCATCCTTTAACAATTGAGATATTGCCAGTTTAGTCCAGGTTCTATCTCTGATATTCATATTTGGCAAGTGTCCAATCTACCTCGGATTCCAAGCTACCTCTTCAATAGTGATGGGGACAGTATCTAAATCAACTTCTAGTTTAGATACTTCAGCGATGATCATGTTGATTGAGCGTCCATGATCCGGTAGAGGATTATTACCCACGTTAGGAGCAGGAGTCTGAATGAAGTCTAATTGAACCAATTTAGCATCAATAAGATCCCGGATCTTATGTTTGAGTCTCCAGCACCAGTCCATAGAATGGCCCACTTGCCCCAAATGATAGTCGCAACGAAGCTTTAGGTTCCAGTCCCTCGGTCTTTGTCCCTCCTTCAGTATTTCAAATGTCAAGAGATTCTCCTTCCTTAGTTGTGTAAGAACCTGGCCTAGAGGAATAGGAATATAAGTAAACTGTCTCCTTTGTGAGTGGTTATTCCGATTTGGATTTAGTGGGGGATTAGATCCTCCTATCATGGTTACTAAGGCCGCTGGTTTGATCAGGTTACTAGTGTTGACAACGCTTATATTAACTTCCTTGGCCTTATTGGAAAATATCGTAAGAGGTGTTTTCTTCTCAATTGCTTCAAGTTGGGAAGCCTTCTAGTAACAATAACTTCCTCAATTTGGTACCTCGAGGCTACAATCTCTGCAAAATTAGAGGCAGGGTGTCCTACCAAATGTTGATAGTATAGGCTTTTGAGAGTATTGATGAAGGCAAAAGTCAGATCCTTCTCTGTTAAGGGTAAAGTCACTCTAGTTGCCATGCCCCTCCATCTCTAGGCATACTCCTTAAAGCTTTCGTTGGCCTTCTTTAAAGTAGAAGGCTCGAGCTAGCTTATTCCATATGTTGATCTCATTTATATCCATTTGAGCATACCAAGTTAAAGTGGGTCGAGTTAAGTTATCTTGAAAGGTTTGGACCATCACTTTATCATACTTCGTGTATTTTCCCATTTTTCTAATGTACAACCTAGTGTAAAGCTTCGAACAGCCAATCCCATCTTACTTCTCGAATTCTAGCACCTTAAATATTTCCAGGAAATCATCGTCTTCATATGTCGGTAAATTGATCGTCCCCATCTGCTCAAACGCAGTAACCATTTCTAGGGTTTTCATCTTCTTGGTCAACTTTTACATAAACTTCCTTTACATCTCTCAATGTTTTTCCTCGATCTCTTTCCTCCATGCCTTAGCATTAGGGACTGATTTTGCATCTTCTAGTTTAGGGGGGAGGGGTCTCTTCTACATTCTGATTTGGGTTGACTTAAGACGCTTACCTATCATTAACAATTCTAATAGCCCAAGTGAGAGCTTGGATTTGTTCGATCATCTTATTCATGTTTTCTTCTAGGGTTGCGACTTTCGAGTTGGGCTCAGTTTAAATAACGTTTCCACTGCCTTGAATTGACATTCTTGCTTTGAAATGAGTGAATATCGGGCGTTTAGTTGAGTTTGCTTGTTTGGGCGTAATCTTCAAAATCCTAAACGAAAACCCAAATTTTAGACATCTTTGTGAACTAAATTTTTTTGTTATTGTTTTTTCTTTTTTTCATTTTTCTTTTTGTTGTTTGCTTCTTCTTTTTTTTGTTTTTTGATTTTTTTTTTGTTTTTTGTTCATTTTTATTTAAAAAGGTAACTATCAAGAAAAAAAAAAGCAAGCAAAAGACTGTGCAATCAATAAAGGTTTTCATTTAATCAAGCTGCAAATTTATTAATAATTGCTAAATCTAACCTATATAACAAACTAAAAGAAAAAGAAAAAGAAACAAACTCCTAACTAATCTTTCTAAAACAAAAAATCAAACCTTATATATATGAGTCGACGAATCTGGCTAGGACGAGCTTCATTAACTTTTCTCATTAGCTTTTAGACTATAACATCCCTTTAAGAATTGATTTTCTTCTAGCAATCTCTCATTCTCCACCTTTAATTCATCGATGATTCTTTTGCATTCTTGAAATCGAGCTTCAACTTTGGCCCGTATGGTGTTTCGATAGGCCTATTCAGTAAGTGAAAGATATTTTAGCTTTGGCTTATGTATGAATACTTCTAGAGCTTCATACTATATCTTTTCAATATTCTCCAACTGATCATAAATAAACTGCTCGGTGGCATGGTATTCTTTGACTTTACCCCTCAAAGTTCCTACACTAATTACCTTCTTCACTTCTCTCCGTTCATATAACTTCACAAGTTCTACTAGTTATTGAATAAAAGTAGCAATAGGTAAACAAGGATCTTGATAACTCCATATAGCATCTTCCAAGGAATCTTTGTATGCTATCTCTTGAAGGGGACCTAGCTGTCTAGTAATATAAGCTAGGAAATATCCTCTACAACTCATAATACCAATAAGAGGGACCCCTGCATAATCAATGCACCCTAGGATTGCTCAAGTGTAGTTGCTCTACCTAGCTATCCACATAAAATCTACTAGCTGCATCTTACTTATGACTAATACCCATCCTTTAAACTGAGCTTCTTTTGGTACCTTAAGGTAACGGGCAAAGTCGTCAATCAGATTCACCTTTTCAGTTAGGGACACTTTGAGAAAATTCCCTCTATACCCTTATGTATGGCTGAGAAACCATATAATAAGAATTGTAAGGTTAGTCGTAAAGTACCCATGCCCTTGCTTCCTCAAGTGGATGAGTGTCTTGAATTGCTTTGCCAATAACATTGGTATATAGGATTTACTAGCTAAGAATTGGGTCACTAACTCAGCTACCCTATAATGGACTTCACCGTATTTGATTGGAAAAAACACTGTCCCAAATACTGCTACGATAAAAGCATTTACCCTCTTTTCGGCCCACAATTCATATCCCCTACACAAGATTTGACGATGTTTTTTATAAGTGTCTAGGCTTGAAAACCATTCTACTAGCCTTAAAATACTAAGGTACTTCTTACCCTTTGAAGATAAGAACGATGTTAGGGTTACCATTTTAACTCCCAGTAAGGTTATGAAGGCTTTCTTGGGCTAGACTTTGAGATATGGGATAGTTATGCCTACTTCGAGAAGCGAGGCACTAAGTAACTACAAGTATTTTCCTAAAGTAGGCGTCAACACATGTGGGCCGAACTTGAAAACTACAGATTCTGGATCTTAATAATGGATAAGGGCTTGAATTAAAGGTCAATGGAGCTGGACTCACATGAGGGATATGACTGGCCCGATCTTCCTACAAATGTGATCATGCTTGGGGGGTAAAAGCTAATTCAACTAGTCTTTCAAGATAGCGTCAAGGAAAGAGTATTTATCCAGCTGGATTTCATAGACGGGCTCGAGACTGAATTTACTGTAACTTTACATATTTATATTATATAAAAACACGAAATGATGCGATTATTTACAATAAGACCACTAAATTTATAATAAAGCTGGATGTGATATTAATAATTTTACAGCTTCTTCAAATTTTTTTTTTAATTACACAGCCTTTTACTCACTAAGAGACAATGTAAAAAGAAAACACATATAATACAGAAAATAAAATGATTAAATAGAAACAAACATTAACAAAAATAAAATCAAACAAAAAAAATATAGTATGCTACACACGAATGTAATGCAAGAGGGGCTGGTAATTAATAAATTATAGGAACTATTATGAACTCACAATCGAAGAGTACCCTTATATATAAGTATATTCAAAATAAGATTTAAAAAGAAATGAAGCTTGTGAATAACTATGTATAAGGGTCACTAATTTCTTAATTACCACTCTTTTTGAAAAAGAATGACAAACTGACTGGCGATTGATCAGGCTTTCCTATAATTTAAAAAATGACTACGCCTTTTTGTAGAAAGAACGATGCAAGAGGGTAGGGTTTGCAGGTCTCAGACTTTGTAACTTTAAGGCTTTTTAGGGAAAAACCTAGGGAGCTACATCGAAGCTTAAATGGGCTCGTCTATCATCGCCAAGCGAGAGTAATGACCTCAACGACGTAAGGGTTACACAATGGTGACCCGTCCTAAGTTCCTATGGTGGCCCAAGTTCGACCACATTTAAGCATGCAAATGATTGTTGAAATAAACCCCCTAAATCCCTAAATGTAAGCCCATTAGGCAGGTTTTTTTAAGGCCTGCATCACTAAAAACTAGTTAGTACAACTATATAATACAAATAAAGAAAATAATACAAAAACCCATTAATTAATTTTTAATTTTTAATTTTTACATGACTAACCCACGAAGCGTCCCTAATGGAGTCTTCAATTCTATTGAGCCCTATTTCATTTTCCTTAATTTAATTTATATTAAGCCAAGCTCGCTTAATATACATTACTCGACATTAAATTAAGGAAAAATTTTTCTTTAAAAAATGTTTTAAAAATTGGAGTTGCCAACTAGTTCAATTAGTAAAAAAAAATGATCTGCGAATTTTCTTGAAAAATAATTTTAGAAAATTAACTGAAAAAACTAGATTTGATGACTAACCTATTAAGACTAAGTCGCCATGTAAAATAAAAAAAAAAAAAACTAATTAACGAGCTTTGTTTTTATAATTTTCCTAAAAATACTAAGATATATACAAATATGCAAAATATAACTAAAGTTAATTTTTATTATGCATTTTAAAAAAAAAGGAAAAAAATTATTTTTTATACGGTTGCCTCAAATGTGCCTACGTACCTGTTAGTTGGAATCAAACTAACATAGTTATATTTTATAAAATATTTAGTGGGTGAAATTTTTTATTTTGAAAATTGAGCCAAATTTACGTTTATTTAACAATTTATTATTTTTTAAAAAAACTTAAAAAATCTAATTTCACGAATATAAGAAAACCCTAACTAACTAAATCTTTTTTACAACCTTGGTAAAGATTTATTATTATAATAATTATTTTTTTAAAAAAATCATTACGTATGAAAAAACATCTTTCCTAAATCCTATATGCAAGATATATTAAGATACAGTTTAGATATGTATCTTTTTTGAAAATATGAATCTTAGAGAAAAGATATATAATTTTAAAAAAAATGCAATTTTCAACTGCATTATCAAAAAATTTGAATCATCTAAAAATGTAGCAAATAATATGAAGATTCAAAAATAACAAAAAAAATTGCACTTAAAAAAATAAATTAGTAAACATAATTAAATTACTAATAAAATAAAAGAAAATAAAATAATAATTTTTTTTTTACCTAAATGAGTCGAGTTGCATGTAATTGACATGTTCGCGTTGTTCATGTCGTGAGTTAATGTGAGGCAATGTGTTGTGTTGTGCAAGTGTTGTGCAATGTCAACGTATGTAATGCATCAATGAGGGGCAATGCACTTAGGGGTTGTCGGCGTGCTTGTGTTCAAGGATGAGTGTTGTAGTACTATGTTAGGTCGTAAAAGTGAGGGGCTATTGTGTGATGTTGTGAATGTAGATGGTGCTGCGTAGGATAGTGACTACTGTGTGGGCATGTAGCTTATGTGTGGGAGTATCAGATAATTGCTGTGGATTATGTATGTGCAGTGTGTGTTGAGTGGCGAATAGGGGGCTGTGAATATCTAGTGTATGTAGTGTGTTGTGGAGAGTGCTATGTCAGGTCTATAGAGATTGGGGCTGTACAGGGCGTCGTGTGGTAAGTGGGTTGACTTTGATGAGCATGTTGTGGAATTGAGTGAATGTGTTGTAGGATTGTGAGTATGTGTATTGGGGATTCTGAAAAAAAAAAAAACATCCTTGAGTCCACCACCAAATTCCTATTTATAATACCCGTAATTGAATCTTTTGTATTAAAAGATATGATAATAAACTCAGATACGAAGAATATAATTTAAATTTTTTAAAGATTCAACTTAGTTTTTTAGAAACTCTATCTTAATTTGGGCTTTCTATTTTCCGAGCTCAATTCATTCCAATTTGATTTAGGCCAATAACCTTTTTAATAAATCATAAGTTTATTTTAGTCCAATATAAATTAGATAAAAATCCACTTTATATCGAACTAAAATATTTTAATGAAGCCCGATCCTTTAATGACTTTAGAATTTATTAAATTGAACACTCAGCATTATCTAATTCAATCTTAAATGACTGAACTCGACTTAATTTGACTTGACTGAACTCGATACGACTTGACTTAACTCAACTAGACTCACTACTACTTATCTCGACATGATTGGACTCAATACGACTTGTCACTTCGTTTTTATATTTTTTTTAAATTTTTGATATTTATTTATTTATTTTTATTATTTTTATTTTATTATTATTATTTTTTATATTCTATTTTTTATTTTTTTATTTTCTACTATTTCTAGCTCAATAAAAATACTAAAATAAAATGGCAAAAATGAGGTGTTTATAGGGGAAGGATGCCAAGAGAAACTTTAGTACTGATTTAGGGTGTAATAAAGTAGTAAATAAGATGTTAACTTAGTTTATAGATGAATAATTAGTAGAATTTAAAGAAGTGAATTAAACAAAACCTATTTATAAAGGATATTGTAAAACTTGATTCAAAATATAAAGTAGATGATTGGGAGATAAACATAAAAGATCGAATTATGAAAGGTGATAAAGTGAATCTTAAAATGATAATTCGAGACAACAATATGGTAAATAGAATACGGTATATGGGCCATAGACTTTTACTAATAGATAAAAGAAATGGTATGTTTATTACATACTCGATAAAGATATATTATTGATTGAATTAAAGGTTACTTTATAACATAATATATCTCAATATCAACATGACTATATTCTTCAGCGATATATAAACTATAAAAATTCCCTCCAAACCCAAGATATACCTATAATCTTACCAACATATAGTTTTGTTAATATGGAAGTGTAACTAGGATAAGCATGAATTAGAATGAGAATCTATGCTGATTAAATTAAATGTCATATTTATTGATAACATACCTACATGGTTGTATGTATATTTGAATGTTTTAGTAGGATTTGAAGTTAATTAAATTATAGGATATTTGATAGACATGGATATACTAAATACTAGAATAAAAAGTAAAACAATTAATTTGAATATGTGTATTCATTAAATGATTGTGTTATTGTGTAAAAATATTAAGGAGTCAAGTGAATTATACCAAGTTTGAAAAAATGAACTATAATAGCCTATCATAAATGTAAATTTAATTTAGAGAAATACCACTCGTGTCTTTTGAATCGGTTTCTGTAGTTGAAAAAAATAAAAATAAAAATAATAAATAAAATTTGTTAGTAAGTTTGGGAAATCATAAAAACTGTCATATTTAGCATTAGAAGAAAAACATAAGAATGTTAATTTAGTATTTAGTATTTTGTATGAAAAGTTTAGAATTTATATCTTTTTATCCATTATGAATACTATTGATCTGGGATTGTAAAGTAAACTGTATAATAATAGATAGATGTCGAACAAGTATGATGTATATAGGACTAGGTGATTTTATAAAAATTGGAACTTGACTATATGATACTTGTGAATAAAATAAGGATTTCTTACTAATAAACTAGATTTGTGTAAGTATATTGCATAATTACAAAAGTTAAAAATGCATATCGATTAATTATGGAAATTATTATAGATATAATCTCATGTATGTATTAGGAGCTAATACCTGATCATTAAATTTGAGATGTGAAGTAATAAAAAAATGTAATATTGTAATTTCGATTATGAGTTACTATTTCATGAGTATAGTATGTTGTGTATATTAACTATGTTATATATAAGTGTTGACTAGCTCCTATTATGAGTTTTACAACATCTTTATATTTTGCATCATGGAAATGTATAAATAAAATCATGTATTACATTTTGAAGTAAGTAGATATTACTGATAAAGGTACATTCATACAACTATCATTATTTACAAGTTAGTTAGAATTAATTTGTAAGAATGGTTGATGCAATTTTAGGTAATAACTCAAAACCTAAATAAGAGACGCCATTCTCATTGCTTATAGAACTAGTGAAGAAAAGAAACTCAATTCGTGACTTAGTAGTGGTTTACAATTTCGCATTAACTAAGCAAATTGCTCCTTCAGAAGACATTAAGGTTAACTCCATAATGCTCTGGTAGTGAAGAAAGTCATACCAGAAGAGTGATGTCGAAGATAATCTCGAAAATAGTAATCCCATCATGTTAATTGAAAAATAAAATTTTAATGCAACCTAAAAGTATTTTGCTAGGACTATAGATATTTATGGATTAAACCCCTAGTATGGTATAAATAATCTAGTATCATAACGAACACCCAACATAAGAATGCTAGCTAAAGACCCTAAAAATATGATGATGACCTCAACAAATAGAACCGATGAGTATTTCAGACTAGTTCTATCACATACTTTACATCCAACATGAAAAACTAATCTAAAAACAAGAGAATCAAGGAGAAGCCTCAAGCTCTAATCAATAATCCCTACTAGAAAAGGAAGATTAATAGATATAAACTAAAATATGAGGAAAGCATATACTTCATATATGCAATGGCAATAGGTAGTCAAGAAGAGAATGGCAAATTTATAATTATCAAGCCTCTTCCTTATTAAGTCACTCGTTATCATCGAAGTACATTATGTCATATTTTGTCGAGTAATGAGTTCATATCGATATCAATGTGAGTCCGTTGATCGAGAGTCGTATCAGTTTTTGTTGGGTTGAGTCAAGTCGTAAGGATTCAAAATTTTCGATCATCTCATTTGACTTTGAGGTAGATAAAAGTCCAGATTTGCCAAGCTCAATCTTGTTAACATTTGCATTAAGTTATATGAAAGAACAAATTAATAGCTGTGGTAATAACTTAGTCATTATAATATAGAAGATATGAATGGAGGAAAGAGCAATAATACTTAAGGCATATGATGGATCTGTGTTGTTACTGATCTTAACTACAACCTAAAAATTTGTAATATAGAAGATACAATAGAAGGCAAAACAGTGAGATAATACTTAAATAAATGAAATGGAAGGTTGCAAGATTAGAAAAGTATAATGCGAATGAAAGAACTCGGTGATGGTCTTAGCAACAACACCAAATGTGAGATAGAAGAGATTGAGGAAAAAAAAAATAGAAGGATGAGTAGGAGATGAATCAGAAGCTTAAATAAAAGAAAGTTAAATAAATATGGAACAGAGGCACTTCAGAGAAATGAAGCTCTTGGAAAGAAAGGTTATCCCTTTGGTTTTTTTAAGTGATAAAATAGCAACCTTTACAAACCATAAATATAAGATCAATGACAAATTTATGAATCGTATAACTTTTTCCACAAAAAGATTTAATATGTATTAGTTTTGAGGATGAAACTATTTGTAAGGAGGGTGGAATGTAATATCTCATAAATAAGCAATCCAGACATGAATATCTGAGTATTGGGATAAAGTCTTGTTCTTGTACGATTGGGGTCAATAGTTGATTTAGGACATTCAAGAAAATAAACCAATTAGGCTAGAAACTTACGAAAAACACTTGAGGAATTCTCGTATGTTTAGAAATCCATAATATAATAAGAATATCAAGAATAGAACCAAAATAGTGAGAATTTACCCTATATGAAACCCTAAAGTTGAGTTTAGGGTAATCGTACCTAAATTTTGGGCTTTCGAAAAAAGTTATTCGACTAAGCTCAAACTTTACTATTAAGATAGAAAAATTAGTTGAAGTGACTCGGTGGAGTTAGATTTTGAAAATAATTATACAAAATCCCGATTTTTCCTCTAAAAGGATGATTATTTAATATAGTACAAAATTGCTCAAAACCCTAAAAATCGAGCTCGAAATGCGACAGAAATTTAAGGATAAGTTAATTAAGTAATAAAATGAGATAATATAATATAATTTACCATATGAGTATATACGTATTTTTATAAGTATACCTAGTATAAATAATAATTATATTCGTATATTAACTCGAAAGTCTAAAAATATATATAGTACGTAATGTCACATGACTTCAACTTGCTAGCGTTCGAGTAGTTTATATCTTTTATAAAAAAATATATTTATAAGTTAGGTTAATAAGTGTAAACTAGTTTATACTAATGATACTCTTAACTACAAGAATATGGATCTTAACAATAGAATAATAAATATAATAATATTACTAATGACACGAGATAATACATAAAAGTAATTCAATTAGTATAAACCTAGTTGGCTGGATATTCCCTCTTTATTAAATTGATTGGAAGCATTCATAGGTGTAAAAATGTCAGAATTACATTTAGACATAGATATATAATCATATAAATTAATAAGAAATTAATTGAAAATTTAATGCTTGAGAGACACGCTAGAAATTATGATTTATGATAACGTTTGTAGGATTAAGTTGAACTCTCATGACTGGAAGAAAGTTTAAACGAAGAAACCTTATAACTTTAATATTTCACTTTAAGTTTATTAATATGAAACTTTCTTAGAAATATTAAGTTTATCGGATTTAATCGCTATAATGTAGAGTTTCGTAATTTTAGATATAGCTTAAGATAAATCATTTAGAATCAACTACGTGATCTTGATAATTAATATTGGTGAGTAAAATGTCGTATAAAATGTATATAAATAAATCCCAAATAATTAATATAACTTAATTATATATTATACGTTACTAATATTTTTACTAATAATTATGTTAAAACTCCCTTGAAATAACAATATGTAAGGAAAGAAAATTTCAACTATGAATTGTTCTTTAGTAATAATGCTAATGATGAAAAGAAGGAATATTCTTTGAATATTCTAGGAATTATAATAGGTATTAAATAAAATATATTAGATTTATTAAAATATCTTTACACCACTGTCAAATAGAATCAGGGGATGGGGCAAGAGAAAAAGAGGAGAGGGGATGAGAGAGAGAGAGAGAGAGAGAAATGGAGGGAGAAAAAAAAAACAAAACAAAAAAAGAGAGAAGAGAAGAAAAAAAGGAAAAGAAGAAGAAGAAGAAAATAAGGCTAGAAGATTTAATTTTTCAATGTTCAATATTTTTAGATAACTTTATTTTTATAATTATAAGNGATAATGAAAAGAAGGAATATTTTTTTAATATTCTAGGAATTATGATATGTATTAAATAAAATATATTAAATTTATTAAAATATCTTAAATATATATATATATTATATCTCAATCGCCTTATAAGGGCGGTGATATTTTAAAATGTATATATGTCGCTTTACGCCACTTTCAAATAGAATCAGGGAATGGGGTGAGAGAAAAAAAGGAGAAGGGAAGAGAGAGAAGAAGGGAGAAGAGAAAGAGAGAGAGAGAGAGAGAGAGAGAGAGAAAAGAAAAAAAAAACTAAAAGAAAAAAAAGAAGAAATAAAAATGAAAAAAAAAAAGAAAAGAGAAGAAAAAAAGAAAGAAGATAAAGAAGGAAAAAAGGAAAAAAACCGACTTGCTGATTAATAAAACAGAAGTAAAAACAAGTTATTAAATACGCAGGTATACCGATAAGCCGATGATTTGTATAATCAGCATGCCAATTGTCTACAATTTTGTAGAAGGAAGAGAAGCCGAAATTCAAAGAAGGCCAATTTGGGTGACCAAGATTGTGAAATCTAGGAGAGAGATAATAGGGGAGATTGACTTACTAGTTGATATCGGCCCACAGACGTTCGACATCCCATTCCAGGTTTTAGATATTAGTCGACATCCCAAGGACCTTCAATCTGTTATTAGGAAGGCCTTAGATATATTCAGTAAGGGCCATACCGTCAACTCTTCACCAGAAAGTTAAGTTCATCTCCAACGGCCAAGTCATCATAATTTTGGGTGACCAAGATTGTGAAATCTATAAAGAGACAGCCATACCCAATATTGGTACAAAAGAACAAGAGGACTTTGGACTCCAAATGTTTGATGAGGTGTGCATGATCACCAATAAGCAGAAGGAAGAGAGGCCGAAATTCAAAGAAGGCCAGTTTAGGACCTATGAGGTAGGATACATTTCGACCTTGATGGAAGAGTTGCAAAGGATGCAAACCAAGGGCAAAAAAGGTGATAGGTTATGTCATACTCCAATAACCTTCGCTTTATTGTCAAAAACTTTCATTTGGGCCAAAGTATAGAACTCAAAGCCTATTAAAGAGGGCACCTCTAGCAGAAATAAAGGGATTGGCCCCTCCGATAAGTTCCAGCACTTAAATAATTGGTTCTGCATCCCTATGAATAGTAATAAATCTTCCTTAGGGTAAAGGATGAATTACGATCCAGTATTTTATGGAATTTTGTAATAAATTACCTTTGTTCTTCAAACAATTGTGCTCGAAAGAAAGTTCCTTTAAATAAAATCAAGTTTCTTTTCCCTAAATAAAATCAAGTTTCTTTTCCCTTTACTCTTGCCTCACTTACACTCCTCCTTTTACATACTTTTCTATTTCTTTAGATTTAACAATCTAAATAAAGGCCATGGATACCTCGCATAAATAGGTGATGAAAATATTGATATCACTTTTGGCCTAACTAGGTTAGTCATCAAGAGTGATGTCAATGACTATAATGACGTACAAGAAACCTAGTAAAAACATGAAATGAGTAGAATTTCTATTGATGAGCCAACCGAGATAATTAATGTTGGGACCAATGACAACCCTAAGGTATTGAAGATTGGGGGAAATTTAAAAGAAGATCGAAGGGCAAAGATGACCACATTACTATCCGAATACCAAGACGTATTCGTATGGTCCTATAAAGACATGCCCGGATTAGATCTATCGATTGTAGTCTATTATTTACCCATACAAGAGGATATCAAACCTAAGAAACAAAAGTTAAGAAGATTTCGACCAGATGTTTTATTGGAAATTAAGGAAGAAGTCAGAAAATTACTGGAGGTCAGTTTTATCGAGGTATCTAATTATCCCGAGTAGGTGGCTAACATCGTGCCCGTAACAAAGAAGAATGGAAAAGTCAGAGTATGTGTGGACTTTTGAGACCTTAATCAAGCAACCCCTAAAGATAATTTCCCTTTGCCTCATATCGATGTCTTGGTTGATAACACAGCTGGAAACCATATTTTCTCTTTCATGGATGGATTTTCCGGGTATAACTAAATTCAAATGGCTGAAGAAAATAAAGCAAAGACAACGTTCACCACGACTTAGGGCATGTTTTGCTACAAAGTGATGCCTTTCGGACTCAAGAATGCCAGAGCAACTTATCAAAGGGCCATAGTAGCAATCTTTCATGACATGATGCATATAGAGATTGAAGTATATGTTGATGATATGATTGCTAAGTCCAAGGAAGGAGAAAATGATGTGGAAAGTCTAAGGAGATTGTTTGATAGGTTAAGAAAATTCCAACTGAAGCTTAACCTAGAGAAATGTACTCTCGGAGTGACTTTAGGGAAATTATTAGGTTTTATAATCAGCTAAAGGGAAATTGAAGTTGACCCCGATAAAGTCAAAGTGATAGTTGACTTGCCCCTACCATGCACATTTAAAAAAATCAGAGGTTTGTTGGGTTGTTTAAATTATATAGCTTGGTTCATATCCCAACTCACAAACAAGTGTCGTCCCTTGTTTAAGTTGCTAAAAAAGAATACTAAGATCAACTAAGACAAAGAATGTGAACAAGCCTTTACATCAATCAAAGAATACCTCACGAACCCTCCAATACTGGTAGCTTCAAAACCTAGGAAGCCGTTATTCATATATTTGACAATATTACCAGAGTCCCTGGGGTACATACTTGATCAGAAAGATGAGAAAGGAAAGGAACGGGTTGTATACTACTTGAGCAAGAAATTCACTGAAGGGGAGCAAAGATATTCAGAAATTGAAAGAACCTGCTGTACTTTGGTCTAGGTAATGCATTGGCTCAGACAATACACACTTTATTACCAGGTTGAATTGTTAACTTAACACAATCCCCTAAAGTACTTGGTAGACAAGCCGGCCTTAATTGGCAAAATCTCAAAGTAGCAAATGTTGCTATCAGAGTTTGACATTACGTATGTGAACCGGAATTCAATCAAGGGGCAAGCGCTAATAGATCAATTAGCAGAAAATCCATTCGATAGCACTCCATAAGAGGTACAAGTCAATTTCCCCAACGAGGATGTCTTCGCGGTTAAGGGAAACTCTGATAAAGGAGAAGATGACGAGCCACCAAAATGGAAAATGTTCTTCAATGGTGCAGCCAATGTGTCTGGGTGTAGAATTAGGGCAATACTAATATCCCCTGAAGGTCTTCAATACCCTGTGGCCATAAGGCTCATTTTTCCATACACTAATAATATCGTTAAGTATGAAGGATGCATCATGGGACTCAAGATGGCCATAGATAAAGATATTTAAGAATTAGAAGCATATGGGGACTCTTTACTCATTATTGGCCAAGCTCGGAAAGAGTACAAGACTAAAGATCCCAAACTAATACCTTATTGCCAGCACTTAACTGAATTGGTAGAGAATTTCAAAGAAATCACCTTCAATCACGTACTGAGGACTTAGAATCAATTTGCTGATGCCTTAACCACGCTAGCATCTATGATCTAAATATCTGGTGGAGTCGAGATTCGGCCTCTTACTACTGAAATTGAAGACAAGCTTACCTTTTGCCTAACAATTGAGGGTATGAACTACCAAAAATTGTGGTACCATGATGTTAAGACGTTCCTGCAATAAGACACATACCCTGAAGAGGCTGAAAAAAAGACAGAAAGATGATTAGGAGATTAGCCACTCAATTCTTAGTAAGCAAGTCTACCTTATACTAACACTCATTTGATGGTATACTCTTAAGGTGTGTGGATGACAAAGAGGCTGAGAAGTTAATGAAAGAAGTGCATGAAGGGGTATGTGGCCTTCACATGAATGGATACATGCTGGTGAAGAAAATTATAAGGCTAAGGTATTATTGGTCAACAATGGAAAGCGATTGCATCAAACACGTTAGGCATTGTCACCTATGCCAAGTTTATGCAAATAAAATAAAGGCCCCTGCCTCAAGAACTATACGTCTTCTCAACACCATGGCCTTTTTCAATGTGGGGCATAGATATCATCGGCTCAATCACTCCAAAAGCATCCAATGGGCATCACTTCATACCAGTTGCAATCGATTACTTCAATAAACGGGTTGAGGCTTCGTCCTACTTAAACGTTACTAAAAGGGTTGTAGTTAAGTTCATTAAGAAAGACATTTTGCCCGATACGGGACTCTAGAAACAATCATCACTGATAATGGCACCAATCTCAACAATAAGCTTATATCAGAATTGTGCCGAATCATTCATAGGAACTCTACTCCTTATCGACCCTCAATGAATGGAGTCGTTGAAGCAGCCAACAAAAACCTCAAAAGAATCATTGAAAAAATGGCTGTCACATATAAGGACTGGCATGAGATGTTACCCTTCGCACTCATGGCCTATCGAACTTCCATCAGAACGTCGATTGGGGCAATATCGTACTCTTTAGTATATGGCACTGAAGCAATGTTACTAGTAGAGGTTAAGATCCCGTCGCTTAGGGTACTATCAGAAACTCAATTGGACGAAGTTGATTGGGTGAAGAAATGCATCAAGCAACTGAATTTAATTGACAAAAAGAGATTGATAGCTTTGTATCATAATCAGTGTTACCAACAAAGAATAGCTCAGGCCTTCAATAAAAGGGTACGACCTCGAAACCTCAAAGAAGGAGATTTGGTGTTGAGAAAAGCTCTCCTCAACGCATAAGACTCTAGAGAGAAATTTGCTCCCAATTACGGAGTTCCTTCTGTCATGAAGTGAGTATTATTGGGAAGGGCTTTGATTTTGTCCCAAATGGATGGTCTAGATTTGAGAGACCCTATAAATGCTGACGTTGTGAAACTGTACTATTCATAAGAAGTCAGTAGAAATTTTACTTAAAACACGAAAATGCCAGTCATTTTGAACATCATTGTAGTCTACTTTTCATTATCTATAAGCAAATTTGGTATTCTTAATCGCTGTTGTCGTTAGAATAATCACCCTCTCCATAGAAAGGTCTTCCCTTTAATCCATTTAATTGAACTCATATAGTACAAACACGAGAGGAGTTAAGGAATGAGATATAGAACATCGATAATTAACAAAATTCTTTAAAATACTTTATTATGGGTTGATCCCCTTCGATGGGGAGTTTTAATGTTTGTTTTTTTTCAAGGGAATGCGAAACCCAAGTAAACAACCACGGTAGATGAGAATAAGGTTTTAGGTTCATAAAAGTTCCAAAGAGACAAAAATAGTAGGTGGCTTTCTGTATCGGATTAATTTCCAAAAGAGCCAACGAAGTTTAAATGTTCTGCATCAAGAGCATCTAGGTTGATAACAAGAAACTAAAACATAAGTCAGTAATTTCTGATGGGGGCTTTTCAAAAAGGTTTGACGGTTTGGGTACCATCGAAAAAGACTAGGTAAGTATTTCCACACAATGTTAGTACACCTATTTTTGAATCTTGCATTTAGACCATTTTTTTACTTTTAACAATCTTTTTTAACTAACCCATAAGGCATTCACTTTTTGCATTTAGTGTTTAGCCAACCTTCAGTTTTCTCCCTTCATCGCGCTCTTCTTAGTAAGACCGTAGGATCATTTTCTCTCAAGATTTCCTTCAAGTAAGCCCATAGGGCATTTTCCTCCGATTACTAAGTTCCGAGGGGCACTTCTCTCCATCGATTCTTTAAGATACAAAATTAAGTTCAATTTTAAGGTTGTTTGTTCTCAAGAGATACTCCCACCTAGGTTAGTGAGCCTAGTAAGGCACAACCAGGTTTTAGATCAATCCCATTTTTGGATTGTTAGTCCCTGAGAGACGCTCCTACCTAAGTTAGTGAACCTAGTGAAGCACAACTAGGTTTTTAGATTAATCCCAGTTTAGGGTTGCTAATCCCCAAGAGACATTCTCGCCTAGGTTAGTGAGCTTAGTAAGGCACGACCAGGTTTTAGATCGATCCCATTTTAAGGTTGTTAGTTCCCGAGAGACGATCTCGCCTAGGTTAGTGAGCTTAGTGAAGCACGACCAAGTTTTAGATCGTTCCCAGTTTAAGGTTACTAGTCCCCCAAGAGACGCTCCCGCTTAGGTTAGTAAGCCTCGTAAGGTATGACCAGGTTTTAAATCAATCCCATTTTAGGGTTACTAGTCTCCAGAGATGATCTCGCTTAGGTTAATGAGCCTAGTGAGGCACGACCTAGTTTTAGATCAATTCCAACACAAGATCGTTTGTCCCTTAGAAACACTCCTACTTAGGTTAGTAAGCCTAGAGAGGTACAATCAGGTTTCATTTCTTCGTCCAAATCGATTTTAGGGTAGCTATTTAGTCATTCTAAGGGCAAAAATAGTGTCTGTTTTGTCTTTATGGTCAAGTTTTACTTAAACTTCACCATAAAGAGGGGCAGTTGTAGACACATAACTTTTGCCCCCTTTTATTTCTCGAAATAGGTTACTAGGTCTTAAATTAGAAAAAAATTCAAAAAAAAAAGAAAATTAAAGAAAACTAAAAAAATAAAGAAATTTAGAAAAAATAGGAATTCTAGAAAAGTATAAAAAATAGAAAAATAAGAAAACCCCAAAAATATGAAGTTTAGGAAAAAATACAAAATTTTTCAAAAAAATAAGAAAAGTATAAAAAATTTGAAATTTGGATAAAAAACACAAATTGAGAAATTTAGAAAATGGGAAAATTTGGAAAAAAAAGTTATAAAATTGAAAAATCACAAAAAAATTAGAAAAATTGAAAAAATAAAAAATTCTAGAAAATAACTTTTTATTAAGATAGATTTTTATTTTTTAATTTGGTTTAGAAGTTGGGTCATTGAACCTAGACTTAGATTTAAATCTAACCTAGGTTGACTGAGTACATATGTGATTACACATATGGACAAGGCATAGGCCAACGGCTTAATGGTTAAGCATATAGATTGAGCATGGGGTTTGAGTGTTAAGTCTTGGGTTCGAAGCTTAGCAAAGGCAGGGAAGTTTTTTTCTTATTTTTTGTTTTCAATCACATTAGAGACTACCACTTATCAGGATCTGATACGTGGTAAGACAAGATTAGATGACATGTTAACGTGGCGCCACGTGGCATGCCACGTCAGCATTACGTCAACCCATTTTTTCCCTCCCCTTTTTTCCTTTTCCCTTCATTTTCCTCCCTTTCCCTCATTTTTCTCCAAATTTCTTGCACTTTCCTCTTTGGATAGCCAACTTCAATATGATTTTTGAACCTTTTCTTGTTGCAATTTCACTAAATCAATGGCGAAATTGCAAACTAGACATAGCCTACTATGAATCGAACCCTTTAACACGTCTAAATACAATTAAAGGAGCATTCAATTTAAGCTCCAAAAATTGGAAAAAAAGCTGTTTCTCTGAGCATTCTTCATTAATCCGATCCAAGCTTTCCATGTTTTCTGAGAACAATTCGAGTATAAAAGGAGCTTCAAGGAGTTCAAACGAATAGAGACAACTACCTACGAGCTTTAGAATCAACTCCTAAGCTCTCCTTTTCTCTCGCGATTCTCTTTCTCTCTTTAGCTTACACTCTCTCTCTTTGAATCTCTCTTTTTCAAGCCCTCAACCACAACCCAATACTATAGCCATGACCCCCAATCCATCAACTCCCTAACTCGACTACCTTCGTCTGCCACCATAGGCCCTAACAGTGCTACTAGCAATCACCACCCAAACCTTAATTGCCGTAGCTACCTCTTCTCAAACCACTACCTCCAACCTTCATTAAGTCAAACTGACCCTACCATGACACTCCTCAACCTCAAGAACCCCTAGCCTAACTAATCACTCGTACCTAACAGCTACCTTTGGAGTTCCCTAAGAACGACCGCCATTGCTCCTCTCCAACGACAACCCAAATAGCTTCAAAATGCCACAGCATTAAACTTACCCCCCTCCCCCCCCCCCCCTATTCTTAATCCAAAACTCACAAAAAAACCTTAACCTGCTCATTTTGGTGGTTAAAACAAGTCGAATCGAGCCTTGTTATTGCTATCGTTGGTGATCCGTATGATCCAACTCGAATCCGTGCAACTCGAAGACCCACAATCTGACTCGAAATCCAGTCCAGGTTCGACCCATGCAAGCCCACTGCATCCAATCCTTTTTTTCTTTTTCTTTTTTTATTTATTTTACTTTACTTATTTGTTTCTTTTTACTTTATCATTTAGTTATTGCTTTTATATATATATATAATTGTAAATGTAATACGAAAAAAAGAGAAAAGAAAAAGAAAACAGAACGAAAAACAAAAAAGAAAGAAGAGAAAAACAAAAAAAAAATAAAAAAAGGAACTAGTCTATTTATTTATTTATTTTTATTTTAATAGAAATAGATAGAATAAGTAAAATAATAAATAAAATAAAAATAAATAAGTAAATAGGAAGAATAAAGATTATTATTTCTTTTTATCACTTAGAAAATTGATTTTTCAAAAATAAAATAAAAATAAATTAACCATTTTTCAAATTAGGATCATTTAGAATTTCCAAAAATAAAAACTAATTTAAGGTCCCTTAGGAAATTTTCTTAAATAAATCAAAATGGGTAAAAACGTAAACCCAACTATTTTAAAAACTAAAATCAACTCAACTTACTAAAGTTTTCATAAAAAAAAACTACATACGTCTGATTCTGAATATCGGGTATGTAGGCACCTCCGAGGCGACAGTAAAAAATAAAAAAATATTATTTTCCTTTTTAGTTTAGATTGTTCAAATTATCTAATTGAGGTAAAAAATTGAGTTCTGTTTTTTTTAAAGGTAACTCTTAAGGTCAATATTAAATTTGGAAAGCTAATGATACCTATAAGGGTTTAAAATTCCTAACCCTTGAATCCAGATCTTTGGTTTTCAAAAAAGCCATTTTTGTAAATTTTTTTTTTAATCGATAGACTGGTAGTTAAGTTGTAACTAATCCACCCAACTAGTTATAACTTAACTCTTTTTCTTAACTTCGATCAAGTAGCAACTCCAATATCTCTTCAAATTGAAAAAATGGTTTTCTTTAAACCCTAATCGAGAATTAGTATTAAATGGGTAGGGTTTAGTATTGATCGGTTTAAAAAAGACCTAATTTTATAAAAAACCGGGAAGGTGAAAAACTAAGCTCGACAACACTTTTTGTTTTGTTCTCATCAAAATCAAATAATAAACCCTAAGTTCAACAGAATTTTGGTCATTTCTTGGATAGTCTTGTTTTTGTGTTCAATTACTCCATTTTGTTGTGGAGTATAAGGTGCAGAAAAGTTATGAGTGATGCCTTTTTTTTCACGAAATGAGAAAAAATTTGAGTTTTCAAATTCCTTTCCATGATTGGTTTATAGACTGATAATGGAGAGGCCTTTTTCATTCTCAACTCTTTTGGAAAATACTTTATAGCTTTTAAAAGCGTCACTTTATTAACGCAAGAACAAGATCCAAGTAAATTTAGAGAAGTCATTTACTATGACAAGTCCATACTTATTTCTTTCAAGACTTAGAGTGCGAGTTGAACCAAATAGATATAAGTGCAATAACGCTAAGAGTTTTTGAGTAGAAATTACTTTTTTATTGTTATGTTTAAGACAAGAAATACAACGGATATTCTCATGAGCATGTAGTTTTGGTAAACCTTAAATCAAGTTCTTTTTAAATAAATTCTCTAATTGTTAAAAGTTCACTTGTCCTAGTCTTTTATACCGAAGTATAGTGTTATCATTTACCGAAACGAAGCAACTTTCAGATGACACTTCCAATGGTTTAATTAAACAAACGTTCTTCTTTCTAAATCCTTTAAACAACTTAAGTCTATCCTTATTAAAACTAACACATTTATCATGCTGAAAAATTATTCTATATCCTTTATCACATAACTAACTTATGCTTAGTAAATTATGTTTCAATCCTTAGCAACAATACGTTTTCAATTAAATGAGGTGTTAAACCAATTGAACCTACCGCAATTATTTTACCTTTGCTATTGTCACCAAATTTCACATAACTATCTTCCTTCCATTCTAAATTTGTGAACAACAAAGGATTACCCATTACGTGTCTTTAGTGTTCTCTATTTAGATACTATGTTCCTTTTATCTTAGCTTCGTATTTGTATACACATCACAGTACAATCAAGTCTATTTACCAACCCAACGGAGATTGTGACATAATTTATTATATAGAAAACATATATAAGGTTTCTACTCGATATACCTGTTACTTACTACTTTCCTTTAATTTGGATTCTTTTTGAAATACCCTCTGTTCAACCTTCTATTGTAACCTTTGAAGGGATACTTCTTGTTGTTTTGAGAGTACTTTCTGTTATACTTTGTAACAGATTTAAATGCTTTGTTGTTTTCACTTCCTTTGATCGTTTCTTGATTTTCATATTTTGATTTAACAAACACTGTTTCTTTCTTTGTTTTAATTGTTTCTCTAAATTTAAAACCAAGTCCAGATTTTGAATTATTCATCCTTTGACTAGAAATCAATATTTGTAACTTCTTATCACTTTCATCAAACTTATGAAACGTGTTTTTGATTTACTCAGATAAATCCTCTACACGACTTTTCAAATTTTTAATTTTTTCTTTTAGAATAAGATTTTCAATGACTAAAGCTTTACGAGTAATATGTAATCCTTTGAAATCATTTTTCAGAAAATCATTTTCATCTGCGAACAATTGATTAGTTTGACTAAGAGCATGCTTTTAACTTTTTATTGATTTTACTTTTGATTCGAACTTAGATATCTTGTTACTTGACTTGGAAAAAGCTTTAAGAAGTTTGTTGATTTCAGTACATATATCATCAGATACTTTTAAGTCAGAATTAGAATCGGTTTCAAAATTTACCTGAGAGAGTACCATAAGATAAAGATTTGCTTCTTCACATTCTTTTGAACATTCTGACTCAGTTTCTAACTTTTCCAAATTACTCCGTGTAGCTATCAGAGATTTGTGTTTCTTCTTAAGTTTCTCCATTTTCTTGATTAACACCGGGCATTTGTACTTTATATGCCCTAACTTTTTGCATTCATAGCAAATAATTTCCTTTTTGAACTTTTTCTCTTTTTTTTCCTTGATTACCTTTCTTGTATCATTAGATTGGTTTTTATTAGTAGTAAATCTTTTAGCAAATGTTTTCTTATCTTTTTTCTTTAGCCATTTATTGAGCTTTTTAGCTAGAAGTGTCACATTTTCGTCTTCTTCTTCAAATGAATCTTCTTCTTCAAAGTTAGCATCTGCTTCTTTAGCTTTAGATTTGAGAAAATCGGTTTCATATGCCATGAGCTTGTTGTACAGTTGACTCAAGGTTAATGTCTTTAGATCATAAGCTTCTTCTACAGCTTTCTTTACATTCCAAATTTTGGGAAGGATCCTTAACATCTTGCATGCCATATTTGCATCACTAATTATTTTGTTAAGAGAAAAAATTCATTAGTCATAATAGTAAATCTACTAAAAGAGTCATTAATTTCTTCACCAAGAAAATTTTAAAAAGTTTCATATTTGTTGAATCAACGATTTGATTCTTATGTCCTTGATTGTTTGCGTCCCTTCATAAATTTGTACCAAGTTGTCCTAAATATCTTTAGCTGTTGCACAAAAAGCAATTAGATAAAACTTCGTTCATGCAATAGTACTTAAAAATAAATTCTTAACCTTTAAATTGAGTTCAACTTTAGTGATTTCATTATTTGTTGTGACAACGGTTGAAACTTTAAGATCCCATATAGAAATAATCTGCCAAGCCTGATAGCCTAATGCTCTGAATTTCATGTAAGGAAAGTTAGTTCCATAAAAAAATGGTGCCTTATCAAATTGAATTGTTAAGCTACCACTTAGTTCACCCATGATTTTTAAACTCTTGATGATATTAAAGCAATGCTTTTATACCAATTGTTAGTCTCGTATAAGATATCAAGAGATGGGAGGGAAGAGTGAATTAATATCTTTAAATTTTTTAAATTTTTTTCAAAAATATCCCTTTTAATAAGTTATATTGGTGAACAATGTTACTATTAATACAACATAAACAACATAAATAAATAGTACAAATTAAAAGAGATAAGGAGAAAAATATCAGGCTGAGGATTTATAGAATTTTGGCCTTTCATCTATTGCTCTTTTCGAACTCCACTATTGAGGATTCGGTCTACTTTACCAGTACCATTCTACTTGATCAACTATAACAAAATCACGAGAAGTTTACAAGAATTTGCCACACATAGGCTTCATTACACTCTGCTATGCTTATTTAGCCTTTCTTCAATTTAGGTTAATACAGATCTACATAGTACAAACTAACAAACAAATTTTTACAAGAGAAACAAGTGAGAATAACAATATAAATCTCAAAAGACTTCGAATAAGAAAATAAGTAATGATTGATGAGAAATTTGCTTCAATTCAATTTTCTAGAGAAATATCTAAACTACACTCTATACGCTTTCAAATAGTAGAATTTAGCTCTTGTTTCAAGTATAACGTATATGTAATCTTTTTCTTTAAGATTCTTGCATATAATTTTAAATTACCTTTTTTTTATACTTAAGTCTTCCAACGACTAAAAGATAATGAGAATTATGTTTATCCTTTTCAACGTCTATATCATCCATAGATATTTTGGAGAAGATCTCAGTAGTTTTGAATTTTAAATTCGATCCTTTGAGTTCAATAGAGTATGCTTGATCAACAACTTCCAAATAGACTTTAGATTTGAAAATTTACGGTAAAATATACTTAACCAACAATTTCTAGATAAGCTTCAATCTTAAAAAAATGAAATCCCACAAGATTCAAAACCAAACTTATTTTTATTAATTCGTATATATCTTAATTTATCCAAAGATGTGTTTGCTTAAATAATCCCCATAAATTCTTAATTCCATCTTTAGTGAAACGTGATTAAATGTATTTCCCTAATACACCCATTCTGTTAAAGCTAAGCCTTATTTTCTTCAAATCTGATATAAATTAATTTTTCACATTACTTTTCTAGATCAACTATCTAAATAAGCTTCTGAAGAATATTGATCTTTTTTTCTTTGAAGTTTTTGAAATACTGTACTAATTCTTCTCATGACAAAGCTTCTGAAGCATTTTCTGAATACTTTCAAAATTTTCTCCTTTGTCAAATAATTTAGACCTTCTAAATAAGCTTCTGAAAGCAACTTATTTTATAATTTTAAACTTTCTAAAAACCTTTCTAAATACTTGCATACTTGATAATTCATTAGCATTCTTCTTTTTTTTTTATCATCAAATTTTATGAAAAATATCTAATAGGAATATTACATAAATTCAATTTGGAATGTGAATTTAGGAAATTATGTGAAAAATATAGGTTATACTCATCTCAACATCAAATTTGGTAGTTAAATTAGAAATATAATGTATCGTACCGACTAAAATACTAGTTAAAAGTTAAAATGAATATTTAAAATATCTAAATATAATTAGATGAATTTCACATATTAGTTTGGGAGGAATTCCTAGGATTTATAAATAAAAACAGTAATTAGAAGTTAAAACAAGACTTAATTCAAAAAATGATTCAAGAATTGAATCACAAACTAGTTTAGTCATAAGAAATATAAAACTTAAATAATTGAGTAAAATTGTAATTTTAAACTAAAAACTAAGAATTTAAAGCTTATATACACACATACACACACGTATGAGTGGTATGTTAAAATGTGGACAATTTCTTAATCAAAAAGTAATTTAGAAGTAGAATTAGAATTAGAATTAGGATTAATATAAGCATATTAGATAGTAAGTCAAAAACCTAAACCAATGGTTATACTCATCATATAAACAATAAGAATGAAAAGGCATTTAAAAGACTTACAAACAAAGGGTAATAAAAAAGAAAGAAGGTAAACTAAAACCTAATTTAAAAGCTAGAATTGTAATAAGAATAAGAAGCAAATTCGAAACTAGGATGAATAAAAAAAGTAATCCTAAGAGACTTAGACCTAAATCACAAAATATAAGAAGACTACGAACTAAAGATAATCATAATTTAAATTACAAAATAAAACTTATCTATGGTAGTTATATGGAAACTAAAACAATATTTGTGTTATAGGAATTATCGGTGACGACTTGTGCAAGTCACATCTTGAGTGAGCAAGCGGAAAGTCTAGTTAAGTTGGGATCGATACTTTTGCCATATTTTTTAGTACCATTTTATAGTACTTAGAGGCTGAAATTATACTTAATTGTATTTGTTAGATAGTTGATTGTCGTATGTTTATGTGTGCGTATTTCTAGATTTGATTACATGATTCTGGTTTGATGTTCTAAATTGAAAATTGTGTGATTTATATAAAATGCTTGACTACCTTAAACCTGATCTAACTAAATATATGACTTATAAGTTTAAAACGAACCTGCATAGCAACCCATCAGGAGAAACGTTTAAGGTTTTCTAACTAAATATCGACCTCTTAAAAAAGGATAATGTTGGATAGCATAATAAGTTTCTTTTTCATCCTTAGTCAAACTAAGTGACAGGAGAGGAAGTTACGACAATGGTAAAGTTAACGATTCAAAGATAGTTGCTGGAGGAGTGGTATCTCCATTGCACAAACTTGAGTTTGGTTGTAAGCTATTAATATGTGCATTAAACTCCTCGACCTGAATTAGAGTAGGTGAAATTTCTTTAATCCCATGATGGACCGGATAATGTCATGCGATGGCATTTACTTATACATGCATTGCATCCAACTAATTTGGTCACAAACTTGGGTTTTGTTATAAGCCATTAATATGTGCGTTAAACTCTTTAACCTGGATTAGAGTAGGTAAAATTTCTCTAATCTCATGATGAACTAGATAACATTATGCAATGGCATTTACTTGTACATGCATTGCATTGCATCTAACTAATTTGGTTTGATGTATAGTTTTAAGTTTTCATGTCAACTTACTGAGTGGTTAGTTGCTCACATTCCTATAAATGTTGTTATAAGTGCTAATTAAAAAGCAGCCATATAATTACCTTAAAGTTAACAACTGTTGGATTCTGGAAAGTAAGGATATAAAATTGAGGATCGGTCATACTCTCGAAGTTTAGGTCTTAACTTTTAAGTCTTTTAATATCAATTTATGTATCACTTAAGTAGATTATAATTAAGCTATTAAATCTTGTAAACATTAATTATAATATTTGAATCTTAGTATATTTTTTCATACTTTTTTAAGTAAATAACTTGCTTAATTTGAAAATTGTTTATTTCAAAACAAGTTAATCATTAATGCCTTATGTAAATCAAGTTTAAAATAGTGGCTAAAATATCAACTTCTATTTTTGAATGGTTTGCATAATAGGGCTGTTACAATTTTGTTGCTTCAAAGCATAACGATTACTATTAAAAGAATGGGATGTCCTTAGTTGTTTTCCTTTGTTTTGGTAATCCATAGATCTGTACATGAAAGGGTATAATTATATTAGAACTTATGACTGGTGACTAATAATGTTTTAGGTATTTTGTAAAAGATAAAAGTAGCTTTAATGATATAGGAAAAAAACAAAACAGACTCACATAACTTAATTCATGACTCAAGCATAGATTTAAACCACAAAGAACAAAACAAAGACTTAATAACAAAAAGAAGAATCAGAAAAGAAGAACTAAGGTTCAATACAAATTGAAGTGAAAAAATGGTGGAAAAAGATGGGTTTAATGTAGATTTAATGATGGATGAGTGAATTCAGTCTTACATTATCCAGAATGCTTTAGTCACTCAATTGATGGAGAACTCAATTATCAATGAGCAGCAAAAAAACAATGATTCAATTGCTTTTTTTGATAAGTGTAAACTAAATGATTATGAAAAAATGTGTTTATATGTGAAACAAAATTATAAATGGAAATATGGAACAAGCATGAAGTATTGTGAAATGTAATAGAGAGCAAGTTGTAAATTTGTTATTTCCAACAAAATAGTCACCACATTAATGAAATGACTCTTACAGGGAGTAAGAAATTTTCTTACTCTAAAAAATAGAAAGAGAGGCGCATTAGAAATGTTGAGCGGAAACAAGAGTTTATTGTTAAGTACCTTATTTGACTTAATCTGATGTAACTTAATTTAATGTAATCTTTTTTAAATTCTTCTTTTTTTTCTCCTCGATCTTCTAGTATCATATATTTTTATTTCGTTATATATAGTTAATTCTATGGTAGATCACTACATATAATCAAGATTACTGAAACTCATTAGCAATTCTATTGTGTTGTGGATTCTATGTAATTTGCTCTTTTGTCTTAGTAGTATTATTTGCTAATTTATATAGTTTTTGCAAAAAAAAAAAAGAAAAGATAAAAGTTTTTATATGATTTCTTATTTACTTTCCTATGTTATGTAAAAAAGATACATTTTAATATGAATACCGGGTGTGTTTGTTACATGTCTACTATTAGTTGTTTAATGCCTAGGTATTTACATTTCTTTTATTTACTTATAATTTTATAAATTATTTTAAGGTCTTGTCAATTATTTTTACGGGATTGGTACCACTATTTATCGTACCGTTGATTTAATATTTATTAAGTTTGAATCATTAAACTAATCATTTTATCAATAATCTAGATTTAATTGATATTAAATAAATAATAAGATGAAGGCTAAATCAATCCTATCAAAATAATAAATAAGATCGTACTTATTTTTTCTTACGACATTTATTTGGTTTTTTATCACGAAATCGCAATTTTATAGAAATCCCTATTACTCGAAATCAAGTAATAGGAATTTATTAATTCAATTAAAAAATTATGATTCCTTGTTATTACCACTAGTATTGTTACCGCCACCGTTGAAACCACTACTACAACGGATCGTTGCAGCTGCTACCATTGCTGACTATGGTACCTCCACCACCATCGCCATCGCCATCGCCACCGCCACCATTAACACCAACCACCATTGCTACTACCATCACTAATCATTCACCGCTATTGCTATTGTTGTCGTTGCCATCAACTGTCATAATTATTGTAGCCACTACTACCATTACCATTATCAACCACCATAGCCATCGCTATTACCCATTACTTTAAGATTAGTTAAGAAAAAAATAAATTGAAAATAATTTAATCATTAAAGTTATATTATATATTTATTCTTAAATTGTTTATATATCTAACTAAACAAATTAATATATATTACACGTTTATTTCATTATTTGTGAAATTCTAATTTTATTACCTCTGGTTCTATTTGACGAAGTGAATTGTAAAAGTTTATGTAAATCATAAATTATATTTTAATCAAGAAAATATTTTAATATTATAAGAGATTATAAGCTAACCGGCATCGAACGACGCAATATCATTGATCGCACATAAATAGGTGTCACCTATAGCGTGTTATCCGTTGCTGTTTCTGATTCCCACTTAACTTAACCATACCGATGGAAACCCTAATTTGAATGGTGATGGATGCAGACGCAGAGATATGCGGTTGGATAATGGAATTCCTGATTCGAGAATCCGAGGACAAGTCCATGCTGAAAAAGGCACTCTCGGTTCTTCCTCTTCCAGCGAACCTTGGTCTTGGGCTGAGCAAGTGTATCCAACTACGCTACATTCAGTGGGAGATAGATGAAGCCTCCATGTCCGAGAACATTCTCGATTATCTTGAATCTTTGGAAGAGATTGAAAGAGGACGAGGACGAGGACGAGGACCAGGACCAGGTGGTGGAAGTGTAACCAAAACAAACAACGACGACGACGACATGCTGCAGTATATGAAGGAAGCTTATTTAGCAGTGGCCATGCAATGCACCCTCGGAGCGCGAATGAGCCAAAAGGAGTACGGCAAAGCTTTCGAGAGGATATGGAGGCGGAGGATCATGAAGACCTATCATTCTAAGTCTCAACTCATTACCGACGATCTCTTGCGCTGGGGTCAACGCATTGTAGAGGCTCTCTACGACTCCAACCCACTCAAGCTTATAATTTTGGTAGCGGAGGCCGAGAATGCTAGACCACGTGCGTTCATTTCGGTGAGGGCTTATCTCAAAGAGGCGTGGGATGGGATGGGTCCTCCATTCCTCCTCCAAGTTGCTGCTTCTGCATCATCTACGGACCAAGGCCAACAACAATCGTCACAAGCACAAACCACCGTCAACGACAAGAAGAGGAACGAAAAAATATTCTCTCTCTTAGCCCTCCTCGTCAAAGCTAAAAAACAAGCTTTGCCACGTAGACGCCTTAAAGGAAGAGGGCCTAAATTAAGTTGTGATGTTGTCGATGTAGAAGAGGAACAGCAACATGCACAAGAGCAGCAACAGAACAACCCAAACTCAAATCTTGGTGCTGGTGGTTCCCCACCGCCACCCCCACCCCCTCCATCACTTACGAGTACGAAATGCCTTCCTCAAAATAATAATAGTAACGAGAGACCTAATTTTATGGAACATGATGCCTCTGCTCCTTCTCACCAGGTACTCGTTACTTCTCTCTTTCATGTGTTGATAAGTATAGTAAGATGCTCCACCTCCATACGGAACGGAATCCCTTGCCCGTCTCCAGTCTGATCTATTCTATTCCATATAGGCATGTTTGGCTCATCGTTTTGGGGAGCGTTTACCGGTTCAGATATCGAAGATACTTAAAAAGGAACAAAACCAATAAACACCACGACATATACAAAGAGAAAACATTCTCTAAAAGCTAAGTTCGTTTGCTATATGCTGACTAAAATGTTTTGGCCATTTTTTTTAGTTCATGGACAGCTCTTCTGAACTCCATTCCCAAAGTAGATCACACATTCCCAGTCCAAAGAGGAAAGATGTCTCCGCATCCATGGAATATAAACTACCAACTTTCAAGCAACGGAGAAGACCAAAGAAATGGAGTGCTGAAGAAGAAGAAGCCCTGAGTAACGGCGTGAAGAGGTAGGTAAATTCATGCTTCACTGGGTTGAACCTTTCCTGAAGCGCTTGGTTAGAGAGTTGTTTGTCTTAAAAGGCTCGCATGCTTTGCATTCATCTTCTTTATTTGGCAATTTAGGTTTGGCAAAGGCAACTGGCAACAAATCCTTAACAGCTGCAGCCACAGCGGCATATTTCTAGACAGGACTGCAGTAATGCTTCAACTTTCTTTTTATTGCATGGATATATAGTATCTTCGACTTTCTTACTCTTTTTTCCGTTTTAGGTTGATTTGAAGGACAAGTGGCGGAACATGATAAAATGATATGCTGGTCATGTGTGTTTTGACTGCTGCAATTCTTCCCAAGCACCAATTGTAAGTTTTTAGTTCAAAATTTGTACATCATGACATGTTAATAGGAGGCCTTGTAGTAAGTAGCTTGGTTTGTAAATAGCTTGGCAAGGAAAGTCTTTTGATAGATGACCTTTGTCATTTACTTATGTACGGTTACTCTCTCTAAAAGCTCAATATCTAACTTTATATTCTCCTTTATTCTGAAGCTGCTGGGTTGAAGTCAGTGATTTGGGTATATCAGCTTTCATTTTACACCTTTTCTAGCTAGCCTATGAACATACAATTTTTCCATGGGTGAAGGGAGACACTTGCACTTGCTGTTTCACTTGATTTTGATAACTTTTTCTATATGGTGTGAAGTCATAAATATTTGGTTATTATGGAGAGATGTGCCTTGGAATATGATTGAGGCTGCTCAAAAGATTAGTTTATATTATTGGATAAAAATTGGTAGCTGTAGGGAAATAAGATGTACTTGAAGTGGGTTGAAAACTTTACTTAATTCTGTTGAATACATCTTGCAGCCTTGAGCCTGTAATGGTCCATTTTGGTTAAACATTTCAACATATTGTGTTCTTTTCTGGTCTCAGAAGGATCTACATCAAGTTGCTTATAATAATTAATATCTATAGATCAAAAGATCAGTAAAACTTTTAGAACTATATAAGGTTGCAACATATGAATGAATAGCTTGTTATTCAACAATGTTTTCTTGGGGCATGGTATCCAAAAAAGAAGTTGGTTAAATAATCGGGTGAAGCTAACAATGAAATCTATAAATTAATAGAAAATAAAGCAACATAAAATAACAGGGAATAAAAATATGAAGGTACTTAGTGATTGATAAAAAAAGAAAAAGAAAGAATATATAATGAGATGTGGGTTGCAATTAAACTAAAACGGAATGGGATGGTGGACTGGAGAATAAGGGGAGTAAGGAGATGGTGAGTTCACGACAAAAGAAGGTGGGTTGCTGTTGCTGCTGGTGTTGTTGTTTCGTGCTGGGGTCATGGGCGTGGGGCTTCTTGACCTTGACATCATCATGCTGCGACCGTGCCCTCTTTCTGCATTTCTTCTGGGTCCTTTCTCAGCCCACTTAAGTTCTGCCTGTTTAACTGTACTTGCATACCTTGAGCAACATCCCATCTTCCCTGCCCTTTGTATGTACCTACAGTAGTATAGTAAAATTGAAGTCGTAATACCCATACATGATCATGCTTATGCTTAGTTAATGTACATACATGTTCTACTGCTCCTATACTATGTACTACCTCAATACTGGAACGTATATCTGTATTTTGTGCATACGTGTTTCATTTACTTGAATGATTGCATCTGATATGTACAATTAAATTGAGTTTGATGTTTAGAAAGTTTATTTTTCAATTTGCCCATGCAATATGATATGTAATATTCTTGTGAAGCTGCAAAGTGAAACTACATTCCAGTACTAAACAAAATGACTGATTGTATGAAAATTAAGGGTTTTTATCCCCCTCCCCCACAGAAAAAAAGGGGGAAAAAAAAAAGAGTGTTCCCAGTAGTAAGCAAAATGTCTGATTGTATGAAAATTAAGGGTATTTACCTCTGGCTGAATCTTCTACCGAGACACTCGATGCATTTCCGACCTTCAGTCATCTCTCCCATGCCTATGTTCATACATTGCCTGCAGTATACTCTCCCACACACCTACAACCACACACTCCCACTCATAAATCTATATGTACAAGTTGCACGTATATCTTTCTGCTATGAAGTAGCTGCATGCTATTTTTTTAATCCATAAAAACCATAACTTGGTGTTAAGTTGCAAAATAAATTTTCACAAGGTTGTATTGGAAGGACATTAAAGTTTCATAAATTTGTTGCTGCATAAATTGAAGTCAGATATTAATACCAGGCATCGAGTTCGGAAAATGTAGATGTAGGTGCTGCAAATGGTGCAGATATTGGAGTGTGGAATGCCTGGTCTCCTTCTTCCTCCACCTCTATCAAAAGCTGTTGACATGACACTTATATCATCATATGTTGCCATGCTATGCTCCATGGTGGCATGGGAGTGATTATGGTGAGTATGATGATGATGATCATGCCTACTTACTGAGTAGTCCATGTGATGGTAGGCGGGAAGTGTTGCATGGACAAAATTACTATCATTTGTGTGATGGTGGTAATGATGGTGATGGGCATCATTGACATGCAATGGATGACCATGAACATGTTCCCCACCCTCAGGTGAATGAGGTGATGGGGATCCATGTACTTGGATAGGGTGCTCTTGATCATTGCTGTAAAGGTGGTCCATGTGGAGAATGGGTGATTGGTCACTATGGTAATCATGGTGATGATTACGGTTGTGGTCATGCTTTGTGAGGTAATGAGGAAGGTTCTTTGATGATGCTGCTTGTAGACCCCTATTGAAATCGAGGCTGGGTAGTTTTTTCATAGTGTTAGAGCCAAAAGGAGGTGAAGGGGAGGGTGATCTACCTACATCTTTATTGTTAGCCACCAACTCTGTGATGGGACCTAAGGAAGTGGAAGTGGTCGATGCAGAGGAGGGTTTCTTCTTGAGCTGCTTCTTGTCTGATGATGACGAAGATAATGATGAGGATGATGATGGTGAGACAGTTACTGCAGCAGCTGCGGATTGCTGTTTCTTGACATCAGCCAGGTCTTGAAAGGTTAGATTTACCGATTCATCTGGTATTCCCAAGTACAGCTCTTCAAGCTCCATTCTTGCCTTTGCTAGTGTAGCTGAGCCCACCATGGTGTATTTGGTGGCTAGTAATCACAGGCAAGAGGGAGATTGATATATTGTCTATGGGAGAGACACTGTTGAGATTTATATGGCACGGGGTTGGGAAATTATGAGAGCAAATTAATTAGCATTGAGAGAGAGAATGGATAAAGCGCGTATTTTTATACGAGGCTTTCATGTTGGGATTGTGATTATAATGGAGAAACAATGAGTCCAACCTAGGAGGCCGGTTTCACCGAAAACAAGGAAGAACGCGACCTTTTCTCATCTGTCTGTAATCATCGCAATGCAAGTGGTCCTGGCGCTCGTAAACATGTAGGTACAAACGCAAGAAAACATGTCAACTTCTCCAACGTTGTTGATAGCGTCAAGTCAAAAACCCGGCTGAGCATAGGACAGGATATCCGGCCAAACTATTTATTTAAAAGGGGACCGTTCCTCTCTATATTATCTCCTGCTTATCCTGTCTTGCCGCCTGTTTGGTTTGTAAATAATCTCTACCTGTTTGTTTTTAATAGAAATTGATGATTTGGACGTTTAAACAGAGCTGCCCCATGAGTCATGACAGAATCATCGGCTGAAAGGGCCCATAGAGTACTAGTGTACACCTGATTCTAATTTTCTATTATTTTCATTTTATTGTTATCTTATGAGAGTGTTATTAGCAGAGGTTATTGGCATGAAGCCCTGTTATGCCAACTTAACTCGTTTTTAGGTTCCTTTATCGAGGAATCCAAGAAAGTGTTCCGATAGATGGTTTTTTTTTTTTTAAACCAAGAACCTATTTGATAGAAGTGCTTTTCATCCTCCAGCTTTGTAGATACTTTGTATCATGGATCCTATAAATAATACGAATAGATGATATAGAAGGTGATTTCTTGAGATATCGATCTTAAGGAACTTATTGATAAAGATGTCCTAGGGGAGCTTATCTAAATATATTTCATCCATGTCATCTTTATGAATAAAAGTTTACTTAGGTGGACTAAGGATAGAACGACAAGACATCGACACGTACATGTAAAACTACAAAGTTTCAGTATGCTCTTGCTAATCAAGAACATGCTTTTGTTCCCAAAAAAAAAAAAAAAAAAAAAGGAAAAAAAGAAAAAGAAAAGAAAAGAAAAGTAAAACGTTACAATCAAATTAACAGGCCTAACGCTAATGCTAATGCTGCCTTTTGAGACATTGAGTAACTGTAGAAAAGGAACTAGCATGAATAAAACCCTGGGTAATGAGACTACAGCAAAAGCCACCATTGAGAATTCGTAACTTGCTGATGACAATGGCGTTCAGTTCTAATGTTGACGATCCGAGGAGTAAAGGACCCATGGGCCATGGTTATTAGGATTATTCTCTTTATTCTCGCTCTACCATGCTCGAGTCGAGTTTAACCTTTCAATTTTTTCTTACGACGTCTCTGTTACGTGCTTTTTCTCCTTCAAAGACCAGTAATTTCATAATTCTGTGATGAAACTGGTAAGAATCATATCACCCCTGTGGAAACTATAAATGGGCTTTGATCTATACTTTAAACTATCATTTAGTTGTGCAAATCTTTGTGAGATTGGATTGGATAAAAATTTTTATGCAATGTTTGGTTTAAGATTTGAGCTTAGTTATTGGATGGAAAAATGGTTTAAAGGATTAGATAAAATGTCCAAAATTTGGTTCAAAAGTTGAGTCAAACAAAAACACAAGTATTGAGGATAATAATGTAATTAAATAAATATTAGAAAAAAAAAAAATATATATATATATATACATACTATAGAGAATATTTACAAGTACTTTTTAAATAATATAAAAACATAATTAAATGAATATTAGCTAATATTAAGGATATAAATGTTAAAATACAATATTGAATCTAATTTTTATGTATAAACGAGAGATATCATAATGATTAATTAAAATATTTAGTTCTTAAATTAAAATCAAAAGAGTACCAAGATCTAATGGACTAAATCAATGATTAATTGGATTATTGGACATTTGATGTTAATGATTATGCTATTAGAGCGCATGTATTCGATAACTTGATTTTGACTAAGTTACATAATTTACTGCAGCTCTCTCCCTTCGAGTTGTCAAAATTTGTGCGTAGTGATCACCTTCTTTCGAAGCATGAGTTACCTTAATTAGTCAATCAAAGATGTCTCTATTTCTAGACATGATTATTTATTTCAATAATTGATATATGTTCAAGACCTTAACTCAATTATAGAGCACATTTTAATGTCTAACGTGTAATTCGACTTGCTCCATCATGAAATCGATTAAATTTAGTTCTTTCAGATTTAACCTAATCCTAGATGTATTCATCCATAATTACAAAAATGTAATTATTTATAAGCGTTGCAGAGTTGGGCTTTTCGTTCCAATGCCTTGGACTTTTGTTTTTCCTAATCTTTACATAAGCGTTGTGTTGTGAAGTTGGGCTTTTCGTTCGAATACCTTTGGACTTTGGACTAAACAAAGGCGTTATATCATCGACCCTCTAGGGCTTGGCTTTTCATTGAAATGGCAAGAAGCATTGTTTAAATAACGCCAGCCTGTAGCTGTTTCTGTTCTCTTTCCCCTTTGACTCGAGATGTTCAAATGAATTAATTAACTAACTAATTAATTGTGAGCCATACCCATTAATTGATTGAATCTTTATATACTTCTAATTGTGACCGATATCAATTAGAATAAAATAATCAGCATCATATCCAAAGTCAAATCATCATCCTCATCTTTCAATTTAAATCCTAAAAGATCAAACACATAAAAACTTGATTTCTCCTAGGAAAACCCTAACACTAATAACATTTATGGAATCTTTCCCTTTTTTTTTTTTCTCAGACTGGTTTCCTCTCCTGTTAAAGCACATAATTCGCTTTGCACAACTTCTCTTTTACAACTTGGAAGATCCACCCTGAAAAACCCGTTACCTGAATATGAATATGATTTCGATACGATACTTTGGGGTTTTTCTCCTCTGTATTTGCTTGACAATGCACATGCACCCCCCCCCAGTTTACCACGATTTCTGATAATTGTGCCATTTGAATATCCAACGGCAGGGAGCCTTTTTTTTTTAACTAAAAGTGGAACAGCGATAAAATATTTAAAAAAAAAAAAAAAAAGGAGACGAATATACATCCGTAAATATAGACGACAACATCATTATCTAGAAATCAATAGCTCATGTGTAAATTTGCAGGAGTAGGCTTCTAGAGGGAACACAAAGCGCACTTGTTTTTCATTAGACAAACAAAGCCAAACAGTTCGCAGATGACATTTTATGCAATCTCTCTCTCTCTCTCTGCCTCCTAATAAAAAGGCCTTCAAAGCCACTGAAAATTGTTGTGTTTAAGTATGATAAATATTATATATATGTTTTCAATCTGTAATCTATACTACCTGGCTATTCCTAAGCCAACAACAAAAAAACAACTATATCCTGTCAAAAGTATTGAGTTTTCCGAAAACCAATAAACAATAACCCGATTCCATTCCAATCATCCGCTGCACCAGATTCATACTTCTCCATCCAATAAATAACCGAGCAGTAACTCCATTGATAGCAAGAAAAACTCAAACAAACACAGAAACAGAAATATATGCAACCGTGAACTCTCCTCAAAGCCAGCAAACCAATCCTTGTCTTTGCAGAACAACGACAGGTGCCTCACTTTTTACATGCAAATCACTACCCTCATACGCCGAAATTTTTCCGCCTAGCTCAAATGGTCACACTTCATCCCCTTTCTCATTGAATACGCGAATTAGTGAAGACAATACTAAAACGGATTGGATGGAAGAGACTTTGCTGGAGACCCTAAGTAGGAATCCTTTGATAACCGCCCTAGTCTCACGCTTCACTACGTGTAGCATTATTTTCTTGTAATTCAGAGGCATTATATTCTTCATCGGGCTGCTGTGTCTCCTCTACATTGGATTGTGAAAGATGGCAGGAGATTGAGACTGTGTTGGTGGTTTGTCCACAGTGTGGGTTGCCCAGCCCACCTCCAGGAAGGTATTTCTCCAATGGAAAACAAGCTGCTTGTAGAATGTCGGTAGCATCAGGCCTTTGTGCATCAGCTGACAGATCGTCACGATCAGGATGGGAGTTCAAGTCTATGCATCCATTGCTGATCTCTGCTACCTCTGCTAATATTCCGCTCTGACCATCTCCGTTCTCTACAAGCTTGGCTTGTGTCAGAGCATCTGCTGAAGTTTCATTATTGGTTCCTGATTCATCATTACAAGGACTCTTGTCCCCCTGTACATTTCCCACCTCATGTTCTGATTGGCGTTTCTTCTTCCTCAGCATTAAAGTTTTAAAGCGGCGTTTAACAGTCATGCACACATTGCATGTGCATGTTGGCTTGTGCTTCCCCTTCCCACTAGGAGGTTGAATGCACACAATGCAGGTGCATCCAGGGCGATGACGAGGATGTTTAGTGGTAGCCCCAACTGAAGATTCACCTGCGTTGACAACACAGTCTCCTAATATTGCAGCACTAGCTAAAGCATCCAAGCCCGAAGTTTCACGTTCAGGGGCTTCTGCATAGCTCTCTGTAACTCGTCGCTTTTTTTTAGTATCTGGGAGAAGCACGAGTGCAACATAGTGAGAGTAATTCTATTTCTTAGAGCTAAAAATTGTTGGGTTTCAGATTTTCAACCGCTATGTTTCCAAAAGCCATGTAAAATGCAAAGAAGCATGGGAAATTACCTCTGTTCTCTCTGCACTGACTCTCCCCGAGTTCCTTTGGAATTGTTTCCTCCAGCGCAGAACATGATTGCCTGGTATCATCCATCAATATCACATATCATCAGTACTTTAAGCCTCATCTACCTACAGGAAACATAACAAAAAATGCATAAAAAGAAATTATGATTAGACCTCTCATGGTCCCAGACATTGTCTGAACATGTCCATCTTGGGGGAAGGAGGACATCCAGATGCAATCTTCTCCATTTGGAACAATCATCACACTGTGCCCATTGCTCTTGTTTCCTGCTACCAAGCTCTACAATTAGCTCAAACGTTTTGCACCTCACATCATAGTGTACTTGAAAGAAAAAACACAATGCAGAATGATAAAATTTACATTACACAGTAAGTATCTCATATCTAGAGTGGATTTGGCTCGGTTAGTGAAAAAGAACCTACAGGTTTTGACAAATGACCTTTCATTTCTTTCCAAACATCAAAAGCAACCGCTGCATTGGTTTTAAAGGAGAACATTTCTTTAAACTTCACCAGTGCAGAGTTGCAAGCATCATTTCTTGAAAATCTTAATGTAGGCTATAGATGTGCGAGTTAGAGTGCAACACCACATCTATTATGATTACAAGAACTCTGATTATACCATCAGATCAACATCATATATACAGTAAAGGTTTGAGGACCATCCAGCAGACATCCATAAAATTCATGGCTGCTCAAAGAAATGCTCTACCATTTCTTTTAACCAAAACTAAAAAAATCAAATTCTATCGCAACGTTTTCCTCTCATGAAAAGGCTTCCAAACATGACATCTTAGAGAGAAAAAATACCACAGCAGAGGCTCTTCAAACTAAAAGGGACACATGACATAGCCCTTATATAAGAGCCCCAACATTGTTGTACCCCATTCAAAGTATGCCTTACAATTGGTTTACCAGAGCTGAATTCTTAAGATAAAAAGTAAGATATAAATGAACAAGCGATATTCTGGAGCTACGAGTAACTTTTGACCAAAAAATATTGATCTACATGGTATTCTCACCCAGATGGCTGACAGGTATATAGAGTCCTCTTGCCAAAAACAGGGGGCTCCTACATGAAATCAACACTGTATACATTTAGATCTCTGAATGCATCCTTGAAACACTATATGCATGTACTCATGTATAGGTATAAAGGAGAAGAAGAGAAAGAATACGTCATATTCTTCAAAGTCATGTCCCTCGATTGTGACAATGCTTGGCTTGACATTTGGTGGTGGTCGTAAAAGATCTTGTGCTTCCTCCCAAGTGAGTCTGAGCTCCATGACATCATCATTATGCAAAAGTAACCTCCGATTTTTGGACCCTATGTTTCGGGTTTTCTTCTTCTCTGATAGTGGTAATGGCAATTGGGATAAATTATCACCAGTACTTTGATTCCCAGTTCTATGCGAACCAACTTTTCCATCAGAAACTCTAATGTTTTCAATAGAACTTAGCTGAGTGTCTCTGCTTTCACTCACTGAAGGTAAGAATCGAGCATAACCATCTGGCAAAAGATTCTTCCCATTGCTGGAAAAGGAAGCTTCCATTGAAAGACTTTCACCAGGAAAGTTTGATGCATGGTTTTCCTGTTTGTCAGTCACCTCAGTTTAAGTAACCGCTAGAATATAGTGGACACTGTGAGCGAAGATAGAAAAGGAAAAAAGAGATATGCCTGTAGCATGACCTGGGAATTGACAGATCTTGCCTTACGAAAACCCATTACAAGTTTGCCTCCAGGGTCAATCCGACTAAATGTAACTGCAATATGGAAATGACTCAGGTAAGCACTTACTCAGCTAAAGTCCCTATATGGATTTGTATGCATTTGAGTTTCAAGTGCATATTACAGCGGTACACAAAACGAATGGATGAGCATAAGGCTGTACAAGAAGCTTCATAAGTATAGAGAAACAGAATTTCAACCATAATGTATCAGTAGACACAACAGGGCTCACAAACCCCTTCTTTCATTTATCAACAGGGCCCTGGTTGTCACTTTTCCCTGCCAGTATCAATAATTGGAAGCTAGAAGAAAACTAAGAGAAACCCTTCCTCTGAGGTGGAAGTAGGAGGACAGGTGTCTAAAGGAGTGTTTACACCTTAATGAGAACTCTACTCTTTTATCGAAAGCCAAGAAATGAGTAACAATCTTTCTCAAGATTAAAATCTGCCTATTTCTACGGAAAAAAAAGTATGAGAAAGGGCAGGTATGTTAACATGTAGCATATCCATAGGCATTCCATACTAGACATCTCTGGTGTCCATTTTCCTATCATCTTGGAGTTAAATGCGAAAAATTCAGATATGAGGCATGATTTCTAACTTCAGTACACATACAAGATGAGGTACACAAAGTTGTTCAAATCATAAGACACATCCATCTTGCTGCAAAGATCTTTTTCCTGATAATAAATTGCAGCATCAGGAACAAAAATGTACAGTCATGAGTGCATGCATCTCCTGATGCAAGTTCCTAAAAAAATTTATTCCCTAGTTCGTTGTCATTGGACAGACAAATTTGTTACGAGTTACTGTTAGCAATCTACTCTAACTGGGAAACTTTCAGTTATTTTCATATGAAATACTGCAATTATTTAAATGTTGCTGCAAACTTAATTCGCTCTCATTTTGACAGAATATCCAGATCTTTGACCAAACCAGCACGAGGAGAGCAATCCTGGATAACATGTTTCAACAGAAATTTATGTTTTCTTTCTAATCATCTGTTTCAATTGTCATTAACTCCATCATTACCTCCTCAACATGCACATTAGCATTTTAACTACTGGTCAAGTCACTAAATTTTTGGTCTTCCACAAATATCCAGACACATCATTTCATGTATTCCTCATGCATCAACAAATTCTGAGGAAAAAGGTTTTCCATAGGCACATAGAAAGGTGGGGGGGGGTGTGTATAGAGGGGGCTTCCATCAGTATAAAATGAAGGCCTTCAGAAAGGCACTTGTGAAGATTACCTGTATCACCTGCCTGCAACTGCATAGATTGAATACAAGGTGTCACACCCTCTAAAACATACATTCTGCTATTGTTATTGGGCCAAAATCTGAACTGAAATGTCCACTCATTCCCTTTCATATCTTGAATCTTCACAGGAACACCTTCTGATTGAGATATGGGAGGAAAATATGCCTGCAGAAGTCCATGTTATAAAGATGCAACCACAAGTGAAGGGAAGCCTGAGTGAAGTTCTTATATGTGGTATCATACTTACTTCAGCACAAGCTTTTGGTAGGACCAGACGGCCTATCCGACCAGCATCACTTGCACTGAGAATCTTCTCAAAGAGAGGCACAACATTGGAATTCAAACTACAGATTGTTAAGGATCACGTTGAATATCAAACCTAAACAACCTCAAAGTCACATTCTTTTATCACTACATTAAAAAAATGAAAATGATCAAAGGATACTCTCCTGATATTTTCTGGAGTTCTTGGTCAGTGATCTTTGGCCAGTATCGAGGAAGCAACTGATTTTTCCCCCGCCCCTCAGCAGGTGGCCTTGCAATGCGTGCCTGAGGAACCACAGTTTTAGATGTCTCAGAACATGAAGTACCAGGTTTTTGAAGCTTTGGAAGAATAGGGCGAGATCTAGCTCCTTGCTGCAAGGAAGGAGTCACCACACTCTTTTCACTTCCTTCCTTTGTACAGCTTGGTAAAGGATGAAGGAGATTTGAACCACCTGCTGGAGCTCCCAAACTTAAGGATGGAGGTAGCAACTTGCTTCCGTCATTCAACTTTAGAGGCAGCCTACTAGTACTCCGTTCTGAAGATTTAGAGGATGAAACAGATGAGGGGTTAGCCCACTTAGCAAGATCTAGACTGGCCTCCCCATTAGCATGCATGGTTTCGGGATTGAGTTCCCTGAAAGGAGCAATCTTCCTAAGTTGAGACAAGAGGTCAGATTCCCAAGTATCCGAGAAGCTACATAGCTGCAATGATTTGTCCCCATCATTTCCATGTTTGTCGATTGAATTGTACTGCAAATTCCAGGATGAAATCATTTTCTTATTTCACTTCTGAATTGTATAAAAATATCCGATGTATGGGATAAATTTGTCATGTTATAAGTAGTATAGTGATCGAACAAGATGGCCAATCAACTTGAGGGGTGCAATCAAATTGGGCAGACAGAAGAACCTTGTATGCAAAATTATAGCTGTATCATATCATATGATTAAAGAGGAAGTGAAAAAGTGGAACAACATTTGACAGAGATAAATAAAATTGAACGATTGGTGGTGAACAATTACAGAACATGCTAATAAAAAGAGAAATCATTTTCTCCATTTTCCGTTGATACTTTCATGATGGTTAACACCCACCACTGGCCATTGGTTGCAATCTCAACCTCCCACTATCACTTGCCCCAACACCTCAATAATACTCGAGGATTCTAAATCTTCTTATCATAACAAATGTTGTTGAAAAAATTTATCAAGATGTTGGCGGGACGGAACTATTACAAATTAAAGGTACAGAAAGTAAAAAAACGGGGGTGAATAATAGGAGCTTACAGGTGGAAGCTGGGGAGTTGGACCTCGCTTACAAGAGAGACAGATAATGCCTCCAGCATCCAACAGATCAAACAAGTTGACTGAGGCGATGCATCCACAATGTATCGGCTATCCATACCAGTGATATGGTGCAGTAAGGATATAGAAAAGAACAAAGAGATAAAGATGGAGAGAAAGAAAAGAGAAAGGGAGAAGGAAGAAGAGAGAGAGACCTTGTTGCATCTGTCGCATTCTCTCCAACCACGCTGTTGCAAGTGAAACAGATCACAGTATATGGACTTCTCGAATGCTGAACTGAAAAATCAACAACAATCAAAAAATCATTATAGCATTTTTTCTTTTTTCTCATTTCAATTTAATTTATAAACGATACACTATGCAAAAAAATAAAAAGGATAAATTGAAGAAGAAAAAGATAAATGAGGATTGGGGATTGAAACAAAACAAAAGTACCCGCAGTGGTCACAGAGATCAGCAAATCCAGGACTAGATCGCAGAGCCCATCCTTTCTTCCATCCAATGTCACTGTTACTACCATCAGCATTGCTACTACTACTATTGTTTGAGTTGTAATAACATATTGGATTAATGCAACGCTTGGACTCTGACCCCATTGATAATACCAAGACAAGACCATATCCTATACGGCATTCAATTCTTCCCACTCTTATATCTACGTGATTAATCTCGATTACGATTCAGATTAATCGATCCACCATCTTCAGATGCGAATCATGCACTTCCCCTCTCATCTCATCTCTCTCTCTCTCTCTCTCCGTCTATAGATATATATAGATCAAAAGAGATAGAATTGACGCCGAAGAGAAGTGAGTCAACTCGGTTGTCTAAAGATGAAGAGTTGTGTGTTTGGAACGGCGGTAAGAAAGCGTGTGTATATGCTGTGTGTGTGTATATATATATATATATTATGACTGACTGGCTGACTTGGTTTTAGAGAGAGAAAGAAAGAGATAGAGAGAGAGAGAGAGTGCATGCAAAGCAACTAAAAACAGACAACAGTGAAAGAGAGAGAGAGAGAGAGGATGCACGAAAATGCATGCACTCCACAACAAGACACACCGCTTCCCTTCTCCTCTTCTCCTTTTGATTTTTAATAACATCACAAACTGTTACTTACTTACTTCCCCCCCATTTTATTTTACCTGTTTTTTTTTTTCAACTGTTTTTCCGCTCTCCGTCCCGACACCTTTTTAATTTTACCCTGACTGAACTGACCCCCGCGGCTCCATTTACATTTATCTCCATTCCATACAACACATACATATATATATATATATTTCCCGTTTATATACTTACTTGATAAATAAAACAAATGACCCAAAGAAGTCAAGCAAAAGATAAGAAGAATAAATAAAATTAAATAATCTACTCACCCTGTCCATTACTTACATCCCATTTATTCAGACAAGTATCCCCAACAATGTCTCATGTTGACTTTATATATATATATATATATATGTGTGTGTGTGCACTAAATCTTTATTGGAAAAGACATGTTATTGGCAAAAACCTACAAATAATAATTCCATTTCTGTTGTTGATAGGTGAATTTACCCATCTTTCTACATAAATCAATCAAGCATTTTGTAATTTTAATGCTCATCTAAACATATTTAGGATATATATATATATATATATATATCGTTAAAGAGTTTAGAGAGAGAAGTAGCTAGCCTTTTATAGGAAATATTCACCTATTATTAGGGATGAAATCACCTTCTCATAGTTTAGAAGGTAACTATGTAATGATACTCGATAATAGTAAAAGAGGTTAGATTACATGTAATTCGCCGAAGGGTATCTTTAAGCGTGCTAAGATGTTCATGTCATGTGCAAAATACTCTTAGATCCAACACATATAGCACTTTAAACTCTCTAAATATTTTGTAGAGAGGTTACGTTTGCCTTCTTACTAAACACTTAAAACAATATGCACACGAGAGAGAAGTCTTAAAAGAGTATCAATGTCTTTTGAGTGCATTAGATGAATATGAACGAGGAAATAACCCGGTTATATATAGCAAAAAGGTCTCTACAAATTTTTAGTCTAGATTATTTCAATCTAATGGATAATATACGATTTTACCTAACCTTATCTACCTATCTTTACCTACCCAGGTTCATTACATCCAAAAGGTTCACAAAAATACACTGAATCTTAATCATGGGCTTTATATTGAATAACCCCTTATATACACATATAAAAAGAAGAAGTGAGAAATTGGTTTAAAGTAAAGCTAATCACACTCTCCTCAACATAATCGTTTATGCTTCCATTGTCTTGCACTCCTTCGAAACCCTCAAAAGGTACATAGTCAACTATAACTTCTTAGGTTACCTTACATAGGGGCAGACTCTTCTACTTTATTAGGTACTCTAAGAATAACAATTGCTTTAGACTTTGTGTCAAGCATCCCTAGAGTATGTTCTTTCTCCTTCCTATCATCTTGTTTACTACCTTAGCAATCCGTCTTCTGATAGCCACTAAGAGCTCCTCTAACTCGAACTAGTAAATCGAATAAGTTTCCATAAATGCTTGGCAATACATCTTAAATAAAAGATGATAGAACTTTAATTATAAAAACACATTTTGGTGTAACCGTTTGGAGTTTGTCGGAACTTTAAAGTCAAGCGAGTTTGGTGGGGAGCAATCATAAGATAGGTAACCTTCTCATAGTTAGGGATGTGTAGCTTCTACCTTTATTTAGAGCAACCTATCTTCCACCAATACTTCTTCTTTACTCTAGTAACAACTTAACTTGAGAATCTTAAGCTAAGCCCTCTATAATACGCTCCAACACTTCGTCAAGTTCATGGCTCTTTACCTGTTGGCTCGAAGTACTAATTTCTTTACTTGATTCTTTTTTTTGTCCCGCCTCTTCTTAGGATAGTTAAGGCTTAAGAAGCTCTTAATACATTCTTAACCTTTTTGTTAGACCAAAACTTGTTTCACGGAGGCACCATTGTGAAAACTAGTGCAGGTATCCAAGATACTCAAAAGAGTAATGATACACTTCGTAGGTCCAACGAAGGATTAGCTAATCTATTAGTTTTCATCATATTAGAGACAATAAAAACATTATGAATCTTCAAATACTTGAGAAGTGCAAGCTCATATGCTCAATTACCCATCTTTCTCACTACAAGAAAAGGACCATAGTACCTCTTAGTTAACTTATGACTCAAGTGTTGAGCCAACAAATCCTACTTGTTTGATTATAGTTATACAAAAACTAAGTCACTTGGTTTAAAAGAATCGCCAGTACAATGTTTATTAGCTAAATTTTCTAGTTAATTTTGTTTTTTGTGTCAGGTTACTAAGTAAAACTCATAGTCATGTGTTGTTTATAGCTCTATGTACGCAACATCCAATTTAGATGTCCTACGTATACAAGATGAAATTATAGGAGGCATTTTACTATAAACCACTTCAAAAGGAGTGGTTTGAGCCTAATTATGAAAAGAAGTATTATATGTATATTCCGTTCAAGCTAAAAATTTTACCTAGTAATCCAAAAAAAAAAAAAATGTACACATATTGTTAAATGGTCCTATTTAGGACTTCGGGTTTGCCCATCAAATTGTGGGGATAGGAGCTACTCATCACTAATTGACCACTAGTTAGTTTGAATAACTCTTTTTAGAACATACTAATAAAAACATCTCTATCCGAAATAATAGCTCTATAAAATCTGTGAAGCTTAACCATCATATATAGGAAAAAACAAGCCATTTTGGTGACTATGTAATATTACTGAAGCGCTTGAATGGCTACTTAGATAAGTGATTTACAACAACGAGAATAACTATATAATCTTAAGGGAAAGGGAGACATGTAATGAAAATCCATAGACATGCCCTTAGATTTGGGAGAACAAATATATTGATTTCATTACAAGTCTTCTTATAAATTTGTCCTCAAATTTATAGATATGTTCGCTTAAGCACTTGAGACATATAAAGTTTACGCTATACAGTCTTAACTTAGTACTATACAAAGTCAATGTCGTTGTATGCAAAGCTAATAATCAAGCAAAAAAGCCATGCGGCATTAGCTATCCATGCAATAATAAGTAACACTAGCTTCATAAAATTGATGAATGAAATAGATCATCTAGTTCCAGGAAATCAATCCCTATCAACATATATTATCAATATATATATTATAGACTCTTCATTAATAATATATTTAAATTGATTATAATTTTTATGTAAATTCCAACTTACATATTTAAGTTTTCATACTTTGATACCTCTATTTTTGTTGTTGAAAGTTTGCAAATCTAATTTACTCTCTATCCCATCATTCTTAATTTTTTGTTAAAATCTTTCAAAAAATAATAAGAAAGCATCAAAGAAATGGTGGAAATGCAATCCTGTTTCCAAATTAAAGTTGCATCTATATCATTTAAAATTTTCTGCACTAAGAAGATGGTCATATCAAACTATCGTTAGTAGTATTCTACTGGTAGAGAATGAAGTGATTAGGCTTTACGTAAGTACCTCATAGGTCTACAAAAGAGAACACGATGAAGGGCACTAAGAGTTATCCAGCGTGACTGCTTCAATGTTTAAGTTAATATAAGTGCATAAGAGAGTAAGCAAGTGAACTCAAAGTACATAAGGTAAGCTTAGTGCATAAAGTGAAATAGTTCACCATTTGGGCACCTGGAGCTACTTATAGAAGAGGGCTACCGTAAATCTCAAAACATGTTAAGTGTGTTGGCATGTTTGCAAGATCTAAATGGTGGGCATATGGAGTTCGACGTGTTTTAGAATTGTAGGGTCTAATAGTCGTTATGACCATCTTGTTGTTAGGTCAATTGTTTGGGGGCATCTACTTGTCTAAAGATCCTTTTAAAGAGGTCAGTTAGTATGCTAGTCAAGTCGGGTACTAGTAGATTAGGTAGGCAATGGGCTCAATTAGGTCTACCTAAGATCCAAATAGTTCGTGTAAGCCTCACAACCAGTCACTCAAGATTTCGATCGGCTGAAAGATCCGATCAAGCTTAAATTATAAGTAAAGTTAGAAATATTAGTAAAAATGATCCTGTAAGTTTGAATATAAGAAAATAAGCAATAAAATAAAAAACTATAAAAATTCCAAATTTTAAATATATAATTCGTTATTTATCAAAAATACGTAAAATGCATTCTGATAATTAACGAATCGCTAAAGATAAATTATATATATACTAAAAATCATAGAATAACCTAAATAATATTTAGGAATATTTAATTGTACTATATATGAATTTACATATAGGTATAAATACGTGTAATTATTTAAAATATACGAAATGTGCTAAAATAATACTAAATACTTAAAGAAAATTCATAATTAATTAATAAAAAATCAGGAAAAATAAGGAATGATCCATAATTGGGTCGTGGTAGCTGGGAAAAATAAGAAAAAAATTAGCTAATTAAATTAGGGCAACTCAAAAGCCAAAAATTAAGGGATTTGAACAATATCTTGTCCAATTTAATGCACATTAATTACCACAAAGCCCTATAAATAGCAAGAAAAATTCAAAAGCTCATTTAGACAGTTAGAAATCAGAGAAAATTAGGGAGAGGTGAAAATTGAGAGCAAAATTAGGGTTAGAAAAAAAAAATAGGAAAAGCTGTGTAATTAGGACCTTTAAAGAGAACCCATACCAAACAAGCAGCTGGGAGTGGACGACGACCACCACCACCACCACATGGTGGTGGCAGTGCCCAGACCGACTAACAAGGCCACGGCGACCGGAGACACCCAGATTGGTAAGTCCGATTTTATGTAATTTTGTTAAAAATAGTAAATATTATTAGAAAATTATGAATTTTGTTATTCTGAAATATTTTTGTATGTAGTTTTTAGGAAAAATATTATTTTGATGAAAATATGTCTCGTGATATAGGGTCCTTAAGAAATCGTGCAAAACCGAGCATGTGTCGGTTTAGAAATAAATGACCTTAGGAGTGTAGTTTTGAACTCAAAATTTTTGTATAGACTATTTAGATGATATAGAAAAGTGCTATGAAACCCGTTTTCAAAAATTAATTTTCAAAAATTTTAGATAATTTTTAAGCCCTAAAATGAGACATAAAATGGGTAATTTAGGGTTAATTAAGTAATTAAATGGTTAATTACTGATTTAATAACTAAGTACATGTTTTAGGATGTTAAAATCTGATGGAGTATGATACTTGTAGCATTTAGGGTGTTAGATGGAATTATTAGGTTAATTATATAATAAATAAGTAATATGGAAAAATAGTACATTTTAAGTTAATTTTGTAAATTAGGGTAATTAGGTATAAAATCTGATTTAGGATGAATTTAGACATTTTGAAATGATAATTAATGTTAGGAGATAGTAATTAGAGTGATAAAAATATTAGATATGTATTATGCACATAATAAGTAATAGTACATAATACACAATTATTGGAAATATAATAAATAGAAAATATTAGGATAAAAATTGATATTATATAAATAATAGGGATATATAATAAAACTGATAGAAAACTTAAATTTATGTAATTATATGAAAGATGTAAAAATTTTTCACATCATGAGTAAATTCGGTACACTAATAAAGATTTAAGTGTACTGGATGGAATAAAATACTAATTAGAAGTAATGATGGTATTTAAGAGATCGGGAAGTAATGTGATTAATTTCACATTATAAGTTGAAACGAATTTCTAGGGTTCGAGTATAAAATAATACTTAGAAATCAAACTAAAATCTAATTTAGAAATCGATTCGGAAACCGAACCGAACCTAACCCTAAACCTAGAATAATTGTAAAAGACTTAAAACCCAGATAATTAGGCATATTAAACTTTACACAAAACATAACAATAAGCGTTATAGGATAAAATGAACCTATAATAGTTATATGAAAAACTGAAACCACGTTTGTGTTATAGGGATAATCAGCGATAGCCTAAGCAAGTCGGACCTCGAGTGAGTGAGCGAGGAGTCGAAGTAAGTTGGGATTGATATGATGCTGTATTTTAGAGGCTTAAGATTATGCTTGGTTGTGCATATGCTTGATTATAAGTGATGTTATGATTCTATTTGTTGTTCTGGCCTATATTATGTGATTTATATGAAATGATTAATTACCCTAAATTGGACCTAATTAAATATACGACCTATAATCATAATCGGACCTACATGACAACTCATTAGGGGAATTTAGGACTCTTCGACCAAATACCGACTCCTTTGAAAGGGATAGCGCAGGATTGCATAATAGTCCCTTCTTCATCCTCAGTCGAACTAAGTGACAAGTAAGGAGGTCGCAGTGAGGATGAAGTCAGTGGTTCAAAGGTAATCGCGGGAGGAGTGATGTCTCCATTGCACAAACCTGAGTTTAGTTGTGAGCTGTTGCATTAATGGCAACTCCTCAACCTGGATTAGAGCGGGCGCAATTTCTCTAATCTTAAGACAAGCCGGATAACGTCGTACGATGGCATTTGCTTGCACATGCATTGCACCTAATAAGTTGACTGAAAACCTTGTTATGTTTATAGTATAATTTTAAGTCCTCCATCCTAACTTACTGAGTTGTGGTTACTCACAACCCTATAGACGTCGTGCAGGTACTGGCTAAAAAGCAGCAAACAACTACTCTGAACCTAGTAACTGTTGAATTTTGGAGAGTGAGAAAAAACATTGAAGAATAAACACATATTTTTAAGGTCTAAGTTTTTATTTTAGAATTATTTTTCATTTCTGAATAATGTAATAACTAGGAAATATATTACAGAGAAATATTGTAAACTTTAATTGCAATAACTGAATTATAGTGTATATATATAATTCCTCACTTTTTTAGATAAATGATTTATTTAAATTACAAACTGTTTACTTCAAAGAGGGTTAATTGTGGATGCCTTATATAGATTAGATCTAATATAACGATTGTAAAGTCAACTTCTATCTTATGATGGTTTACACAGCGAAACTGTTACGACTTTGCCATTTTGGGACGTGACAGTTCGATGTAAGCTTAAAGGATCCATATTCAAAATACCCTATCAACACTTATAAACTAAAGAATTCGAATTGGTTCCTTTAGCTTATTTATGAGAAACATTCATTCTTAGTCTAATACACTTCTTCATGCTTAATAATTAGAGGTAATTGGTAAGGAGGCACGTTAATTTTTTGCTATTCAAGAGATATGTTGTTTACATAAAGTATGATACAATCTCCTAATGATTTAATGCAAGCGAAAACAACTCTTAATACTATGCTATACTTTCATAATTTAAAATATTATATCTCTTCATAAATATCGTATTATTTCATGGAAACGTACGAAAATCATCAATAATAATATGATTTTTCTACAATCCTATTTATATTTTTTATGGAATTAGTCTCATTTTTTATCCAACCTTTGATTTGATATCTATTAGATCTAAATTATTAAACTAAGTGTGTTTTCAACCGTTCAGATTTAATGGACATTAAATCCACGGTATAATAAAGTATATAACCGATCCCGTTAAAATAAAATACAGGACCTTAAAAACTTTCATAATAGTATAAAATTATTATACGTGAGATATTTATTATAATAAACATGAATACACATTTCTAACATGTCAATTATAATAATATTTTAAATAGCCATTATTTTTGTTAAGAAAAATATACACATTAAACCGAAATTCACATAAAAAGCGGGTGAACTGTAGCAAATAAATTTGGTTAAGAGACCAATTACCACAATGGAAAAAGATGATTTGGACATCATCTCTCTGGCTAATAAACGTACATATATACATTTCTCTCTCTCTCTCTCTCTATATATATATATATATCAAGACGTGGAGACAAGTAACTTGTACCAGATGCAAGATGAAATGGACATATTAGTGTATAGATTTGGATGTAAAAAAATTTTGCCTACACATTCACTTGATGGATCGGCAGTAAAATCTATGGATCGCATTAATCCAAAAGTCCCGGTGCAATGAGTAGGAGCACAAGTGCACAGCCCAACATGGGAATTTTTTTTTTTTTTTTTTAAATATTATTATACCTGACCCACTCGTAGGTGGTTTATTTTTTTTCTCATTTATATAATTCTAAATGTATGGAAAAACTGTCTACAAACACGATGGAAAGTAATACATGAACTAGTTATATAATGAATTAATGATGTGGTTAAAATTCAAACAAGGAATAAAAGGTCACTACTAGTAATAGTAATGGTAGTGATTAAAAAAAAAAAAAAAAGGAAGAAGAAGAAGAAAGAATGATACTGATAATCGTAAGTATGACGAGTAGTGTCCAGTGAAAGGCTCTGGTACGCTCTATAATCAAACCAACGCATACATTGCAATGGTCCAGGCCTGCCCGTGTAATTTGCAGTCTGTAAAAATTTCTTTAGCTATAAAAAAAAAAAAAAAGAAAAAAAGAAAAAAGAAAAAAGAAGAAGCTATCTACATGACGAATAACTAGAAAAGATAACATATATCGTCTGATTTGAGCAGCCAAAGCAAGTAAATTACTTACACTAACACCGCTGAACTGCTCCATACGATGAGTTTACTTTTCTTATTTGGCAAAAGTACCAATCTGATTCCTGACTTCCTAAGCATCTTAAAGTTTGAGCGGAAAAGGCTCAATATACTACAACAACAAAAGAGAAAAGGAAAAGCAAAGAAAGGATATCCATTTTGGTACGTTTGAGTATGAAATTTGACAAAAGAATAGCAACTGTAAAAACATTTTTTTTTTTTGTGATAGTCTACCTATGACTAAAACTCAAAGCTTGGTCGTTGTGAAGCTCTACCCTTTCAGTATCTTCTGCATGCATATAAAAGTTGAAAAGCGCACAGCTCTCAAGCATCATCACCTTGTGAGACAGGACGAATTGCTGTCGATATTTTCTCCCCCAGATTGGTTATGTGCTGTAAAAAATTTTCCCCCAGAAATGAATCAGAACCAACCAAGAAGGATGGAATAGCTTCTGAATTCTGAGTGCAATAGAGGACACTGGATATACTTACCAATCTCTACCTCCAAAAAAGATCCGGGTTTCTGGCAAAATAATAGAAACCCCTTCATTATGCAGACTAGCTAGGTCTTAGGACCCATTAATCAAAAGGAAAAAAAAGGAACACAGAAAAAAGAAGGAAAAGATACTTCTTACTCTACATACTTGTTATTATCAGCACTAGTAAACTCATCCCTGCATTTTCCTTCCACACAAAATGCTGTTCCCATCCTCTCCTCATTCCTAATTTCACGTGCTTTCCCGCTGCTGCCTCTATAGTTAATATCATCACAAGGCTCTTGGCTACCAATTTTCCCTTTACAAACTTCATAATCAGAATCAAAACTTCGAAACACTCCCTGTTGGATTTTTGATAAACGTTCATTTTGTTTTGCAGCACCGTCCTGCAGAAAGCCACGTTCTAGAGCATTATAAAATGAAGGGTGCATGTTCTCCTTAATTACACTGATATCCAACATTGTCCAACCAATAATCCTTAGATTAATAGAGAAATCATGAGGGTGTAATTTGGAAGAAAACTGCCATTAAAAAAAAAAAAAAGAAAGAAAGAAAAAGAAAAAATTATAAGAAAGCATTTTTCTTAGGGTAACCACAGCCAAACACCCCAATCCTTTCTCCAAATTATGAAGCCTAGTTATACCTTTTCTCTATTGGAAGCTCTACAAAAAGGATTATAGTTCACATTCCCATGATCGGACTGATATCCTTTCTCAACCAACCAATCATTATTCAGAATATTCTCCTCAGGAGGATATGCAGTTGAGCACATTGAAGTTCTTCTAGGTGGTTTTGGCATCCGATCGCACCTTCTTGCTTCCCCTATGCCAACTCCTGGCCCAAGTTCATTATCATTTTCTGTAATTTGTTTGTTGTCGCATTATAACTCTAATTCTACCTGGTGAGCAGCATGACAAGCCTTGTTTTCCATTGCAATGTCTCCAGTTTGAGTTCAAGGACAAGCTGTTCGTTCCCTGGCCTTTCACTGGTATAATGGCAAAAAGCAAACTTGTAATCCCATTGAAATATTATTTAATAAAACAAAATTTACTTAAAAAGAAAACGTTCATTGCCTGGCAAACCTGCAGATGATGAGCAAGACTCTTCACTTCCAGAACTGCACAAATAAGAATGCCAATAAAAGTATGTAATAGCAGTGGAATCACCTTTAGACATGGAAAACTGAGAAAAATTTAACCTTATCAAGGTCCGACTTTGTCTTGAGAGTTCCTCTATAGTGTAATACCAATCTGTTTCTTCTAAACTCCGTTGATTGGAAAACGGCAAAGGAGAGCCTGATCATCATATACCAGCACTAAGCTCTTAGACATTAAAGCAAAGCGTAATAATCCATGTGCAACCAAGAAGAAACTAGCCATGCGTGTTTCATGTAAGCAAGCTAGTGTTAACTGTTACCAACTCAACTTGTAGAAGCAGTTGGCAGTAAAAAGAAGCACCAAAAATCTAAAAAAAAAACAAAATAAGAAAAAAAATCCACATTTTGAAAACCAATGAGAACCAGCTTGACAGGAGTTGTGAATCACTGTCCATTAGAATGTGTACTCAAGGCAGCCGAGAGATAATATGGCAGCAAAAGGAGGAGCAAGCTAAGTCAATAGTGGCTTAATAGTGTCATTCTTTTATATTTGCACTATGTATTTTGTTTGGATATTCGATTGATACTTTAGAGTTAGTTAGCACTAGCTTAGCTAGAACGCCTAGCTGGCAAGTTAGTGACTCAAGACCTTCTAGAAGTGTCGGGAAGTGTCTAATAGTTCCTATGCGTGTCAAGTTTGGTGGAGCTCATATAAATTGTTAGTGGGGAGTCTAAGAGAGTTCTCAGACAGTTATTTCATTTGGTGAGTGAATCTTAGAATGAGCATTCTGCTTATGTGAGTTCCCTTGTTGAAGCATTGTAACTAAGTCTTTTGTTAATCAATTCATACATCGATTTGTCCTTACTAATTGAGTTCGAGTTCTATCACAGGTGCTTACTTTCTTTGATTTCTTAAAACAATGTAATAAACTATTGGACTAGTTTAACTTTTTAAACTTTAATCTCCTCACTGGGATGCATTTTTCTTCCTTTATCTTGGCAGCATTTACAGCATGATAAGCAACCCTTGCAAGGAAAGGTAAGAAACCTTTGAAAAATCCAACAGAAGCATACTGATTTTACCCATATATATATAACCCAAAAACCAATAAACGCTGTATCAAAGAAATATCAACCAAATTTTAGCCCTAGCTACTGAAAATAAAGTGAACTTGTCAAGATCAAGGTACCAGGTATAACCCCACAGTGCTGAATTTAAGTTTTTTACATTCTGCCCTATGCACCATATTTTTCTGGTCCCAAGTATCCTATAATATTGTCAGTATATATGGAAAGCCATGTACTCACCCTGTATGATTACATCAACAACTTAAAAGTTAAAGGGAAGATAATTATTCAGGGTGAGATTGTGTTCCAATCGTTGGACTTGTAATTTGTTACAATCATGACATGCAAGTGTAAACAAGGAATATTCTTATGTTATTAATTTCTAAATTAGAACCACTTCAGAACTGACAAATTTCCACCAGGTACAGTATGCCACAAGATATATGATGGTTTTGCTTCCAAAATTCTAGAAAAGCTTCACCTACAAGTTAAGGTAAAAGATATGCTCTCATATCCTATGCCCCGTATCCGCTTAACCTTGCCACCTATCATGTTATGCATAATTCTAATATTTGAAAGGCTCCTCTTATACAAAAAGGGGCTATGGACAACTGGAATAGGAAGAAACACTCATTTTCGCCAGCTCTATGAGCAGAGCATGAAAAAATGGAAGCTTTAATGGTTCAAGCAGCATAGTTAAAACAAACAGTGGGACATAGTGCTAAGCATCAATGGTCCAAGGGATATCCTTTTTTAATCTAAGATGTCTTTAACCTGCGTCAAACTGCAATGCAGAATTTGCAGAATAGAGAATGTTTAAGAATTACTGTCCCATATATCTTCTCCACTGTTGTTGAAACTATGATGGAATTTTCTCCAACCAGACGATGTAGTTCCTCCACCATCTTTGCAGTTAAGATCCATACTATCCCAGCAGTACAGTTCTTTCCAATCTGGAATATTTCTTGACTCCATAGTACCAGTTGAGAACCCAAAAGAATTCTGAACAGAAAAGAAATCTACACCTTTTATCATTGAGTCCTGCATAAAATATTGCAAACGTTTGTTGACTCACATTCCAGACTCAGCAGAGGGCAAATATATGGAAGACTGTCATTTCAAGATTAGCACTTGGAAAAACCTTGCTTCTAAAGACGGCCAATTCTTGACAAGATAATTCAATTGTGTTACAAGACAGCAGAAAGCTTTGTTCTTACCACTTCAGCATCAAAGTCACGTAGATGTTGATCAGGATCCTTCAACAAGTCTAAATTGTCCAGATTCTTCATCAACGAAGGAAAATCATGAGAGCATTTTCTGCAATTTGATGGACTCTTAAATAGGCATAGAGACAATTATATAGGATAAGCATTGGGAGTCACTAAAAAAAGTAAAAATATGCATTATCCATTGGTCTGGAGTAGATAGGACAAGGATAATCCTCCCCTACAAGAGTTTGTCCCAGTGGGTAAAACCAAATTATGTAGTTAAGGTACACTTACGTGAACCTTAGAACATATACACATTTCCTCAAATATGTATAAACTTGATGAACCGAACTGATATCTTGACATCTATACAACTACCACTGAACGACCACATTTCTTCAAATATGTATAAACCTGATGAACCAAACTGACATCTTGACGTATATATAACTACCACTGAATCACAGTCCACAATGATGAATAACTGTTTTCAAGCATTCTCAGCTCTATCGTCATGATGCTAGAAGCAAGTTGAACCCAAAAACTGGCAACTACCTTTTCAAATATGAATAAAATCATATATCTGGACATTGAATGTTGCTACCATCCATAATCAAAGGCCTGACACATATGGTTAAAAGATGATGCTTAACATATAAAGAGAACAATGCTGAAGCCAAAAGATCTTTAAGAACCAATCCATTGCCTACTCGATGCAATAAACATGATTCAATATCCAGCTCCCTGACCTGCTGTCATGTTGTGGTGAACAAAATGGAGATTCTGTCCCAACCTGTCCAAGGCCTGGAGAAAGAAAAACCAACATTAAATTCATATCCCAAAGAAGATGCCTTGATTGAATATCAATGGAGGGAAAATCCTAACATATCACACCGGATGATGTTTTTTTTTATCATGTTAAAGTATAAATGTAAAATTATATCAATTTCTATCAGCTTGAATTCATTTCTTATGTTAATAATTTTACTATAATATCTAAACATAACAAGAGTCTGAATCCCTGTGCATAACTCTAGCCTCATGTATTTGTTTCCATACAATGGCCAGAATCACTGTTTTGATCTATACATAAGGGAATACACAAGTACAAAGGTAAAATTGCAATAATATCAATCAGCTTAAACTTCTAGATCGGTTGGTTATGGTGTCAAATTTTACAGAGCATTACACTTTTAATGCAAAATGTACACATTTTTGGTAATGCAATATGTACACTTGGTAGTAATCATTAAAGAATAGTGTGAATATATATATATATATATATGCACACATCTTACCAGGGAATTGCATGGGACATCTTTCTAAGCCTATAACATATCCTTTTAAGCCCTTCCTACATTTCATCTTGGACTTAAGCTTCAAGTTGCACAGACAAACATCACATGATGATATATCTCACTTCTAGTTTTAGCCCTAAAGCCGAGAACATGTTTAAACCGACAAGTTTTCTTGAAATCACTACATTTTCCTACATTCTTTCTTATTATTTGCCTTAGGGAACATATATCTATTCATAAAGTTTAAGCAGAGCAACATTTTGACTCGGTCAACAAGTTGCATATACTTTAAAGTGGAAAAGAGTACAAACTTTCCTCAAAACTCAAGATGCATCTATAGTCTTGTTTACTTATGCTGTCGGGTTCTAATGGTCAACAGTTATAAAACACTGAATGACCAAATTGACTCTTAACTTCATGAAACTGATTCCCAACACAGGTAAAGGGATTCTTCAGTGTGCAGAGAAAGGCATTAAGGAAATTAATTGGACAACCATGCCATGAATCAATTTGGATTTTCCATTTGTTAATCCCGGTGTATAAGTTATTCAAACTGAAAGAACATGGCCATTGATCTTTATCTAGTTAGCTCCCATCTTTTAGGTCAAAAGCAGGTCCCCCATGTTCACAATATCAGTTCATATCCACTCCTATATGACAACAAAAGCCAGACTTTAAATTTTGGTCTTGCATGAACTGTTTGCTTGTTTACATATAAGAGCAGGCATACATATAAACCTAGAGTTGGCCTCTCAGAAAAGATAAGGCCTTCACAGTAGAAGTTCAAAGGAAGGATCCCATCGATACCTTAGTCATAAATTCATAAAAAGTCCATGTAGCATACCATACTCAATAAGGAAAGGGTTGAGAGAATAGAGTTAAAAACCTATTCACAACCATAAGAGTGTGATCAATAGAAAATTACGTTATTGAGATTAGCATCACAACCAATCGATCTAAATAAAAATTTAAACCTGTTGATATAATATGGGCTGCTACATTCATTACTTGATATTTCCCTTATTTGTAGGTTGGGACTTTAACTATGACCCATCAAGACGACTTAATTAGACGAGGATTGATCGATAATACAACAAAAAGGGATTTGTACCCCACATCTCCTACTGTGATACAATGTTGAGATCAGCACCACAAATGAACTAAAAGCTTAAACTTAAAGATATGGAATGAGCCATTATATTTATTACTTGATGCTACCTCTACACAGAAGTATATAAAAACCTAAACATTATTGTAGGTATCTATGTATTGTATCAAAACAAAAACCACAATCTTGCATTGATATAATGATTATATTTATAAATAGATCTGTCAATGTGAATATATATATATTTGCCTCCACAAGCTTGTAACTGTAAGTAGCAACAAGCAACATAAATTGAAGATGTCAAGCTTCAGTTTGAGTATGACAAAGAGAATTACCATATAATGAAAATGCCACGTGATCTTCATTAAAGGGAACAGATTCTGAATCTCCATTAGATTCATCATCACCAAGCAAGTCTAAAACCGACATATCTACAAAAGACAAAGAAATCAAAAGGAGTACAGCTTGATTCTCAAGAGTTCAAAAGATGAGATGTGAAACTTTATCCAGACTATGCAACTCACGCTCAGCAGGGCCTAACCACAAATTTCCCATCTTATCATTCAGCGGTTTGCCTTGAGTAGCAGTCAATACTTCCCTGTTCAGCAGTAAAAATGTTTGAGAATATAATTGCAGATAGCAAAGTCATGAGAGTAAATATAAATGTTCAACTGTTCATGTCTCAAGAACAATCATGTATCAGGAAGTCTAGCAGAAATTACAAGCAAAATTTTTAGATTTTTATCTCATGGGAAAAAAAAAAAAGGACAAACCATCTAATGCTAGAAGTTCCTCTTGGTGTTAACAAGTATAGCTTTTCCTGTTATGTTTATTGAACAGGTTATACAAGTACACTGGCTTTTTCTTCTATTTCTTCCTTTTTACTATCCTAAACCTTGCCTGCTAATTCTAGTTATTGAATATTGTTGATTTTGGGCTTACTTATCGATGGGAATACTGTCCAATTGGCTTCGCGGAAAAGGTCCTGTTTCACCATTTAAAAGCATTTGCCATGAAACCTCCTGATTATCACGCAATCTAGTAAAAAACAAGAAGGTTTGACGCCCAGATAGGAAGGATATGGCCTCCAGAACTAGGCTGCTATACCTGTCTCCATACATTGAGTGAAGGCCTCATAGGCTGTTGAATTTTTTAATGTAGCTGGCGGGTCATCTCTGAATCTATCCTTAACAGTTGAATTATGCCTCTTTAAATGGTCTGTTTCTGTACAATTTTACACACAAAAGGATACAGATGAAGAAACCGCATAAGAGATGAATAAAACCTTACACCATGAGGTAACAGAGATACGTCGTACTAAAAGGAAAGAAATAAATATCCTAGTGGAAGAAAAAACTAGGCTCACCGCTTATGCGGTGCTGTTGGGCGAGGTTGTGCAAACTCAGAACATCTAGCGAGCGATTCTGTCTAAGAGTTGCTCCATCAGTGGTGACATCGGAATGAGCGTGAGTTTGGTGGTGAGATAGCCTTTGTCTTTGCCTCTTCTTTTGCTCAAAATACTGTTTTTGCCTTCGAGAGAAGAAGCAAGAAACCATGGTAAATAGGAAAAGGAAACACACATTTCCAGAATATACAGAATAAAGAAGCTCTCACCTCTTGTGTGTAGATTGCCTAGACTGCAAGTAAAGCATATGGCATAGCAGTGGCGTTATTGATTTGTCATTGTCAGGGAGAGTGGAGGAGAAAAGTTAAAGGGAGAAATTGAGAAGGAATGGGCGGTGTTGTTGGAAGAAGGAAGAAACTGAAATGGTAACTTACGGTGTTGATAGTGCGTCTGGAGCCTCCCATCCATTGCAGCATGTTGTGAAGGAGAAGCAATCAGCATCAGCACCACTGATGATGATGATGATAATGATACGGCTGCAGTCCAAAGAAAGCTCGTAAGACGTTCGATTTCTTAAATTCTAAAACTTATATAATAGCAAATAGAGTAGAGTTAAAAGTAAGTCGGTGATTTGAATGTGAAACTCAGTTTGAGGTCGCAGAGAGAGAGTATGAGAGCTTTGGCCTTGCGGGGAAGAAGGGGAAGAATGAACGAGAATTAATGGGATGGATTAGTCGGAATTTTATTTTGGCGCGAAAGAAATAAAATAATTCTGGTTATTTTATATATATATATAAAGAAGGAAGGAAGACCTTTTGGGCTGGGCTGTTTGGAGGGGACTTATACTGATAGTGATGGGCCAAGAAAGTGAATCAAATTAGATGGATTAAAACCAAAAACAAAACAATAGGCCGGCCGGCCTGCCTGCTTGCAAACCCTACTGTCAATCCTCTTCCTCTGTTCTGTGTACATAAATATGCGATGCGTGTTCATAGAGATTATATATATCGAAGGAGAAGGAGGTGGCCGGGTGAGCGTAATATCTTGTCCTTTTTTTTTTCCTTTTCCTTCTCTCCCTTCCTCCAAAGTTCTCTTTGTTTTTGTTTTTTAATTATTATCATTTTCTAAACAATAAAGAAGCGTCGTTCGTTTTAAGTTAAGTTAATCTGATTTGAGGAGGAAATGATGATGGTGTGGGGGTTGTGTGTACAATAAGCCGATGCTCTGGATTTGGATGAATGAAGGAAGCATGGTGATGTGCACACAAAGTGAGAGAATTGAGTCTACATGTCTGCTCTCATTGATGTCTTTCTTCTTCTGATATGAGGGCCTGGTTCTGACTCACATTTTCGTTTTACAAACGGTGTCGTGTCGTTACTTTAGTCAAAGCTCAAGGTCCTAATCTGCCCCCGTTTCCCCATTCCACTAAAATTACGCTGTTTTATTTTTCTATAAAACAATGATTTGAGTTTAGGGGAAATTTCAGTCTGAATTGGAAAACCACAAATACGTATTCTTTCTTCCACGTTTCTAGTTGAGAGGATTTGATTTTGATATGGACCCACTGGCATTGGGTATGGGTGAGGTTCGCCTTTTGCTGCCCAAATGCACAACAACAATGTGTTTGGATCAGAGGAAATGAGCCAAAATAAGAAATAATAAATGGTGTAAAATATCATTCGTGGGAAATCATATAAAGAGACGATCTCAATTGGAATTGTAAGGAATAAGTGAAGACATTTTCACTTTAAGCACTAATTTTTATTGGAGAAAATTGGGTTAAAATAGAGGAAAAAAAAAAAGACGGCTATAAAATTATCCTTAGCAACAATTTTTATCAAAAATAAGATTGGAGTAATTTTGGGGAGTATTAATTAACTTCATTTCTTTTTTAATAAAACCAAGAAACTGAAAAGACATTTTTTTCCATTTATTTTTTTTTTATTTTTTCCACTCAGTTTCATCCATTTGTCCCAAAGAAAAAATTGCCAAACTTTTAAGAATTTCTTGCTTAGGAACATGCCTAATTTCAAGTCCACATCATATATGCACTATGTAAACGTTGGATGGGAGAGGGGCTAGAGTTAGACTTATACTATCTAACTTAAAACTATAGAATTCTGTGTTCTTTTAATTGTAACGCGTTTCACATATTAAAAACAATCTTAGTAATAAATATGAAGGCAATTTCGAATACTCCATAGCTTGAGAGAAAGTAAACCTTCAACTTTTTTATAAGCTAAAAAGAATGAAGATTCTACTTCTCAAAAGGGGTGTATATATATTAGTAGTCGGTGCTGTTTAAAAAATGAAATCCATATATGTTTTAGTAAATAACGTCTTATTTTTGTTAATTGTTTTTTTTTAATTTTTTATTATGCCACTTTATTTATTTTTGCCAAATATAGAAAAGACATACATACTATAAGTGAACATTATCTGCTTACCAAAAAACAAATTGTGTGAACAAAAAATAATAAAAAACGAAAACTGCTAATAAAGATCATAAACTAAGTCTTTAAAAAAATCATATATTTGAAAGAAGTGCATCTTTTTTGATTCTTAGCAATACGGAATGCTCCACTCCTAACTATAATTATAAGCATTGCCCTAAATTTTTCTTCATTTCTCTAAAATCACAAAAGAATTGAGAGAGAACAAAGAAAAAAAGAAATTCATAAAGAAATGACTATTTTGAATGCAATATAAGTTACAATTCAATTATTGGTGGACATACTTGAGAGCACGATAATTTTACTTTGTTTAATCTTTAAACCTATTGAACTTATAAACTTCCTTCACTGGTTGTATTTCTATCAATTTTCAAAGTAATTTTAGCATTGGATACTCCTTTTCTTCTTCTCTTTAGGTCGTTCTATTCTGGTGTCAAACTTTCTACATCAATCTACTTAAAATTTAGAAATGTGTATTAAAAAAATGCTTACTATATTGAAGTCCTATATATATGGTCACATAAATAGAGAGAATAAAGCTTTCGTATTTATTGAGATACTTTATCAAACACTTTATAAGCAAAAACTTATTGAATCAATTACTTAAGTATAAATGAGTTTGGTTACTTTTGAAGATTAAATCAAAATATAATTTGATTTAAACAATAAAATTTTAAGTTTTTTTTTTTAAATGAAAGATAAAAAATGTAATTTGTTGCAAGGTCAACGTCTTCCTCTAAAACATTCTTTATTCTATTCTTAAAAATATTTCTAGATAAAGAGATAACTTCATTTGCCAATTCGGTGACTTATCCATAAACAAATCTTTCAAACTTTATTTTTCATCCAAATTATAAATTTGGCAATTAAAGATGTTAGTGAAATACACACTATGGTACCATCTATTAAGAGAGCACCAAATTAATATCTCATTCTATTTTTGAAACATTAAAATTAATTAATCAATTGATTACTATTTAGTCATATTATTGTTTCCACTTTAATCGTGAAGATTTATGTAAAAAAAGGAATGAGTCCAATAGGGAAAAATAAATAATAGCTTACCTACCAAACATCTCATATGACCCTAAAAGATGGTAGAACCTTGAGTAAAAAAGTGGAGTAAGGTATTTGTAAGAATGTAAAAAACATAATAAGTAATCATCAAAATTTATGGATGGTTGAGAATTTTAATCAACTAATGATAACAACAACAGTGAAATGTTAAGACAATCAAAGTACTTACCATAGTCATAACTTAGAGGCCTTTACTATAATTGGTTTTAATTCGCACAGTAGGATGTCATCATTCAAATACTATCAAAAGAGATAAGTATACAGGCGATGTTGGGAGTTTTTGTTTTATTAATCTAAGGAATAAATGCATGATTTGCTATGAAATTCATAGACATAACATCTCTTATTACTAGAAACAAACTTCAAATAACGAAAGATGAAAAAATTAATCAAATTTGGGCATCAATTTTACAAAAACCATCATAATCCATACATATATTTCTACAAGTTCATGTCAAAACAACCATATAATGAACAAATTTTGAAAAACACAAAAAGCTTTAAAATTTTCAACATTAACTCACCTGCTTCAACTATCAACCTTTTTCTTCAAATGTCGAATCAGACTCGTTTTAAGTTCTTCGAAATTTCCATAGAATCAAATAATCAAACAAAAAACCCAAAAATGTTAATCTTTAGTTAAATCTTATATTGCATAAAGAATAAAGAATGAAATTTTTTTAGAAAAAAACCTAGGTAATTTGCATTGAGTATTTAATAAACTAATAGATAAAATTCCTTGCCTTTATGGAAAATAAAATGCGAATCAATTATTATTCTTAACCTTGATTTGTTCTTCTACCGCCTTTAAACTTGAAGTGACTATGATTAAAAGCTAAAAAAGATCAAAAAACAAATATATTAGTTACATCATTTAACAGATCATTTTACAGTGAATATAAAAAGTATAAAAAGTTAGCATTTTTATCTAAAATTGTTCATTCATATTGAAACCTATTATTTCTATTCGAAATAAATGAAGAAAGTGAAGATAATGTATCGATTGATTTTACAATGAATATAAAAAGTTAGTATTTTTTTCTAAAATCGTTCGTTCATATTGAAACTTTAGTATTTTTGTTTGAAAGAGAAGAAGAGAGTGAAGACAAAGTACTAGTTGAATTACCTTTTGATATAAATTATCTAAGCTTAGGGCTTTTCATCTAGTTATTGTATTGTATTTCATGAGGGGATTTGTATACAAGAAAGTAGAGGAGAAGGTAGGGGGGGTGATTGGGGGCGAAGAGAGAGAGAGAAGAAATTGCATATTGTGGTCGATTTTAGTTATAGTGATTAAGGGGAGAGTGAGAGAAATTAGGTTAGTTTAACAATTTTATCCATATTTTAATACATTAATAGTTTATAAAAGTTAATTTGACGTTAGCTTTTTTATTATATAAGATTATAAACTTTAAAGTTAAGTGTGCTCAAGCTAAAGTAATTATGGGATGGATGACCTTCTGAGTAACTACTTCGCTTTTTAGTATAACGGCTCAAAATACGTCAAAACTCCAAAGTTAAATATATTTAGGTTAGAGCAATCCTAAGATGAGTGACCTTCTAGGAAGCTACTGCACCAGGAAACAAAATTGTACAGTGTTCTATGCCAAAGCGGATAATACCTTAATGGTAGGAGTTCTAGCTAGGTCATTACATATTAATAGATTTTTCATAATTAATATTATAAAAATAAAATAGATAATATTGAATAATTGATAAACTCAATATTAATATTGAAAATGATGCTTTTTATAGCATTAGCATTATTAAATGCTAATAAAAAAATTTTATAATCATTATGAGAAAATTATAAAATACTTACATTTATACTATGTTTTTTTTTTTTTAGTTTACTTGTAATCTTCCATTTAAATAATTTTTACGATTTATCTACATAAGTTTTATATGTTAATTCTATATTTTTGTGAATTAATAGTTAAATTTTAATAAATATATATATATCTATATTATTAAAGCCCTTTGAGAGGCTTAAGTAATCGCTTATTGTAAAATTATTATTTAAACTTAGTGACTGTTACGCCCTAAACTAGAGAGTTGTAACAGCTCTGCCGTATCAACCAACCTAAGCTAGAAGTTAACCACCTTAGCTGCTAACGTAAGTATAGCCTATACAAGGCATTTACCATTCTACTGCTTGGAAGCACCCATTCAGTACTTAATAGGAATCAACTTGTGATGTAATATTTAAAAATAGATTTTGAAAAAATATTTTCTACAACTAAAATTTCACTAAAATCCACAGGCTTGCAGAGTATAGAATAAATTTTATTGATTGAAAACTAGGGGTCACCTGAGGAGACCCTATTAGTTTTCTTATAAGTCAGTACAGTTGATATTCAGAATAGAAATCCAATAAGGTAAATCTTGAATCTCACTACTCGATCCCATTCTTTAGCTTTCAGGTAAGTCTACTAAGGAAACCTATAAAACAATTATAGGGGAATAAGCGACAACTTGCTCAGTAAGTAAGACGGAGACAATAGCACATATCTGACATGAAGTAATCAGGGTTATCAAGTAAGTTTAGTTAGATACAATGTATAATCAAGTAAATGCCATCACATGATGTTAACTGATTGTTGCGAAATTGAAGAAATTATGCCCATTCTAATCCGGGTTTTGAGGAGTTTAACGCTACGCACTCGCGAATTTGGTCACCAAATTAGGGCTAATGCAATGGAGAATATGCTCCTCCTGAAACCACCTTCAAACTACCGATTCCAACCTAGCCACGACCCCCTCTTTTGTTACTTAGTTTGATTTAGGGTGGGAAGAGGACTATTTCTGCTATCCTCAATAAAGGCATCCGTGTTTGGCCTACACTTCCTAGTCGTTTCCTTTAATGGGTTGCGATGCAAGTTCAGTTAGTAATTAAATCGAGTTTGTGTTAGATTACTTTTGGGATGATCAAGCAAATTCAAATAGTTCAAAGCATGTACTTCATGAAGCAATTAATACATCAATCCAGCACTTAAATGGCACAACAGTATTCAAGCACACACGTTACATATGCACAAGTAATTAACTTACAACCACAAACAAGATATATACTAAGGTTTTCAAGTATTCTTAACAATACTTTAAAGTGCGATGAAAGACCAATCCTAGTTACCTAAATATTGATGCTCATTCTTCTCGTATGTTGTTATCGTCTCATCTTTCTTTATTATCCCTAAAATTTAACATAACATCTTTAGTTCATATCCATTATATAACATACGTGTTCATTGTGGACATTTAAGTATATTTCTAATTGTGTTATGTAAGTTTTTTTAAGGTATTTATTAAATATTAGTTATAATAGGATATAAAGATTCTGACTTGATATAAATTATTGCCCAATAGTTTCTGATCCAAGTTTTTACTTTAATAAATTCTTAGAAGTGATAGACAGACGACTTTCTAATCTACTCTCCAACTCCCAATGGTCTGATGTTCAATATCAATCATCTTCGATTCCCAATTGCTCTTATATTTTTTTATCATCTTCTGTCAAACTACTTTTTACCTAAGCTTCTAACTTGCGGTCTGACTTAATCCTTATGGTATATATATTGTCCGAGTAGCCTTTTACTCATGTTCTGATTCTGATATAGGTATATAATCCATATACAAATCATTAGTTAATTCACCATCGAACTCTTAGTGTAGTCAAGATTATTACATACCAAACTACATTTTGACCTAATTTCTAGTGAAGTTTCTGACCCATTGTCCTAAATTAAATTCTCATTTACAAAGTTTCCAACTTATATTTTATTTTATAGAAATAATGTAGAGTTCAAGGATAGCGTCTTAATAATCCAAATCAAATTTCTAGTGCATCCACCATATTCACACTAAGTTACATTCCGACACAATTTCTGACTTACTTTTTGACCTATACCAATTATATTTTGAATTCACAAATGATGCAATTTCAACATCAACACTCCTATTTCCTTACTCCAACATTCTAACCCAACACTCCAACCCTCAAATACAGCTATAAACCAGTACATGATGACCTAATTATTAAATTAAATACCTATTTTAGAAATTTTCAACCACATGCATATTAGATAGGAAAAACCCTAAAATTCAACTTTTGAATTTTTGAAAACTCTTTTCATGAAATCAAATTAGGCATGTTGAAATGTTCATACATAACTTTTGAGATCAAAATAACATCATTTAGGCTACTAAAAATTAGAATTTTGATTCATTTTTTACTGATTTCTTAACAAACATATATTTCGACTTAGAATTTGAAGAATATGGTTGCATTTTTGGATTTTACATGAAAAATTACCAATGGAAACCAAAAATTATAATTTTTAGAGTTCGTTTACTATTTTTAGAAAAATAAAATAAAAAACAATCAAAGTCAAAACTTACCGTTATTTGCGACTCCGGCAACCATCTGAGGATGGGGGTTTGTCTTCCTAAGTTGGCGTTGCATCTACTATTTCTAGGTGGTTTGGCTCACTCCCAAGTAATAGCTAGCCTAAGAAACCTGTTACGCCCTAAAGTCGTAGAGTTGCAATAATCCTACCGTGTAAACCATCCTATGATAATAACTGGCCTTATAGTACCTATCATAAACATAATCTACACAAAGCGTCGATGACTCCTTGCTTTGAAGTAAACAGTTCAATTAAAAATTTAATTAAAGTTACAGCAAATATTAAAGCTTCAAGTCAACATATATATATAATTACATGTACATTACAGTGGAATTCCCAAGTAATTCTATATCATATCATAACAATCAGCTAATTTACATATCAAATATCAGTCTTTTGGTCTTAAGCTACTGATGAGACTCTAGATATACATTAACTACTAGGCGAATTGATTCTTATACCCCTAGGCTTCAAAAGAACTAACCTCTAGATAGTTATAGGGTGGTATATTACTAGGAGTATTCAGAGATCAGGACCTACAAAAGGATCTATACCGGTATGAGCAACTATAGTTCAGTAAGTTGAATCGGAGACTTATGAATGTATACAAACATAAACAAGATTATCAAGCAATTATTTTTTTTCATGCAATGCAACAAGTAAGTGTCATCACACAACGTAGTTCGATCCATTGCGAAATCAAAGTAATTTCACCCGCTCTAATCCAGGTTAAGAAGTTTTCATGTTACGCAACAGCTCATAACCAAACCCAGGTTTATGCAATGAAGACACTGCTCCTCTTAAGACTTTCCTTCGAACCAATGCCTTCATCCTCACTGCGACCTCCTCTCTTATTACTTAGTTCGGCTAAGGATGAGGAAAAGACCAATTTGCTATCTAGTGTTATTTTTTTCGAAAGTATCAGTATTTGGTTGAAGAATCCTAATGATCCCCTAAAGGGTTGCAATGCATGACAATTTAAGGTTTTAGGATCGAATAACATTATGTTCAATTTAGGGTGTTCAGACAATTTCACACCAATCCAGTCATTACAATCATTAATCACAACACAAATTCCAATACGAAGTCAAATACGCAAATACATGCATAAAACTACTTAAAATCACAATCATATACAATCCTATGTTTCCGAGTACCCTAAAATAGTACTCCAAATACAATGAAGTAATAAACCCAACTTATTTAGAATTCTCAGTTGCTCAATCACTTAATTGCAGGTTGGTTTATCTCCGAGAATCCAAAATACAAATACGTCTTTTTAGTATTTATATTTTGATAATACATTCTAAGTTATAATTTAACTCACTTCTCTATATATACTTATTATTTACTAATGATTCACTCTACATTAACTCGGGGTTCAGTTTCTGAATTAGATTCTAGTTTTGGTTCTAAATTGCTTTTAACTACAAGGAATCCTAAATACGCTCGAATCCTAATGTGAAATTAATCACATTAAGCTCGAGTATTCTAATATCATATTGAGTCTTAATTTAGTATTCTAATATATTCGGTACACTCTAATCTTAATTAGGATACCGGATTTACTCTTGATGTGAAAAATTTTACATTTTTTTATCCAATTACCTAAAATTAATTTTTGTATTAGATTTATTTTGTACTAATATTATTATTATATTATCCATTTTAACATATTTTTTCATATTTATTAAAATCCCAATTTCACGTATTTCTAATTTCCTACAATTACCACATAATTCCCATATTAATTACACTTAACCCTCCAAAGACCAGGATTAGGTTTCCACATCAGAGATTAACATTCTTAAATATCTAATTACCTTCTAAATCAGTAATTATTCATTTAATCACCTAATTAAGCCAAAATTACCCATTTTTTTCATCATTTTAGGGCTAAAAATTCTTAAAAATTTCAAAAATTAATTTTGAAAAAATGGCTTCATAGCACTATTTTATACCACTTAAGCATTATACAAAAAAAAAAAAAATTGAGCTCCAAATTATACTCCTAAGCCTATTTATTTCTAATTCTAATCATACTCGGTTTTGTTTAATTTCTTAACAACTTTATATTTACAAACGTGATTAAACTTACTCACTATTTTTCCTTAAATCTACATACAATAAAACTTCAAAATAATAAATTTCATAATTTTCTAGGCAATATAAACAATTTTAAGGAATTTTACAAAATCGGAGAAGATGTGAAACTCACTTGGTTCAAAGGCTTTTTAGTCTCCAACACCGGTTCAGGTGTGTCGGCTGGTTCAGGCAGTGTATTTGGAGTAGGGTGGTGGTGGTGGTATGTAGGTTCGGCCTTTTTTCCCTATCTACACAAATTTGAGACAAAATTTCTAATACCTTAATTTTTTTTCTCTCATTTTTTCCCAATTCCCAATTGACCAAATAAGCTCTATAAATTTTCTTGCTATTTATAGGGCTTTGTAGAAATTCTTATGCATTAATTAAAATAAGACAATGCTCATATCTCTTCAATTTTACCTTTTGTGTTGCTTGTTTTTTATTGGTTAATTTTTATTTTTTACTCCTCTTGCTACCACGACTTGATCTAGTTCATTCCCCCTTTCCTTGATTTTTTTTTATTTTTCCTTAATTTTTTTATAATTTTCTTTAATTATATAGTAAATTTTTAGTTAATTTTGGGTAATTTAGGAAATTTCACATATTTTTATGTACACATAAATACATGTGAGGTACAAGTAAACACCCCTAATTATTATTTAGAACCTTTTATGATTTTTAGTATGGATATAATTTATCTCTAATAATTTATTAGTTATCGAAATGTATTTTACGCACTTTCGATAAATAATAAGTAATATACTTAGAATTTGAAAATTTTATATTCTCTTATTTTATTACTTATTTTCTTAAATTCAAACTTATAGGATCACTTTTACTAATATTTCTAGCTTTAGTTTAAAATTTAAGTTTGATCGGATGCTTTAACCGATCGCCCTAAACGTTGTGTACTAAATTCGATCCTACAGTTATTTGCCTTATCTTTAGGGCTTATAGAACCCAAAATCCTCCTATTTTGTACCATTTTCTTGCCATTTTTGCAAAGATCTTTTTCAACCTCTCTTGAGCCTTTTCAGATTTTTCCCTACATTCAAACTGATAAAACTTCATCTTAAAAGTGCTCTTAGGAATTTTAGAAGATGCTTTGATCAGTGGAGAGATTTTTCAAAGTCCAAATGTTCATTTTCCTTCTAAATTTCCACTCCATGTGTCCTCTTCATCCAACATGCGTCACCAATCCTTTTTGTATGAGTTTGCCACGGAAAAAGGAGCATTTCCCTTATTGTTTTTATAACTTTTTGACAATTTCCCCAATTTTATTAATTATTTAGTAGCTTTTACCCCATTTCGGGTATTTTTAATAATTACAGGTATATATATTTATATATTAGTAAAAATTTATGAATATACATGTCTTTTATATATATTTTATGTACAATATTAATTATATTATTCTTACAATTTATCTATAAGTGTTCGTTATTTTTCGAGACTCAATTCAAAGTTACCGATAATAATAATATAGTAAATTTATACAATTATGGCTATATTTTTAATATTCTATTATATTTTTAAATTCCGAGTCTACGACAACTCCTCAACTAATCTTATAAAGCCCTTCGTAAACTTCTAGCTTAATCGAGTTACTTTTCTAAACGCCTTAAATCGGCTACTGAACTTAATTGCGTTAATATGAGTCTCACATAATACATCTATGATTATTATTTATTGCTAATGCTTATTTATGTGATAAAACTAAAATACTTATAGTATTTGACAATATAATTGTTATTATGGTGTGACTACTATTAAATAAACAACATGAAACTTATTTACTTAACTATTATTTTTAGTAAATGAAATTTAACTTTATAACTAGCATGAAACAAATAAAAAAAGAATAACAACTCCAATGGGAAATAACTTATGCATAAGGGAATGTTTATTAGTTGGATATCCAAATGAGATATTTAGGGTAATATATTAGCACTTTAAACGACTTTATTTTCTAAATAACTCTTAACTTTATGAAAAAATGCTTCATTAAAATTACCAATCAATTTTTAAATTTTTTTACAATTTCCATGTTATTATTATTTTTTAAATTAATACATGAAAAATTTTTGAAGCTTAGTGTGAATAATTGTTTTATTATTATTATATATTATAATAATATTATATAATAAAAGAATTTTTTTAAAAAAAGGGTCGAACAGCTAAATATGGTCATAGCCATTTTCTAGCATGAAAGTCTAACCTTATTAGACATAGTGAAGAGAGAGAAAAAGTGCTTAGTTTGGCACCTTAGAACTAAGGCTGGGTAAAAAATCCGTGAACTATGAATTAAATCGTGAATCGAATAAAAAAATTAGTGTCTTTTCAAACCATTCGGTTTGTAGGTTCAGTTTGGTTATACATAAATGGGTTTGTAATTTGATTTAAGAAAGCAAACCAAACCAACCGTTTTGAAACAAATTGAATTGTTTAGTTAAATAAAAAATATTCATGTAATTGTTTTATGATTTTTTTATTTTTTTTATATTGATCTTTATGGATTTCATCAAAATTTTTGTATCTTATGCTTTTTTATCTTATTTCTAGGTCAATTATTAAAATTAAGTTGGGTGAGTTTCATTTAAATTTTTTCCTTTTCTAAATTGTTATTTTCTTATATGTTTTTAAATCAAAGATTTAACCTTGGTGATTTTTATATATCTTTTATCTCTTTTCTACTTTTTGGTGTATCTCCTTAGCCTTCTTCACATCATTTTGCATGGGTGAGTCTACTTCTCTCTTCTCTTTATTGTTCATTGGAATAGAAAAGTTTAATAAAAAGAAAAACACATCATTAGAGATAAAAAAAAAAAAGTTTAGCAAAAATTTGATATATACAGTTTGAACCATAAATTGAACAAAATTGAAGTAATTTTAATTATGTTCCAAAGATTTATAAACCGAAATGTATGGTTATGTTTGATTTAAGATATAAAAAAAAACCAATATATTAGATTTGGTTTAGTAAAGGAAGATGAATTGATGAACCGTACTGAATTAAATTACACCTATCCTAACTCGAAACTTATAAGCATCGTATCATTTGGTAGTACATATTACATGTATTTTCTTTTTTTTTTTTATAATAAAGGTCTAATATTATTATTATTTGGAGTTAGGAGGTTGGACTCCTTCAGTCTTACGTAGGTTACAACTCAATTCACAGAGAATACAATATCGAACTTGATATGAGAGGTGTTAAGGTTCAAGCACATTCCCGCTTGCTTGCAAGTCTACTTGTTTTATAATTTAATTAGCACCTCCAATTTGCTTATTTAAAGAAAAATGAAATAAAATAAATGCAACTATGAAACTCTGATGCCGACTGAGAAATTGAAAATGGATCAATACGTACTTCAAAAATTTCTTAGTGTTCTTACTACAATACAATACAAGCACTGTGCAAGCATAATATACATGGATCTCTTTGTCTCGTTTCACTTATGATGAGAGTCCGATCTGAGTGGCATCTAAAAGTCCTCCAAAACAAATATTACACTAAAATCATTAGATTGGATGGGGTGTCATAATTTGTTGATTCATTCCAGAATTTTTCATTTGGACATATACAAGTACAACTTCAAACATGATTGGATCCAAACCTTACACCCAACTGCTATCAAGTAATTACAAGTTTTATACGAATATAGATTCTTTTTTAAAAAATATTACAGAAAAAGGCTATTTTTTTAAAAAAATACAAATATAGTATACTTGTTTTTTTTTTTTTTTACATTGAACGCACATCCATTGCATGTACGCATATAGTGCATGCGCCTTCAATATGTCAGTTATATATACCTCAATCCACGCAGCCACAGCTCATTTTTTTGTCTATATTAGTTTCTAAAATTTGCAAAACACTGAGAAAACTTGAGGAAACTCATAGTTGAAGTACCAGACTATTTCTTCATACAAATGTATGCTTAAAATAAGTAACAATCTATAACTTATAGATATATTACTTATTTATTTTTATTTTATTAACAATCAACATTATGCAATTTTTATTTTTAGAAAAAAATTTGTTAAGTTATTACGTAGATTTCGTGATCGTAGATGTACCGGACGTTGTATAAATTATTAATATTTCATAAAAATTTATTATATGTTGTGTAATTTTTTTTATTTTATTAATAATCAACATTATGCAATTTTTATTTTTGGAAAAAAATTTGTTATGTTAGTACGTAGATTTCGTAATCGTAGATGTATTGTAAATTGTATAAATTATTAATATTTCATAAAAATTTATTGTATGTTGTATAATTTTTTTGATTTTGTTTTATATTGTGATAGATAAGTTATACGAATGTGGTATGAATAATGTTGGAATTTAAGTGGAATTTGTTGTGTGTGTATATATTTTGGCGTTTTTTATTATGTTGAGTCGAATTAGAAAATTAAAGCTAGATAGTTGTGTTGACGACCTAGCCTACCGAGATGATTAAGTGTATTTTGTAAAGTTGTCGCTTTGTGTATAGATAAAGTTTTTAATGTCATCTAAATATTTGGTTCATTGTTGCATTGCTAGGGTGGAAATGGTAGATTGCGTGAAAGTTAATGTTTATGCGAACGGAAATATAGTAATGGATTACTTGGGACCAGAGTATGAAAGGGAGCTTGTTAAGAAGTTGGAAATTAGGAAGGATTCGAACTTTTCTTATTTCAATTGGAGAATTTGTGGATGCACTGAAGTTAACTCGAGTGGTGTTGAACTCGTGTATAGGTATCTCTTTTTCCATGATGCTAGAGTTGTCTACAAGTTGATGGCTATTAGAAATGACGAGGATGTTGAGAATTTTATTGAGATGACAGAGTCTTTTGGGAAACGAAGTATTCAAGAAGTATACACAGGGCACATTGGGGAGTTGAATGTCTGGAATGAGCATGAAATACATGAGCCAGACAATCTAACCCTTCCAGATTCCAATGTGCATTCAACAATGATCGGTGCGAAGTAAACAAATGTGGATCAATCAAATGAATCATATATAGATTTCTCTAAGTATAAGCACATGAATATCACAAAGGAGTAGCTTGATGATGCATTGGGTTCTATTATCGAACATGAAGAGTTTCATGATTCGTATGTAGAGAGAATGCACATGGATATAAATGTCGATAATGGGGAGAATGCGGTAGATGTGGATGGTGATGAAGATGATGTTGGCCTCAAAGATGACCACTCTAAGGATTTGGGAGAGGTCTAGGTAAGACCATATGTTAGCGGGAGTGGTGTGTCAATTTGAACACTTTGAGGCAACGACCTTAGTAGGCTATACCATCGAACTAGTAAAGTATTGTTAAGTAGGCAATTTGAAGACTTTCCACAATTATGAAAGATTATGTCTCATTTTACAACAGCCAGTACGATGGCAGCAGCTATACAACATTCGAGAAAGATGTTAATGAAATGTGCAGTAACATCATCAGCTCTGATGACTTGAGTGTTGGTATACATTTCAACACGAAGAAAGATTTCATAAATGCAGTTAAGTCATTTCACCTAAGGAACCATTGTGATTTTCATGTGGACATTTCGAAACCGAATGTATACGCTATCTACTATAAAAAAAAAAGAATAGGGTCGTAAGTGGAGACTACAGACTTGTTTAAAGAAAGTAAAGAGTCTTTTCAAAATAACAATTCTAGAGGGTCCGCATACTTGTATGACCCGATGATGAATGTTACACCCCGAAGTCGTAGAATCGCAACAGTCCCGCCATGTAAATCATTCTATGATAATAACTGGCCTCACAGTGCTTACCATAGATATGATTTATACAAGGTGTCGACGACTTCTCGCTTTGAAGTAAACAGTCTAATTAACATTTATACTACATTTATGACAAATATTACAAATTTCTAATAAACATGTATAATTATATGTAAGTCTATAGAGCTTCCCAAGAAGTTTTACATAAACACAACAGTTCACTAAATTACATAATAACTATCAGTCTTTCATCCTTAATTACAGGGATACTCTAGCTACACATCATTATTAAGAAGTTTGATCTTTACACCCTCGGCTTCAAAAGGACTAACCTCTGGGTAATTGTAAGGCAGTATTCTACTTGAATTGTTCAGAGATCAGAACTTGCAAAAGGATCTATAAGAGTATAAGCAACTACAGCTCAGTAAATTGAATTGGAGACTCATGAATGCATATAAGTACAAACGAGATTATCAATCAATTATTTTCATGCAATGCAACAATCAAGTGTCATCGCATAACGTAGTCCGGTCCGTTGTGAAATCATAGAAATTTCGCCCGCTCTAATCCGGGTTGAGGAGTTCTATGTTATGCAGCAGCTCACAACCAAACCCAGGCTTGTGCAATAGAGACCTTGCTCCTCCCGCGACTATCTTCGAACCATTGACTTCACCCTCGCCGTGACCTTCTCTCCTGTCACTTAGTTCGACTAAGGATGAAGAAGGGATCATTTTGCAATCCTGCGCTATCCTTTTCGAAGGGGTCGGTATTTGGTTAGAGAATCCTATGATCCCCTAACGAGTTGCAATGTATGACATTTTTGGTTCTTAGAGTCGAATAAGATTAAATTTCATTTAGGGTGTTCAAACAATTTCACACCAATTCAATCATAACACAAAATCACTCACATCACAATTTTAGCACGAATTCATATATGTCAAACACATGCGTAAACTATTTATAATCACAACCATATACAAGCCTAAGTCTCCAAGTACCATAAAACTAGTACTCTATTATAATAAGCAATAACCCAACTTACTTGGAATTGCTCGATCGCTCGATCGCTCGATCCCTTAGTCGTAAACCGATTTGTCTATGGGTGTCCTATAATACAAATAGGTCGTTTTAGTACTTATACTATAATTTAAGTCATTTTTTCCATGTATACCTATTACGTATTAATGATTCATTGTACTCTATTTCGGAGTTCGAATCCTAAATTAGCTTTTAATTTTGATTCCTAAGTCTTAAATATATGCTCGAATCCTAATGTGATATTAATCACATTAAGGTCGAGTATCCAAATATCCTATTGGGTCTTAATTTAGTATTCTAAACTATTTGGTACACGTTAACCCTAATTGAGGTATCGGATTTATTCCCGATGTGAGAAAATTTTACATTTTGAGACATTTACTTAAAATTAAAGGTTATTTCAGATTTATTATTTTTCTGATTTCTATTATAATATTATCTAAATAACCCTAATTTTTTAGATTTATTAATTTTCAATTTCATATATTACTAATTTCTTACATTAACTACCTAATTTCCTAAATTAACCATACTTAATACTCCAAAGGCTAGGATTAGGTTTCCACATTAGAGATTAAGATCCCTAAACATCTAAGTACTATCTAAATCAGTAATTAGTATCTTAATCACTTAATTAACCCAAAATCACCCAATTTCTCCATCATTTTAGGGCTAAAAATTAGCTTAAAAATTTCAAAAATTAATTTTAAAAAAATGGCTTCATAGCACTATTCTATATCACATGAGCATCCTACAGAAAAAAATTGAGCACCAAACTACACTCATAAGCCTATTTATTTCTAGTTCTAATCATGCTTGGTTTTGTTCGATTTGTTAAGAACCCTATATTTTCAGACGTGATTAAACTAAATCATTATTTTTCCCTAAATCTACATACAATAAAACCTCAGAATAACAAGTTTCATAATTTTCTGGGCAAAATAACTAATTTTACTAAATTATACAAAATCGGGACAATTATGGGACTCACCCTGTTCGATGCTTTTTGGCCGTCCAAACCCAGTTCAAGGTTGTCGGCCGGCTCAGACGGTGGGTCTAGAGTAAGGTGGTGGTGGTGGCTCGGTTCCAGGTGGTGGTGGTGACTCGGTCCCAAGTGGTGGTGAGGTGTGGGTTTGGCTCACTTGCTCAATCTGCACAGTTTTCTTTTTTTCTTTTTTGTTTTCTGAATTTTCTCTTAAATTTTTGAGTCTCTCAATTTTTCTTGGATTCCTCATTGCCTAAATGAGTTTTGGAAAATTTTCCCCTATTTATAGACGATTTTGGTAATTATTATGCATTAGTTAGACATGACTTTGCCCAATTTCCTTGATTTTTAGCTTTTGTGTTGTCTAATTCTAATTGGTTGATTTTTATTTTGCAGATCCTGATTTGCCACGACTAGATTTGGATCATTCTATCCTCTTCTGATTTTTTTCTGATTTTTCCATAATTAATTTATAATTTTCTTTAATTATTTACTTAGTTTTTGGCCAATTTAGGTAATTTCACGTATTTTTATCTACACGTAAATACATGTGGGGTACATGTGAACATTCCTAATTATTATTTAGGTCATTCTAAAATTTTTAGTATACATATAATCTATCTCTAGTAATTTATTAGTTATTAGATTACACTTTTCGCCTTTTCGGTAATTAGTACTTATCGTGCTTAAAATTTGAAAATTTTATAGTCTCCTATTTTATTACTTATTTTCTTAAATTCACGTTTACGGGGTCATTTTTACTAATATTTCTCTCAATAGTTTATAATTTAGGTTTGATTGGATCCTTTAATCGATCGCCCTAAACCTTGTGTTCTAAGTTCAATCCTACGGTTACTTGGCTTAGCTTTAGGGCTTACAATGAACCAGGATCATCCTTAGCTCAACAACAACATAATGGTTACATTATTCATCAATAGTGTACGGAATAACCCTAATGTTAAGATACCTGATTTTGCAGCTAACGTGTAAACTATGTATAGGTATACAGTAAGCAATAGAAGGGTTTTCAAGGCCAAGCAAAAGGTTGTTGAGATGGTATATAGTAATTGGGAGAAATTGTATAACGAGTTACCGAGACTATTAAATGCAATGAAGTTGGGCAACCCAAAGATACAAGTGGATTGAGGCTGGAGTAGTTCACTAAAGCAAGGTTAGTCTTAGTTCAAGTGGCTTTTCTAGACATTTGGGTCATGTGTTGAAGCCTTCAAATATTGTTGACCTATTTTATGTGTTGATTGCACATTCTTATACGGAAAGTACAGGCATAAGTTATTGGTAACTTGTTGCATAGATGGGGACAATTCAATTGTTCCATTAGCATTTGCTCTTGTTGATAGAAAATCGGTAGAAACTTGCGGGTGGTTCCTACGGAAGCTTAAAGTGCATGTAGTTAGCCAGAAGAGAGAAACCTTATGTCTTGTTTCCAATAGGGCATCCGGTATTGACTTTACGTACAAGGAACCATCAATAGGCTAGCAACTACCATTTGCAGTTTAGAGATATTGTTTGTAACACGTTACTAGTAACTTTAACATGGTCCACAAAAATTAGTTATGCAAGAAACTTGTATGGTTTGTAAGTATTCAGGTGCAACAGAGGAAATTTGAATGTTTCATGTAGAAGTTGGCCTAAGCTAAGGAGGACGCTCTCGTGTGGTTCGACAATGTTGATTTGGACAAGTAGACTCTCGCATATGATGGATGTTACTGTTTTGGATATATGACATTAAACATTGTCGAGAGTTATAACTCTATTTTGAAATTAGCACGTAGATTACCTATCACTGCATTAGTGAATAAGATATTTTACAATTGTATTGCCTATTGGGAGAAGAGGCATAAGGACACGAAGGAGGCAATCAATTCTGGCAAGACCTATACTGATTACACTGTAAATATGTATGAAACTTGGAGGGGGTGGGTAAGTGCACATAGATTCATTTCATTTAGCTTGTAGAACGGTATTTTTAAGGTATTAACTAGTAATCAAATGACAACGACAGGATTAAAGGGCGGAGGAGGGACACATACAGTTGACTTTAGGGACCGCATTTGCACTTGTCAAAAGTGGCAAATATATGAGATCCCTTACTCTCATGCATGTGCTGTTGCAACAAGTATGAGGATAGACAACAAATTGCCAATAAAGCTATGGTATAAATGGAGATTGTTATCAAGCTCATTTCTACTCGATTGGTGATAAGTTGAACTGGCCACAGGTTAGCTTCCCTTATCTTCACCCAAATATTGACTTACTATGAAAAAAAGGTAAATCTAGGTGTAAGCGATATCATATAGAGATGAACATTCGTAAGTGGTCTGACAAAACTAAATGCAGCGTATGTGGGCAGGAAGGAGATAATCGAAGGAGGTGTCCATATATTAATAAGGTTGGTACATATTCCCTTTTTATCTAAGCATTACATTGTAATACATGCATAATTGTAATGATTGGCAATTTTTTATTTTTTGTCTACTAAACATGTTTATATGTGTTCGTAAGATAGATGAGCTGGGACCGATTGATCTACGCGTACTTACGAGGCAGGTTAGTTACCGTTCACAGGCCATCTAAGAAGGCAAGGTGAATAATGTCATCATCATTTCCAGTGAATTCCTTTATTAAAGAGGTGTTATTTGCTAACTTAATGAATGTTTCTTTAGGAGGTGGCTTATACACTACGAGTACGATGCAGTAATATGTCATTATGTAAGGATGAGCGAGATATTCTTATACATCTTAGGGTAGAGCCTTACATAAGGGAGGTTGGATTTTGGGGAGTTATATAGCTTCCATTTATTATGTTGGATTGGCATTTGATCGTGGCACATGTCGAGAGATGGAGGCCCAAGACACATACATTTCACCTATCCACTAGAAAGGCGACCATCACACTGCAAGATGTTGAGATCCAGCTTAGACTTCCAATTGAGGGGTTTGTGGTAGCAGGCCGAACAAAGATTGATGATGAGGAGAGCTGGGGTAACGTAGGGGAGAGATTGCTAGGTCTGAGGCCTGCTTAAATGAGAGGTGTTCACTTATCTCTGACGAGATTACGGAAGCACTTCCGGATACTTCCTCGTAGGGCCGATGACGAGACGGTCTGACAGTACGTGCGTGCGTACATACTTAGCTTGATGGGAGGATTTATATTTGTGAATAAATCCTCCAGCCTTATTCACCTGATGTTCCTACCATTGCTGGAGGACTTCTTAGTAGCTGGGCAGTTTAGCTGGGGTAGCACTTGCTTGGTATGATTACATTGACAGTTGTGCTTTACTTCGTCATCCGATACACATGAGCTAGGAAGGGCCACGATTCTACTGTAGGTTTGGGCTTGGGATAGATTCCCACATGTTGCTCCCCTTAGTCGATATGAGTTTATTATTGACTGAGATAGGCTATTGGCGACTAGATGAAGGGTAATGCAAGATACGACTCGGCATTTGATGCATGTCATAGATGCGTATTACACTGCTTTTGACATGCAAACGACACAGCAGATATGATATTATAAGTTATCCTCTTTGTTGTTTTTTTCTTGGCCATAAGTGATAACCATCGTTGTTTGATTGGTTGTTTATTTTTATTTTCTTTTTCTTTTGCCCTTTAGGTTGTTTAGAAGCTTTATATAGAGGAGTTGCTGTAGTTACTGCCTTACTTCTGTATTGCCGAGCGACACATTTAGACTGCTCAAGTACTACTCATGTGTTTCCACATCATTGAGCGGTGCTTTCCAAACCATGTTGTTCGGCAGTTTGGTGGATATTAGTACATTTCATAAGAGGTCGACACTTTAGAGCAGCTCCACCAACTGGACTTCTGGGGTAGGACGGATGTTGACTAGATCAACATACACTCTTCCTACATCAAGGCTTGAGAATAGAGATACGGATTCCTAATATACATCTAAGGTCCTCAAAGAGTCGGTGAAAGCTACTGGCCATAGTATAAATAGATCACCTGACGTTATATTACACACCACAGAGCTGTCATTAGTTGATTAGTATGTATATCTAAAATCATCCGCTATTTTATTTTTCACTCGTTCATACTTACTATCTGTTATGCCCCGAAGTTGCAGAGTCGCAATAATCTTGCTATGTAAACCATCTTATGATAGTAATTGACCTTACAATGCCTATCATAAACATAATCTACACAAGGTGTTGACGACTCCCCGCTTTGAAGTAAACAGTTTAATTAAAAATTTAGCTAAAGTTATAGTAAATATTAAAGCTTTAAGTCAACATATATATATATATATATAATTACATGTACATTACAGTAGAATTCCCAAGTGATTCTACATCATATCATAACAATCGGCTAATTTACATATCAAATATCAGTCTTTCAGTCTTAAGCTACTAATGAGACTCTAGATATACATTAACTACTAGGCGAATTGATTCTTACACCCTCAGGCTTCAAAAGAATTAACCTCTGGATAGTTGTAGGGCAACATATTACTAGGAGTATTCAGAGATCAAGACCTGCAAAAAGATCTATACAAGTATGAGCAACTATAGCTCAATAAGTTGAATCGAAGACTTATGAATGTATACAAACACAAACAAGATTATCGAGTAATTATTTTTTTTCATGCAATGCAACAAGCAAGTGTCATTACACAACGTAGTCTGGTCCGTTGCGAAATCAGAGAAATTTCACTTGCTCTAATTCGAGTTGAGGAGTTTTCATATTATGCAACAACTCACAATCAAACCCAAGTTTGTGCAATGGAGACACTGCTCCTCCTAAGACTATCCTTCAAACCAATGCCCTCATCCTCACCGCAACCTCCTCTCCTGTCACTTAGTTTAACTAAGGATGAGAAAAAGACCAATTTACTATCCAGCGCTATCTTTATCGAAGGTGTCGGTATTTGATTGGAGAATCCTAATGATCTCCTAAAGGGTTACAATGCATGACAATTTAGGGTATTAGATTCGATTAAGATTAAGTTTCATTTAGAGTGTTCGGATAATTTTATACCAATCCAATCATAATAAACAATCAATCACAACACAAATTCAAATACACAAACACATGCATAAACTACTTACAATTACAATCATATACAATCCTAAGTCTCCGAATACTCTAAAATAATACTCCAAATATGGTGAAATAATAAACTCAACTTACTTGGAATTTTTGGTTGCCCAATCACTTAATTGTAGGTTAATTCGTCTCCGGGTATCCGATAATACAAATACATTTTTTTAGTACTTACACTTTGTTAATATATATTCTAAGTTATAATTTAACTCATTTCTCTATGTATACTTATTATTTACTAATGATTCACTCTACCTTAGCTCAGGGTTCGGTATTTGAATTAGATTCCAATTTTGGTTCTAAATTATTTTTAACTACGAGGAAATCCTAAATACGCTCGAATTCTAATGTAAAATTAATCACATTAAGCTTAAATATTTTAAAAATCATACTAAATCTTAATTTAATATTCTAACCTATTTGGTACACTATAATCCTAATTAGGATGCCAAATTTACTCTTGATGTAAAGAAATCTTATGTTTTTTATCCAATTACCTAAAATTAATTTTTGCACCAAATTTTTTTTGTACTGATTTTACTATTATATTATCCAAATTAACCTATTATTTCCTATTTGTTAAAATCCCAAATTCACATATTACTGAATTTTCCACAATTACTACATAATCCTCATATTAATTACAATTAACACTCCAAATGTTAGGATTATATTTCCATATCAGATATTAACATCTTTAAACATTTAATTACCTTATAAATCATCAATTAATCATTTAATCACTTAATTAAGTCAAAATTACCCATTTTCTTCATCATTTTAGGGCTAAAAATTTACTTAAAATTTTCAAAAATTAATTTTTAAAAAAATGACTTCATAGTACTGTTCTATATTACTTAAGTATTCTACAAAAAAAAAAAAATTTAAACTCTAAACTATACTCCTAAGCCTATTTATTTTTAATTCTAATCATGCTCGGTTTTGTTTAATTTCTTAAGAACCCTATATTTACAGAAGTGATTAAATTTAATCACTATTTTCCCCTAAATCTATATACAATAAAACTTAAGAGTAATAAATTTTATAATTTTCAGGGTAAAATAAATAATTTTAAGAAATTTTACAAAATTGGAAAAAACGTGGGACTCACCTAGTTCAATAACTTTCTGGCCTCCAACATTGGTTCAGGTGTGTCGACCGATCCAGGCGGTGGGTTTGGAGTGGGGTGGTATTGGTGGTAGTGGTTCGACTCCAGATGGTGGTGATATGTAGGTTCAATTCAAAAGCTTCTACTACACAGATTTGAGAAAAAATTTTCTAAACCCTAATTTTCTCTCTTGTTTTCAACTTTTCATAATTTTCCTACGCTTCTAACTAACCAAATGAGCTCTATAAATTTTCTTGCTATTTATAGGACTTTAATGCAATTGTTATGTATTAATTAGATAAGACAATGGCTTATTTGCAGAATACTAAGCTAAACTTAAGAAGGGGGTCAATTGAGTTTAAGGATAAATTTTAATTCTTTTTCGATATAAATGACTAAATGCAATAATAAGAGAAATCAAAGTAATAATAGAATAATAATGAATGCGGAAATTAAAGAGATAAGGATAAAGAAAATCAAACTCGGATATAATGTGAAGTTCGGACTACTCCCTAGTCTTCATGAACACACAATGCCTTTAATCGAGGACTTCACACCACTTTATTGACTTTACAATCCAATTGCTCCAAAGGCTACACAAGCTTACATAAGCTCTTTTACCACAACTAACTCAAGAAAAACACTTTCTTTACTCAAAATTACAAGTGTAAGAACTTCCAAACACATAACTATGTCTCTTTTTGTTTGATAGCAAATAAATGTACAAGAGACAAAGGAGAAGTGAAAAATGAGCTCAAGATGTAAAAGGATGTCTTTAAGTTGTAGTAGGATATTAGATCTTAAATGCTTTTAGTCGGGTAGTTGAGCTTTTATAACAACTTTTTAAATTCTTCCCATTGCCACATAGTAAATGCTCCAATGGCTACTTAACACTGACTTATCAGCATGCCGGTACTTTGATTTACCGGCAAGATGGTTTTTCCAGGTAAGTGAGCTTTTCTTTGTGTTTTTCAAGACTTTATATCTTTAGCTTGGTTCTTCCTTAAGTCGTCAACCTGGTAGGCTAAATATCACCTGAAAATTCTTTTAATACACAACAAACGAATACTCTTTACAATATAATTTCAAGATCATTTGATCACCACTTCAGAAGATTAAATTTCTTGTAAAGATAATTGATATATTTAATCGTTAAGTAAGCTAATTCAACTTATTCAATTATCTTATAATAATCAAATAATACTTAGTTTAATCATCCGCTTGTTTTGTTTTCTTTAAAAACAATAAGTTTAATTATATACTTTTTATTTTGTTCTCATCAAAATCAAATAATGAACCCTAGGTTCAATATTATTCTCTTCTATTTTTGCCTTTTAAGTGTTTAATTCTAATTAGCCAAAATTTGTTCTTTTAATTCCTGACCTACCATGAGCAAATCTAGATCATTCCCTATTCCTCTGATTTTTCCTTAATTATTTTATAATTTTCTTTAATTATTTAATAAGTTTCTAGTTAATTTCAGCCACTTTAGGTTATTTTGTGTATTTTTATCTACATGTAAATATATGTGGGGTACAACTAAACATTCCTAAATATTATTTAGGTTATTCTATGATTTTTAGTATACATATAATCTATCTCTAACAATTATTAGTTATTGGATTGCACTTTTCGTCTTCTCGATAATTAACAAGTAATATACTTAAAATTTGAAAAATTTATAATCTCTTATTTTATTATTTATTTCCTTAAATTTAAGTTTACGAGGTCATTTTTACTAATATTTCTAACTATAATTGATCGCCTCCTTTAATTGATCGCCCTAAACTTTGTGTACTAAATTCGATCATACGATTGCTTGGTTTATCTTTAAAGCTTACACTATCATGTATACCAACATTTGTTTTCTTTACTTATTTCAGGTAGACTCGCTGAGGAGTGTCAAACTGGTACTTGATTATCCTACAGCACTCGGTATTACAGATGGGGCACTTAACTTCGTTGAGCAGTACAGTAGCCTTATCCTCTATCTACAATAAGAAGGCGTACATGAGCCACCTCATATAGACCACGGTAGGGAGTAGGGACCACTTACTGGCGAGGAGATACTAGCTCCTCGTGCACTACTTAAGGGTAGAGTTAGAGCTCGAGGAAGTAAGGCTTGAAGGGTACGTCGTCGGATAGACCTTGGTGACGATATCTCACTACATGCTTATCATTTCATAGACCTAATGCATATTAGTAGGGAATACAGCATATACCCTGGGTCAGGTGTTGCCTTCACTTCGGGAACTGAATCCAGCTCTAGGACTAGATCTAGCTCATACATGACTCATGAATGACTCATGAGTTCCAATAACATCTTGATCTCATAACTCCATTAGCTCCTCAAAAGTGACGTTCTGCCCTTACACAATCATCCATGGGTGAGGACGTCACGCAACTGCATCTGGGCTATCCAGCTAATCCAATTCTTTATAGGTAACTTGAGCTTGACGATCCACCACCTAAGCCTATTCAGACACACGGTAGATAAGGATGTTCACTTCTTACGCATGCTGTGAGGACCTTTACACGGCGTAGGCGTCTATAAATATGTTTAGTCTATTATTTTTGTTTTCTCCTTTATTTTTTTATTGTATTAATATTATTATTGATTGATTACAAATTTTGTGTATATACTAATTATTCGAAATATAATTTACTTTTCATCATATATTGCAATTCAATGCATTATTTATTTATCGTAATTTTACAATTTACAATTATTTTTTCTTCTATCCAACTCGTATGGTCATTAGATGATTATCTCATGCACTTATTTCTTTCCCACTTGCTATATGTGTTGATGCGTTATATCAATTGTAATTTTATATAATTGATTATTCTATCAAACTTTTCATTTAGTTTATAAGTTAATAGTTGGAAAAACATTATTTTATCATTTCGATCGGAGGAAAATTAATAGGTGAAATAAAAATTGAACTGAAAGCGTATCAAGTGAATGCGCCTTCAATATAAATATTTACACTGAAGGTGTATATAATCGATGCACCTTCAATTCAAATTGTGATACTGAAGACGCAATGATTGTATGGGTTTTCATTATAAATATTTATATTGAAAACGTATTGACTGTATGCGTCTTTAGTTCAATTTTCACTAAAATAGCCTACTGAAAGCTCATCCATTATATACACATTTAGTATAAAAAATATAAGTAACTGAAATACATTTACTTGATAATTTTTTTAAAAATAGTCCTTTTTTATAATATTTTTCGAAAAAGAACTCATGTTTATATTAAACTCAGTAACTAAAAAAAAAAGGAAACAAGCAAAAAAAAGAAAAAAAAAAAACTCCCATAGAACAGGACAAAAATATCCCAAAGCTCCGCAACTTCAAAGCACCACGAGCCATGGCTAAAAGGGTAAGGAGAGGGAAGAAAGTAAAGAAACCACCACAAACCGACCGGAGAACCAATAGAATCAATGGTTCGGGACAAATTTTATACTCTCATATATACCCTATTAAGGTCGCTTCTGTAGGACACACCATCACAAGAGGAAAAAAAAAAAAAGAAATCGCCTGCATAAGCTAGGTCACGACACCCGCTTCTGTGGTATATGTTTCACAACGGCCTCGCGGAGCTTGCAATAACCACTTCTATAGTGCTCTAGTGCAAAGCACAGTTGTCTTATGACCTCTCGCTTTTCTTCTGCTCCGTCCAAGATTAAACGGCTTTTACTCTCGATGGCTTCCTCCAACTCTTCAGCTCTCGACCTTAACGCTTCCACTTGTTTATTTGCTCCATCACATGCAACCATTAGCTCTGCATTCTTCGCATATGACTGCTCTACCTGCTTATTTCTTTCATCAATTTGACTGTCCTTGGAAGTAATCTCAGCTTTGAGCAGGATAACTTCGGCGCAAAGCTCATCCCTCTCCGATTCCACGTAATCATACCTCGTATTCAGTTGTCCCATTAAATAATCTTTCTTAGCAATCTCGGCTTTCAATTGCTCAATTTCCCTGCTAAGTCTCCCTTCCATCTCTCTGCTCTGGACCTTGATTTTTCTTATTTCTTCTTCCAAAAGACGATGGTGTGATTCCCATTCCCTGAGTTGTTCCTCCATTCGGGTACGTTCCTCCAACAATCTAGAAATTTCAGCCTTGATCCGAGCTTTTTCTGGAAAAATCTTCTCCTCAGCATCAGATACTGCAATCTTCAGTTCTCTGATCTCATTATCTCGGTCTGACAAGCTCGTCTTCAACCTTGCCATCCTTTCCTGAAGTTTCAAGATCTCTCTTCTCTCTGAATTATACTTGGTTTTCCACATTGCAGCATCATTTTGAGCCGATTCGAGCATATCCTGCATGTCCTGATTCTTTTCTGAAGATCTCCTGCGGCCAAGTTCCTTTTCCAACTTATTGATCTCGGTCTTGGAGTCCTGAAGTTTTGCTTTCAAGTTCTTCAGCTCTTCCATCAGGGACGGACCATTATGATCACTACCCAGTTCCAGCTGATCCTGTGGCATCTTATTATCAAAGCAATTGGATTCATGCCCATTTTGCACAAAGCTATATTTTTGGAGTTCAATCCTCAATTTGGAAACCTCTTCCTCCGCTTGACATGCCTTGTTATTTGCAATTTCAAGCTCTTTCTCGTATCTTGCAATCATATTCTCAAAGTTTTCAGTAGTATTAAACTTAGCTTCCCTCCAGGAACCATCTGCATTGTCTTCATACTGCAAGCGAAGTTTTTCTTTTGCTTCCTGTAGCTCATTCTCCAGTTCAAGTACTCTGGCATGCACACCTTGATCAAAGCTGTTTCCTGGAAAACTTGAGTAATTGTTTACTGAGGCAGAATCAAAATCAGGCTCAGAATCTGTCAGTGAAGATGATTCGTCTCCTTCCCTCGGAAAACTGTCAGAGCTAACTCCACCAGAACCAAGGAAGAAATCAAAGCCAGCAGCTTGTTGTCCCGACCTTCTACGAGCCAGTCTTAGATCAGGTGAAGGCAACAAAGAGGGTGGTTCATAACCAGGATCAGAGATGCCTGAGCTTTGAGACTGAAGATCTGAGGGGATATTTTTCTTCAGGTCACCTATCAGATGATCATAACGCTCTGCCAATGACCTGTACATGCGATAGAACTCCTCCACATTAGCGAGGAGCTCTGGCCTTCTCCTGTAATACATCTCAGCCTTTTTTGCAAAAGAATCTCCATCCTCTTCAATAAGTTTCAGCATTTTCTTTACATTCTGGTCCATCTCTGCATATTCCGAGTTTCTATTAGGTAATAATATTTACTAACCTAACCACAAACTCATTTGACGAATACCAAACTTTGCAAAGGGAAGAAAGAGGGATGGAAGCTTGGGCGGGGGAAGATTTGAGTAAAATATAAAAACACTCTCATATCAAATTCATACCCTGATTGTCCCCACTTTTTGCTGAATCAGTCAACAGCAAACACTCATCTATTTTTCCAAATATTGTAAGCAGCTGTTGCTATTAAGATGCAGATACATTCCTCATTATGCAATACATAATTTGCTGGGTCGTTTTATACATTTTTTCCTTAACTAATTCAATGCAAATTATGGGGAAAGGAAGCATGAATATACAGTGCAACACCATTAGCTTACCCTCGAGATTGTCTGCGAGCCATTTAGAGTTCTTTGAACCAATATGACTATCCCACCACCAAGAGTATGACTTCCTCGATTGCATTCGCTTCATGTTTCTTTCCCTGAACCTAAAAGAAAGATTGATCTTCAGTCATTGATGAATATAAACATAGTAACCTGTCTGCAGGAATTACAATACATCCACAAAATATATATAATGGCATGATCAACACTTCCCACTAGCATTCCTGCTTTCCATACAAATCAAACAAGTTGCATACAGTATACTTGTAAATATTCTTGTTTAAGTTGACCATCTTCCTCCTTGACATCTATATAGGATGCAACTGATAGTGAAAGCTAAAGGAAACTAATAGATTCCACATATCAAGATTTTTGCGATTACTTTCAAAATCAACTTGAACATTTCGTGCAAAGCCCTATTGATGGAGGGACACTACTATATTTACACAATTTATCTTCAAGCACATTAAGCAACCTACAAAACCAGCTACACTACATAGATTGACACAGAAAGGCTTTGATGAGAACTAAACCCAAAACATTATGTTATCTGATTAATGTGTGCAAAGGCCTTGACTATCAAGCTAAATCCTGTATTAAGAAAACTAGGAATCACTAGAGGAATATCAAGGGGGATCTTGCGATAAAATGTCTAATAATAGATGGTTTGTTTTTTCTGGAAACTCTTTATCCACTAAAATTTTTTAAGCTATAAGTATAACAAGTAGAAGTCATCATGGTGTAGCTTTTGCTCTCGATGAAAAAAAGAAATCGTGTCACTTTTCCACACAATGGTGACTTCCAGACGTTAAAATTAGACTGGCAAAATGCAAACCATTCCAAAAGACTTGCACTTGAAGTAATTCAATCTTCATTCCATACCATCTCCTAACTTCCTATGTATTCCCCCGGAGCTGCCTCTAAATATAAGATCTCTTCTTTTTGATATTGTTATTGTTTGGTTAGATTTGAATCCAATTATATGTGCATGGCTTTATTAGGGTAAACATATGGATTGTCTGTCCTTTTAGTATAAAATGATGATTAATTAAGGTTTCATGAAAAGTGAAGTGAACCCTACCTATTCAATGATGGTGCGAAAAGGGCAGCGATATCATGAGAAAGCACATTTTATTACCAATTTAAGACAGGGGCACTTCAAGGGGATGACAAAAAGGAAAATGAGGAATTTATTAGATGTTAAAAGCGAATTGGAGATCCAAATCTCATTGCCAAGTCCTATGGGCTATAGATATGGTAACAAAAGTAAAAATAAAAAATAAAAAAAAGAGAAGCCATTAGGGCGGGAAGAAAGAAAGGGGTGTGCAGAAAATGTGGAATTAGTTACCATTCGTCCTGATTGATCCATCGAAATTGGAGGGGAGTGCGTTTAAAAGCACTGAATCTGGATCTCCTTATTAATTTAACCATGGATTAATGATTATTCATTATTAGGAGGAATGATTAAAATGTTATGATACAGCAATGGCATACAGCAATAGCTGTCTGTCTCTGACTCTGTCTCCGTCTCCACCTCCGACTCCGATCTCATTCTCGAGCAGACGAAGAATTGCAGAGGATTGGGGATATCATTTAAGTTTTCACACAAAACTTTTCATTTTCCTAATTGCTGTATCTATATATATGTAAGTATATTTCTGGAGAAAAGAGGAGATGCATGCACCAATAAATTCAACAACCAGAAAAGAAGATTGGGAGGGCATGGAAGCAAATTTACAAAGCAATTGGAAATGGAAAAAGGGAAAAGAAACATATCAGGTGGAAGAATGAATGATTTGGGATATGATAAGGATTACCTTACCTGTAATTGGCTTTGGTTTGTTAGTTTTTGAGTTGGATTGGATGATGCTTCTGTTAGGAATGGAAAAAAAAAAAAAAAACTCTCTGTATTTTCCCTCTCTAACAATAACCAAACTTCTTCCTCGCTCTTTCTTTCTCTGTCTGTCTGTCTAAGTAGGGAGGAGAAGTTCCCTCCCTCCCAGTAGCAGCCCAGAGGAAACACAGATGAGATCAAGTCAAACAACGCCTCTCTCTCTCTCTCTCTCTCACGCCTGCACGTGTCCTAAAACGCGCCTGCTCGTCTTGATTTCAATATCAAAATGACATAACATTAGACAACAAAAAAATAAATAAACAAAAGGGGGGTGGTGGAAAGGTGTGGGATCCCTATCCCATTGTAAAGAAAGTAAGTAAAAAGAGTGGCTTTTTGGGCACGGTGCGTGCCTCGTTTATGGTTTCCAATACGATTCCCGGTTCTTCCCTTCCATTCCCCATTTTGAATTTTCATTTTTCGTTCACTTGTTCTTTAGGTGTAGGCCAGTATTTTTGTTTCGAAAAATATCAACAAGTATACATGAAACACTTATCAACCACATGTTTTTTTTACGTTCGTTACTTTTTTTTTTTTTTTTTCCCTTAATATGACTAAGTTTCTTTTTTCGGGAGGATAACTCCTATCAATGATATCATTATATTTTTCTATGTTAATTACTTTTTTTTATATGAGGCATTTAATATTATTAGATGAATTTCTTTTTTCAACACAATACTTGCATTATATATTATTTTTCTTTCTCGGTATATAATTTTTAATTTATCTTACTTTTCTCTTTTTAGAGCTGTTTAATAGATATCTTATTTACCCATTTGTTTTCGTTGATTTATATAGAAGGATTTCATTTTATTTAGAGTTTATTGGTATACAATTTTTAATTTATCTCATATTTTCTTTTTTTTTTAAGGGTTTTTATCTCATATCTTATTTATAGTTACAGGATTTCACCTCCATTGAAAGCTTCTTCACAAAAAGTATAGGTTAGTTCTTTATTTTAGTTCATTTTTTCTCCTATTTTGTAAGAATTTATCAAAATCTTGATCGACTATATTTTTGCATACGTGGAATTTGTTTGTCTTAAATGTGTGCATCAAGTTTTAAATCTTTTTTATATTTTTCAAAAAGATTTTTTAAATATTTTATCAAATTATTTATTAAATTTATTATGTTTTAACGGGAACCTCTTTATTTCATGAGTAAGAAGACTTTTTTACTTATTAATAGGTCATAATTTAAAGCAATTCAAATGATTGAATTAGTCAATCGAGCAAATAACTTACCAACAATTATTTATTAATTATGTCAATATTAGTTGATTTAAAGCAATTTTCAACGGTTTAACACTAATTCTTTCTTTGACAATTCTAATTTCTATGGACAACCTTTTTGTATTGTATGTTGCTAAAATGTATGCAAGCTACTTGCGTTATTGATAATAGTTTATTATGATTTTATTTAGATAGCTTTTTTAGTGAAAATCTATTTTGATTTGATTTTCATAACATAGATCCTTAAATAAAAAAGAAAATATATATGAAAACTAAGTCTTGAAACTAAGTTTTTATTTCCACCCTCTTCCTCTCTTTTATAACTATATATAGCTCTTGCATAGAATAATTGTGTAATCAATTTGCATTTAATCTATTAAAATCTATATAATTAAAGAGAAAAACTTTCGTTAATGTTTAAGACTCAGTTTGTTTTTAATTTTATCAGATATTTAAAATAGATACTCTTAATTATTTTTTTCACATTACCTAATATGCAATACTTTATCAAGTATATATGATATGAGTGTATCATCTTACTGCTAATAAGTAATAACCTAATGATTTATTACATTAGTATATGCTAAAATTAATTAATTAAAATGCAATGATGGGGTAATCAAATGCGCGGAAAGAAAGGTACCCCCAACAAATGAAAATAATGATGATGATGTCGCAATCACAAATCTCATTCTCCACACTTATCCATTCTTGCCCTTTTCCATGGAAACACGCTTTTGCAACTTCTTTCGCAACTTGCACGCCAATATAAAATATCTACATGTACATCAAAGCCGGAAAGGCCGGCATGGGAATGTCCATAGTACATCTATTATTTGCTGTATCCAACCATATTACATCTTACGATGAGTGTTGTTGAATGAACGATTTAAAGATTTTATGCTTGTTTATTGGATCCTTGGAATCGATAATTTTCATATCATGTATATTTAAAATAAATTAAGAAAAAAAAATTGTAAATAAGTAGCATGCACACTTTCTAAATATAAAAGTAAAATCATCGTGAAAAAGCTATATTTGAAAGGTGCTTAACAAATTTTGACGAAAATTTTCCAAGGATCACAACAAGTAACATCTCTTCCAAAATGAGTTCTAATACTTAAAAGATCATTATATATTGAATTTAAGTCCAGTAAAAATTGATAAAAAATGTCTAATATGAAAGATTTAGTGTTTCATTGTCTAGTATGTTTATCTTTAGAGCTATTTTTTTTTTCTTATTGATGAAATTATAGCATTATAATTTTTCGATTGCACTAGCCATATGCTAATAATGTAATATTTGTCTCATTGTATATTCTATTTTTATTTTTGCAATAATCTTACTTCTCTAGAGATAGTTTTAAACATGCGCGGCGTAACCTCATCGATTAAGGATAAGCAAAAAAAGAATCTATTCCACATTGAATGTAGGGTGAAAGATTAGTAGTGTCATGACCCTAAAGTGGGTCTAGTAAAATTACCAAAAATTTTTATATTACATGTGCATCTATGATACGAGAACTGTCTAACAAGTCAAAAAATTGCAAGACTTTAAATAATTAGTTACTAAAGTTTTCAATTTTAATAAATTAACTTATTATAAAATATAAGTGACTATAATTATAGATATCCAATAGGCTACGGTCCATCAAAACCGTAGAAAATCGATTTCTCCTATTAAATGCTAAGATAAGGTAAAACAATTTACTAGTTTACAAAAAATAATACATAATCCTATCATATGAATATACTCTATATAAATTATTTCTGTACCACTATACACTTTTTAATCAACTTTAACATTGCCAAATCTATTTTCAGTTTATATTCTACTCTCAAACTTATCCCAATCTCTACTTAAAAACCTGCAAAAGAAAAACTATAGTGGAATAAGTAAACTACAGCTCAGTAAATTCGTTTCTTACCATTATCGTTTAAGCAAATTATCAAAAAAACATTATTAGTACACATGCAAGCTATTTACATATAAAATGAATATAAACGCGATGAATACAAACAACATATTCATAGGAGTTCAGAACTATGAAATGTGTAAATTTACGTCATTTACACATCAATCTTGCCTCTGTATTTACCCGTACAAAACATCTTACCTTAATCGCATGAGGCTACTTGGGGCCATGATCTCACTAGACGTTACTTGAATATTACCCTAATTCGAGAATCAACAATCAATATAGATGAATCCCAACTAAAACTGTTCACCAAACATATCAAAAGCCCCTTGAGTATAAATAGCGAGTCCATATCATTATTAACAAATATCTAAGGCCTCATGAGCATAAATATGTAAGTCATCTCGCAATAAATTGGAAATAGTATGCTAACTTTGTTTTAAGGTTAAAATATTATTTATGGACACTATGAGTTCTCACAGAAATCATACAAACTATATTTAAGATTGAAAAACGTTTTCAAAAAATTACCTTGCTAAAAAATCTAAAAGCTAGCACTTTTCATCAGTATACCAATTAAAATCATAAACATGCGACGAATATAACTAATTATCTTAGTCGAATAGTTATATTTACCAATTTAAAAGGGTGATTACACGAGCACACAAAGCAATTAGTCGTTCAATCAAACAATTAATATCAACCAACAAGCAGCACAAAAGTAACAAACAACAAGCAAATAGCAGATTATAAGAATTCTCTCACCTGAGTTAATGCTTACTTTCTTAACCTTTGAGAATTCCAAAACTCGATAATCGAGTACCTAAAAGATAAGAAAATTTATAGGTGTTATGAAAAATTAGGTTAACCTGTTAACTAAATATTTATCATTATTTACCTAGTTTTCCATTATAACATTAGTATTATGTAAACATAGTTTTACTTAAATATTTTACTTACATTTCTCGGTTTATCTTAAATTTTTAACCATATATAACTTTTTCATTCTAGTTTGAATTTTTATAAACTTATAATCCATTTTGATCATTTTCGGACATACTTTCTTATAATGGGATCTGTTTTGAATGTTATAACCCGCAGTTTCGATTATAATGTAAAAATATTAAGAAATTCATTATTTTAACTTAAATAATTATAAAATATTATTTTAAAATTTTCTTTGTATAATTAAGTTTTACTAAATATTTAAATCTTATATTTTTTAATTTTCTTATTTTTAGGTTTATTTTATTATAATTACTTATTTTCACTAATTTTTTCAGATTTAAGACTTATTAAATTTATTTTTACTACTTTATTGATTCCCTAATTAATTAATTATTTTATTAATATTTTTAATTACGAATTTAATTAAAATTTATTATATGATGATGTGACAACAAAGGAAAATGCCACAGTCATTTCTGTAATTTTTGTATAATTTCAATATTTTTCCTATTTTGCATATTTTTATGTATTATGTGTATAATTATATATATTATTATATTTTGTTAAATTTTGAAAATTAATTATTTCCTAATTATTTTAAACTTATAGTACATATTCTCATATATATACTATTTTATCTTATTTATTAATTTAGTATTATGGTATATATTATATATCTACTAATTAAATATACTTGTATATTTATATATATTATAACCTTAACATACATATTTTATAAGTATACATTTATTTACATATACAATACCTATACTTTACTTTACTAGTATTTTTATACTTTATACATACATATATATTTTTTCAGCCACGTATACATATACTTTTATACCTATATTTCCTTACTTTATTAATACATATGTACATATGCAATTTCATAATATATTTACCATATATATGTAGTAACTTAAATATATTATANTTTTATATTACATGTGCATCTATGATACGAGAACTGTCTAACAAGTCAAAAAATTGCAAGACTTTAAATAATTAGTTACTAAAGTTTTCAATTTTAATAAATTAACTTATTATAAAATATAAGTGACTATAATTATAGATATCCAATAGGCTACGGTCCATCAAAACCGTAGAAAATCGATTTCTCCTATTAAATGCTAAGATAAGGTAAAACAATTTACTAGTTTACAAAAAATAATACATAATCCTATCATATGAATATACTCTATATAAATTATTTCTGTACCACTATACACTTTTTAATCAACTTTAACATTGCCAAATCTATTTTCAGTTTATATTCTACTCTCAAACTTATCCCAATCTCTACTTAAAAACCTGCAAAAGAAAAACTATAGTGGAATAAGTAAACTACAGCTCAGTAAATTCGTTTCTTACCATTATCGTTTAAGCAAATTATCAAAAAAACATTATTAGTACACATGCAAGCTATTTACATATAAAATGAATATAAACGCGATGAATACAAACAACATATTCATAGGAGTTCAGAACTATGAAATGTGTAAATTTACGTCATTTACACATCAATCTTGCCTCTGTATTTACCCGTACAAAACATCTTACCTTAATCGCATGAGGCTACTTGGGGCCATGATCTCACTAGACGTTACTTGAATATTACCCTAATTCGAGAATCAACAATCAATATAGATGAATCCCAACTAAAACTGTTCACCAAACATATCAAAAGCCCCTTGAGTATAAATAGCGAGTCCATATCATTATTAACAAATATCTAAGGCCTCATGAGCATAAATATGTAAGTCATCTCGCAATAAATTGGAAATAGTATGCTAACTTTGTTTTAAGGTTAAAATATTATTTATGGACACTATGAGTTCTCACAGAAATCATACAAACTATATTTAAGATTGAAAAACGTTTTCAAAAAATTACCTTGCTAAAAAATCTAAAAGCTAGCACTTTTCATCAGTATACCAATTAAAATCATAAACATGCGACGAATATAACTAATTATCTTAGTCGAATAGTTATATTTACCAATTTAAAAGGGTGATTACACGAGCACACAAAGCAATTAGTCGTTCAATCAAACAATTAATATCAACCAACAAGCAGCACAAAAGTAACAAACAACAAGCAAATAGCAGATTATAAGAATTCTCTCACCTGAGTTAATGCTTACTTTCTTAACCTTTGAGAATTCCAAAACTCGATAATCGAGTACCTAAAAGATAAGAAAATTTATAGGTGTTATGAAAAATTAGGTTAACCTGTTAACTAAATATTTATCATTATTTACCTAGTTTTCCATTATAACATTAGTATTATGTAAACATAGTTTTACTTAAATATTTTACTTACATTTCTCGGTTTATCTTAAATTTTTAACCATATATAACTTTTTCATTCTAGTTTGAATTTTTATAAACTTATAATCCATTTTGATCATTTTCGGACATACTTTCTTATAATGGGATCTGTTTTGAATGTTATAACCCGCAGTTTCGATTATAATGTAAAAATATTAAGAAATTCATTATTTTAACTTAAATAATTATAAAATATTATTTTAAAATTTTCTTTGTATAATTAAGTTTTACTAAATATTTAAATCTTATATTTTTTAATTTTCTTATTTTTAGGTTTATTTTATTATAATTACTTATTTTCACTAATTTTTTCAGATTTAAGACTTATTAAATTTATTTTTACTACTTTATTGATTCCCTAATTAATTAATTATTTTATTAATATTTTTAATTACGAATTTAATTAAAATTTATTATATGATGATGTGACAACAAAGGAAAATGCCACAGTCATTTCTGTAATTTTTGTATAATTTCAATATTTTTCCTATTTTGCATATTTTTATGTATTATGTGTATAATTATATATATTATTATATTTTGTTAAATTTTGAAAATTAATTATTTCCTAATTATTTTAAACTTATAGTACATATTCTCATATATATACTATTTTATCTTATTTATTAATTTAGTATTATGGTATATATTATATATCTACTAATTAAATATACTTGTATATTTATATATATTATAACCTTAACATACATATTTTATAAGTATACATTTATTTACATATACAATACCTATACTTTACTTTACTAGTATTTTTATACTTTATACATACATATATATTTTTTCAGCCACGTATACATATACTTTTATACCTATATTTCCTTACTTTATTAATACATATGTACATATGCAATTTCATAATATATTTACCATATATATGTAGTAACTTAAATATATTATATAATATACATATGTATATGTATTACACATATATTTATACACTATACATACATATATACAGACATATGTACAAGTGCGTATATATATATATATAAGAAAATGAAAATAAAGACTCACATAGTCTACATATGTATATCTATATATTGTTATTGTTGTTATTATTATTTTATTTTTACATACTTTATATGAAAAAATTAAGCTTAACAATATGTACGTATAATCACATATATAACCGGACATACATATATATATTTCCACAAAATATACATATATAACAAAAGTATATGTATAGTAATAAAATAAATACTTTAAAGTACCACTTAACTAATTCTTTTGTGTCTTGAAGAATAATTTGTCCAAAAGCTTTTCTTCTTCTTCTTGCAACTTGATTTGAAGATAATAGATATAGATAATAAGATATGTGATGGAAAGTTAGTGGTTTGTGTGTAGAAGTTTTAGGCAATTGAAAAGGAAAATGAAAGGGAAAGAAGTAAGTGAAGTTTCGGTGGAGAGTGTGCTATTTTAGGTTTGTTAAAAAAAAATGAAAAATTTGAAGCACAACATATTGCAACCGAGGAAGGGAAAAAATAAGAAGATTAGGAAGTAAAAAAAAACAATTGAAAGAGATAAGATATGAGGATAAGCTTAATAAGACTACCCTTATCTTCTTTTTCTTTAATTATTTATCACATGGGGTGAAAAGAAAGGTACGTGGGCGGCTAAAATAAGGTTTGCAACGTAGAGATGAAAAAAATAAGAGGGAGGAAGAAAGAAAAAGGAAAAGGAAAAAAAAAAGAAAAAATAAAAATATTATATTTTTCTAAATATAGAAATTATAAATTTAGTATTTATAAAATAATGCTGAAATTTTATAAAAATTTACTAATTAAATTGTTACCCATTACATTTATAATATTTAAAAGTTATCTCAACGTGTTCGTTAATAATTTTGTACGATTATATGTATTGATCAATAATTGTATCCATTTAGGATTTTTATTACTATTAAGGTAAATTTATTCATTTTATAAGCTTAAAGTTGTGGTTTTAGGATTTTATTTCAAGTTTGAGTTCAATTTCGGGTATTTACGTATATATAGAGTATAGGGTTTTTATATGTGATTTAGGTTTCAATTAAAATCCTATGATTTTTATTTTGTATAATATATTCAATTTCATGACTTTATAAAATTTTTATTTTGCTCAACCTTATTGACTCGTGAAGTTACCTACCGTATTAGAGTTCAATTCTACTTTCAAATAGCTAAATTTGCGAAGTTTACGAGTTATGTACCATAATCATAAAAGAAGGAAGTTGTAAGAATGTTGTTATTATGTCTACGGTACAAAAATTGAAGTTACTGACTACTCAGCACGTGAACCCTACAAGCTATGCATAAATATACCTATGCATAATCAAGATCAAGGAAAATTCCATAATGAATGAATTTTTGAAGCAATACATTTTATAGCCTTTTAAATTGATGTGAGGATTCATACAACTTGTTATTGTTATTTATTAGGAAAACCTTTGATAAATTTTATATACAAGTTTATATCACAAATGAAACACCACCTACTTCCATGCGGAGGGCTAATTTGTTTGTACTAAGCCATATTTAAGAACAAGTTGAGGTGAAAAACATCATGAGAGTTATAAACTTTCTTCTAAAACCATAAAAAAGAGCTCAAATTGAAAAGTAGAAGACCACTACCGAAGACCATCCTTGAAGCACCACTTCTCGCTTGACCCTGGTGAAACTTACTACATCATCGTGTTCTACAGCCTCAAAAACCTAAGGATCAATGCATCCATTACCTTCGATTATTTAGTCTTAATTAGTTTAGGTATAATATTCAACAACATATAATTAATTTCAAAAGATAAAGGAAAGTGTGGAGTGCAAAACTTGCTATGAAATTAAAAGTATTGTTGACATAAATCTAACAAGTTGTGTAGCAGTTGTATTCGTAGTCAGATATAGAAGAAAAGTAGATTAAGAGTGGTTTTGCTATTGAAGTTGTTTTCATTATCTAAACTATACAAGTCATTAGTTTATATACAAAGCCGCATGTCAAGCTAACCTACTAGCTATTAAAATTGTCTAACCGATAACAAACGCTAACAGCTAAACTAACAACTAACCAACTAACCATAACTAAATAATAAATATTCTTATCCACCCTTAACCCCACACCCCATCCCCTCTCTGCACCCCACCTCCCACCTCTTGCTTGCTCGCTCTCTCTCTCTCTCTCCAGATGGAGAGTAAATATTAATTACTCCCATCTTGGATAGCAAGGAATGAAAGTGCTCTATTAATAATCCTTTAGTGAATATATTAGCAATCTGTTATCTTGTAGGAACACGAATTGGTAAAATTATGCCTTCAAGAACTTTGTTGTGAACGAAATGTAAATCCATCTCAAGATGCTTGGTGCAATAATGAATAATAAGGTTTTAGGCAAGATGCAAAGCCGTCTAATTATCACAGAAAAGTTGGACTGGTAGAGAATACTTAACATGGAATTCCTTAAGCAAAGCAATCATCCATAAAACTTCACATGCAGTAGCAGCAAGTGCCCTACACTTTGACTCGGCCAAACTCCTTGCAACTATGCTTTGCTTCTTAGACTTCTAATTAAGTAAAGAATTCCTTATGAAAACACAAAAATCGATAGTAGATCTATAAGAATACAGACATCCTCCCTAATCACTATCACTATAAGCATGTCAAACCATATCATTATTGGTAGAAAAATAAATGCCTTGCTCAACAGTACCCTTAATGTATCGTAAAATACATTCTAAGTGCTAACTAATGATTACACCTTGGCTTATCCATTAACTAACTTAGTACATGAACTAGCTTAATACACAAATATAAAAGTTTCCCAACAATCCTGCCATATCGTGATGGGTTAACCAATTCAGAACAATCATCTCTTGTAAGCCCATGATTAGTTACAACTGATGTTATCAATGGCTTGGTTCCAAGAAAACCTGTATCAGCTAACAAATCTAAAGTAAATTTGTGTTGAGACAAAACAAGCCCTTGAGATGACCAAGCTAACTCTAAGCCAATTAATTACTTAAGCACACCGATGTCTTTCATCTTAAACTGTATGTACATATAAGATTTGAATTGATCAATGTTATACTTCGAAGCAGCAAAATCACAATAGTTCTATCGTATAAACCAATCTATGACAGTAACCGACCTCACAGCTCCTATCATAGATATAATTTACATAAGATATCTATGACTCCTCGCTTTAAAGTAAACTGTCATTCATCATTAAAGATAAAATTTATATATATAACTAAAAAATTTAAGTCATATTTACATTAAGATACTAATACTGTCCTACATTCCCAAGAAATTCTACATGCTATGGTAGTTAAATAAGTAGCATATTACATATTACATAATCAATCCAAAAACTTAAGAGTTATTAACAAAACTCTTAAAGACTTGATTAAATTAACCAGCTTGATTTTCATTCCTCCATAGCTTAGCACTTCAAAAAGATACTGATCTTAGGATGGTTATATCATGCCATATCAGTCAGTATTTGTAAGAAAATCTATAAAAGGATGAAAAATCAATATCTTTGTAAGTTAAGATGAAGACTTAAGAATGCATAACAAACACAAAAAGGGTTTTCAAATAATTAATTATATACAATGCAACATGTAAATACCATCATACAACGTAATCTGGTTTGTTGTGAAAATAGATTAATTGTAATCGCTTTAATTTGGGTTAAAGAGTTTTCATGTTTATGCAACAGTTCACAACCAAACCCAAATTTGTGCAATGAAGATACTGCTCTCCTCCATGACCATCTTTTGAAACATTGTCCTCATCCTTACTGCGACTTTCTCTCTTATCACTTAGTTCGACTAAAGATAAAGAAAAAAACATTATGCTATACAGCGTTATCTTTTTTTAAGGTATTAATGTTTGGTTAGAGAATCCTAATAATCCCTTAAAGAGTTGTAATGTATGTCTAATTAGGTTATTTAGGTCGGTTACAATTAAGTTTGGTTTAAGGTGATTAAACAATATCAAACCACTCAATTCACAACAATCACCAAAACACAACAAAGATTTTCAGCACAAAGTCAGATACATACAAGCACATGCATATATAACTACCTATAAGTACAATCACATATAATCCTAAGTTTTTGAATACTTTAAAATAGTACTCCAAGATACATTAAAGTATTGAACCCAACTTACCTAAAATTCTCAGTTAGCTCACGCGACTTGTTGCAAGTCACTCGTCTCGTCACAGATCACTCATCTTTACGTATCCTATATTATAAATACTCTTTTAGTATTCATATCCTTATGATATATAAACTTTATGTTATGATTTGACTCAATTTTCCATATATATATTATTTATTATCGATTCATTCTAGGTCAATTATGGAATAGATTTTCAAATCCGGTTCTGATTTAGATATAATTTACACAAGACCTCACAGTTCCTATCATATATATAATTTACACAAGATATCTATTACTCCTCGCTTTAAAGTAAATAGTCATTCATCATTAAAGATAAAATTTATATATAAAACTAAAAACTTTAAGTCATATTTACATTAAGATACTTATACTATCCTACATTCCCAAGAAATTCCACATGTTATGGTAGTCTAATAAGTAGCGTATTACATATTACATAATCAATCCAAAAACTTAACAATTATTAACAAAACTCTAGAAGACTCGATTATATTAACCAACTTGATTCTTACTCCCCCATACTTAGCACTCTAAAAAGATACTAACCTTAGGATGGTTATACTTAAGAATGCATAACAAACACAAATAAAGTTTTCAAACAATTAATTATATGCAATGTAACATGCAAATACCATCATATAATGTAATCTAATTCGTTATGAAATCAAAGTAATTGCACTCATTCTAATCCAGGTTAAGGAGTTTTCATGTTTATGCAATAGCTCACCACCAAATCTAGGTTTGTGCAATTGAGATACCGCTCCCTCCTATGACTGTCCTTTGAACCATTACCTTCATCCTTATTACGACCTCCTTTCCTGTCAGTTAGTTCAGTTAAAAATGAAAAAAAAAAAACCATTATATTATCCATCACTATCTTTTTCAAAGGTGTCAATGTTTGGTTAGAAAATCCTAATGATCCCCTAAAAGATTGCAATGTATGTCTAATTAGGGTATTTAGGTCAATTATAATTAAGTTTGGTTTAAGGTGATCAAACAATCTCATACCACTCAATTCACAATAATCACTAAAGCACAATATAGATTTTCAGCACGAAGTCAGATATACACAAATATATGCATATATAACTACCTATAAGTACAATCACATACAATCCTAAGTTTCTAAATACTTTAAAATGGTACTCTAAAATGCATTAAAGTATTGAACCTAACTTACCTGAAATTCTCAGTTAGCTAACTCGACTTGTTACAGGTTAATTGTCTTGTCTCAGGTCACTCATCTTTGCATATGCTATATTATAAATACTCTTTTAGTATTTATATTCTTATGATATATAAACTTTATGTTATAATTTAACTCAATTTTCCATATATATATATATATTATTTATTACCGATTCATTATAGGTTAATTATGGAATTGGTTTCCAAATCTGGTTCTGATTTATGTTCCGATTTATGTTCTAATTTAGTTTTAACTACGGTATTATACGTAAATCCCAAAAATACGTTTCGAGCAATAATGTGAAATTAATCATATTATATTCAAGTATTCTAAATATCACATTTGGCCTTTAACTAATAGTCTAATCCGTATGGTATACCTTAATCTACACTTCCAGCATTTCACATTTCTAGATTCATCATAAAAACTAAATCCAGTCCTATTTGAAGTAGGGCCACTAGTTACTACAGCTAGCTTCTTCCCTCTCTGGTTTGAGTTATTATTTGCACCTGGAAATGTTCTCTTGAAAACAGGCCTGTATTGGTTAACCCTTCTCAGTTTCTTACTACATTCGCTTTGCATGGCCATTCGATTATTCTGCAGTTCACGCGCCTTATCCACTATCTGATGATAAGTGGTGAATCCACAATCCATCAACTTGCATCGCATTGTAGCATCAAATCCATTAAGAAAAGATCCTTCTTTAGCACTTGATTATCCCTGTACGACTCAAACACATATTGCAATAGCCTGTTAAACTAATTCTCATATTGTGCTACACTTATAGGCTCTTTCTTTATTTCCATTAACTGTCAAGTTATTTGATTTTGCACACTAACAGGGAAATGTTGACTCTTGAATGCTTCTCGAAATACTTGCCACGTAATTAGGCCTGGTATTGTTCTTGTTGTCGAGTCTCACCAAACTTGTGCTCCTATCTTTAACAAGAAAGTACCATAAAAAACTTTTTGATTTTCAAGAATCCTATATGCCTCAAAATTACGCTCAATCTGAGCTAACCAATCATCAGTTAAAGTAGGCTTGCCCATTTCACCTTCGAAATACTAATATGATTTTATAAACTCGAGAAGTCAACTTGTATCTTAAGGTCAAATTACTCTAAGTTCAGCCTCTACTGGCCTTTGGTTCACCATATTTCCACCTACGATCAAATGTTGGATTAAAGCTCCTTGCTGTTGGATCATAATGTTCATATTAACCAACATTTGTCTAAACTGAGTTGGGTCCACCATGTTCAGAGAAGATGATATGCCATTTTAGGTGGTTCTAGTGGATTAAGAGGGTTAGGAGGTGGTACTTCTGCTGCAAGTCGATTATTCCCATTTCCCTTTCTATTTGATTCCTTTGCCATATTTAGATTCACAATCTACTAATTATCAATCCTATACTCACAATATGTGTACCTGAGGTCAATATCTAGCCTAAACAGTTCGTATTTACGTATAAATTAATTACTTTCTACATTAACAATACTTAACTATAGGTTTCCTTATCAAGGATCTTGATCAACAGAAGACTTGTATATTTCATTCCTATATAAGCAACAATACATTCATATATCACACTAACACCTGTATATATAAGCTTATCATGTTTTACACGTAGCATTATATCATTCTTATAGTGATATCTCATACAAATACAATTTAGTAAAGTCATGCATTTTTACAATAATCATATGATAATCGATATTTTACATTCAAAAGATCACATTACTTTACTTACAACATCAGATTATATATCTAATTATCCATATACGTCATTTACATATCTAATAGCCGCAACATAATACATTAGTTACATTCAAAAAGTTAGAAGCACAACAAAATTGTTAGGGGGACCTGGATACATCAAACTACTAGGTCAGGTGATATCAAAAGCCTTAGACTTCTTTGCCTACCAACTTCTCAACTTTCAGTTACTTCCACTGTTTGGAGTTGCTACATCTTTTAGGGGAAACCAATTTTCTATGCCAGTTTCATCAGATCCTGAACTAACCTCTACCATTACAGGAGTATCTGATATGACTACTAACTTGTGCACCTCACTACCATTGTCTTGTGCTTCCTCTTCTTCCAGATCTTCCTCAGGATCATCATCATTATCATTATTCACTCCTACATTTGGCTAAACTTCTTGAGGTAGATTCTCAAGCAATATTACAGGGGGTTCAGGCTCATGGGGCTGCAGTGGTACTTCTATACCCTCAATTTCATCTAAGGGGTATCTAAGAAACTAGTTGACTACACCAGGAGGATAGTTTTTAGGAATATGTGCAACACCTGGGGGTATCTGGTCAAAACCTAAGGGATAATCCCTACTTGCCTCTACTAAAGCTGGAAAATATAGTATAAAAATTCTTACAAATAAAACTCTATTTTCTCAAAAATATTTCTTCTCATAAGTAGTTATAGTAGTATACTTATTATACGCAAATCCAAACTCATCCCTCATTATCCTCCAATCATCTTGCATGCTATAGGACATTCCACACTTATAATTTTCAAGAATCTCATCAATAGTATAAAATAACTTCCAGTCAGCTAAATTTAACAACAGATTCTGCATCTGCATCCTATATTTAATAGGAGTTTCATCCCCTTCCCATTCAAAATTCCACCATGCATATAACAAACCAGTTTTTCGAATCTGAAATAACAAGTTAAAGTCAGTTCATAACCCCGTTTTACATATATATAAGTTATACATATATCTTATAATCTAAATCTTTTAAGTTCATTATCAATTACACTCTCAGTGATCCTATTGTCTGCTCGTTTTAATTAGACGCTTCAAAGCTTGGTTCTTTTAGAACCATGCGCTGATATTAACTCAAAACTGTTACGCCCTGAGTAGGAAGAGTCATAACAGTCCCGTTGTGTAAACTAATCTAAGATAGAAGTTGACCTCACAGCTGCTATCGTAGATACGGTTCACACAAGGGGCATAACTCAACCAGCTTGAAACGTCTGTTCTAATACTTATTAATAACCAAACTTGTGGTAGAGCTTTTACAAAATACTTATTCTATACAACCTGTTGTCTAGTACCACAATAGTATTTATAAAAACGTTTTACATCCAAAGGTAAAATTTACAATCTGAGTTTATTAAAAAGAACAGGTTTTGTAGTCTATATATAATAAGTTAGGAAACTAATTGGGAATTCCCTAAGAGTCCACTAGTTTCCTAACTAGTGGGATGTGAGCAGAACAAAGTCTAGTTTTCACTAGGAAACTAGTGGGCTCCTAAGGAATTCCCAATTAGTTTCCTCAAAAATAAAGTCAAAAGCCTAGGTTCAATTGATTTCTCGATCTTCACTTTCCTAAACAGCAGAACACTAACCTTGGAATGGTGGTATTTGAACATCCTAACCTTACTCAAGAGTCTATAGGGATGTGAGCACAACTAGCTCAGTAAGTGGAATGGAGTCAGAAGAGTACTATACAAACATAAATAAGGTTAATAATTACGATGAAATACAATGCAATCAATTAAATGAAACATTACACAATGTTATTCGGTTTACTGTGAGGTTAGAGAAATTATATCCACTCTAACTTGGATTGAAGAGTTTCATTGCGACTAAAGTTAAACCAAACCCAGGCTTGTGCAATGGAGAACACCCTCCTCCCATGACTGTCTTCGAATCACGGCCCCTAACCTTGCCACGACCTCCTTGCCTATCACTTAGTTCAACTAAGGATGGGGAGAGGACTATTTCAGCTATCCTCATCAAAGGAAGTCAGTATTTGGCCTGATACTCTTAATCGTTTCCTCTAATGAGTGTTATGCATGTCCAATTTCATTTTAGTTAAATAAATGTTAGTTTTAATTAGAGGTGGTCAACAAGTTCATACAATACAGAATCAATGCAAACATACAGAACAGCACACTAAGGAGTTGAACTCTTGTCGCAACCGAGTATCATCTACACATACAGCATACACACAATCAACTAACTACAAACATAACCAAAAGTACTCTTAAGTCTTCGGATGCTTTAAATAGTATCCAACTTACTTATTTAGACGTTTACTATTGCTGACTCGAATTGTCAACTGCCTTTATACTGGAAGATCCTATTTACACAAAAGATCTAAATTTAATTTTCGTAATAATTACGAAAATATTAGGGTTTAATCTAAAATAATTATATATATTATTATTATTATTATTTCCATAATATATAGTCGTATTATCATTATATATCGAATTAAGTTATTAATTGTTGATATTGTATATCATATATACTATTATATATTATATATCGTTTCAATCGTATTGAAACATACTTTTAATTTATTAATTCACGTTTTAATTCCGGTAAGGTTACCGAAATATGTACATTCTTGAATATGATAAAGTTATAGGTTAAATTACTTAAGGTTGTTCAATTTTACCTAAGTTAATGTCATTGAGTTCGTATAGACCTAACGATACGTTTTACGAGTCTTATTTATAGGAATGATTTTTAATGGGTAGTTCAAGTTTTTAATACAATTATACGTAATTATATAAATATGATCGTATTATAAGTAATTTATGTTATTAAATTTTATTTTACCTAATTTGTCTATATATCGTTATAATATAAGTATTATCCAACTCTAATATACCTAAAGTGTATCCCGATTAGAAAATATTAATAAATATAATAAAAATATTCCTTTAATCTAATTTGATCAGTAATCCTATATATAGTTTTTATTTAACTATTTAATTCATTTCAGCTTATTAATATTAAAAATACACATCGACTTGTAAATTAAGTTATTTTACTTAGTAAATTCATAATAAATAGTTCGGGTTACCAAATAATTCCCCGAAAATTTCTATAGACTCCTAAAAATATGGAGAATTCAATTATTACTTGATTTCAAGTTTTTGACCTATCGCCTCTATGTTTGTATTGATAATTTTACCTCTAAATTATCACAAATTACCCGATTATGATTCTTTCTACACCAAATTAATTTCAATTTGACTCAATATTGTTATTATTTATTAGAGATCAGTACATGTCCATTTCATCAATTAATTTCATAATTTCCTATTTAATTCATAATTTCAGCCTATTTTCGAGCTATTTTTAGACCAAAAATGCAATAAATATTAAAAACATTCAAATCAAAATGTAGGCTTCATAGCAATTATCAATATATCATAACCATCTTATACAAAAATTTTCAACTAGAAACAACATCATTTAGTACATTTATTTTGCAAATNCTACTAAAGCTGGAAAATATAGTATAAAAATTCTTACAAATAAAACTCTATTTTCTCAAAAATATTTCTTCTCATAAGTAGTTATAGTAGTATACTTATTATACGCAAATCCAAACTCATCCCTCATTATCCTCCAATCATCTTGCATGCTATAGGACATTCCACACTTATAATTTTCAAGAATCTCATCAATAGTATAAAATAACTTCCAGTCAGCTAAATTTAACAACAGATTCTGCATCTGCATCCTATATTTAATAGGAGTTTCATCCCCTTCCCATTCAAAATTCCACCATGCATATAACAAACCAGTTTTTCGAATCTGAAATAACAAGTTAAAGTCAGTTCATAACCCCGTTTTACATATATATAAGTTATACATATATCTTATAATCTAAATCTTTTAAGTTCATTATCAATTACACTCTCAGTGATCCTATTGTCTGCTCGTTTTAATTAGACGCTTCAAAGCTTGGTTCTTTTAGAACCATGCGCTGATATTAACTCAAAACTGTTACGCCCTGAGTAGGAAGAGTCATAACAGTCCCGTTGTGTAAACTAATCTAAGATAGAAGTTGACCTCACAGCTGCTATCGTAGATACGGTTCACACAAGGGGCATAACTCAACCAGCTTGAAACGTCTGTTCTAATACTTATTAATAACCAAACTTGTGGTAGAGCTTTTACAAAATACTTATTCTATACAACCTGTTGTCTAGTACCACAATAGTATTTATAAAAACGTTTTACATCCAAAGGTAAAATTTACAATCTGAGTTTATTAAAAAGAACAGGTTTTGTAGTCTATATATAATAAGTTAGGAAACTAATTGGGAATTCCCTAAGAGTCCACTAGTTTCCTAACTAGTGGGATGTGAGCAGAACAAAGTCTAGTTTTCACTAGGAAACTAGTGGGCTCCTAAGGAATTCCCAATTAGTTTCCTCAAAAATAAAGTCAAAAGCCTAGGTTCAATTGATTTCTCGATCTTCACTTTCCTAAACAGCAGAACACTAACCTTGGAATGGTGGTATTTGAACATCCTAACCTTACTCAAGAGTCTATAGGGATGTGAGCACAACTAGCTCAGTAAGTGGAATGGAGTCAGAAGAGTACTATACAAACATAAATAAGGTTAATAATTACGATGAAATACAATGCAATCAATTAAATGAAACATTACACAATGTTATTCGGTTTACTGTGAGGTTAGAGAAATTATATCCACTCTAACTTGGATTGAAGAGTTTCATTGCGACTAAAGTTAAACCAAACCCAGGCTTGTGCAATGGAGAACACCCTCCTCCCATGACTGTCTTCGAATCACGGCCCCTAACCTTGCCACGACCTCCTTGCCTATCACTTAGTTCAACTAAGGATGGGGAGAGGACTATTTCAGCTATCCTCATCAAAGGAAGTCAGTATTTGGCCTGATACTCTTAATCGTTTCCTCTAATGAGTGTTATGCATGTCCAATTTCATTTTAGTTAAATAAATGTTAGTTTTAATTAGAGGTGGTCAACAAGTTCATACAATACAGAATCAATGCAAACATACAGAACAGCACACTAAGGAGTTGAACTCTTGTCGCAACCGAGTATCATCTACACATACAGCATACACACAATCAACTAACTACAAACATAACCAAAAGTACTCTTAAGTCTTCGGATGCTTTAAATAGTATCCAACTTACTTATTTAGACGTTTACTATTGCTGACTCGAATTGTCAACTGCCTTTATACTGGAAGATCCTATTTACACAAAAGATCTAAATTTAATTTTCGTAATAATTACGAAAATATTAGGGTTTAATCTAAAATAATTATATATATTATTATTATTATTATTTCCATAATATATAGTCGTATTATCATTATATATCGAATTAAGTTATTAATTGTTGATATTGTATATCATATATACTATTATATATTATATATCGTTTCAATCGTATTGAAACATACTTTTAATTTATTAATTCACGTTTTAATTCCGGTAAGGTTACCGAAATATGTACATTCTTGAATATGATAAAGTTATAGGTTAAATTACTTAAGGTTGTTCAATTTTACCTAAGTTAATGTCATTGAGTTCGTATAGACCTAACGATACGTTTTACGAGTCTTATTTATAGGAATGATTTTTAATGGGTAGTTCAAGTTTTTAATACAATTATACGTAATTATATAAATATGATCGTATTATAAGTAATTTATGTTATTAAATTTTATTTTACCTAATTTGTCTATATATCGTTATAATATAAGTATTATCCAACTCTAATATACCTAAAGTGTATCCCGATTAGAAAATATTAATAAATATAATAAAAATATTCCTTTAATCTAATTTGATCAGTAATCCTATATATAGTTTTTATTTAACTATTTAATTCATTTCAGCTTATTAATATTAAAAATACACATCGACTTGTAAATTAAGTTATTTTACTTAGTAAATTCATAATAAATAGTTCGGGTTACCAAATAATTCCCCGAAAATTTCTATAGACTCCTAAAAATATGGAGAATTCAATTATTACTTGATTTCAAGTTTTTGACCTATCGCCTCTATGTTTGTATTGATAATTTTACCTCTAAATTATCACAAATTACCCGATTATGATTCTTTCTACACCAAATTAATTTCAATTTGACTCAATATTGTTATTATTTATTAGAGATCAGTACATGTCCATTTCATCAATTAATTTCATAATTTCCTATTTAATTCATAATTTCAGCCTATTTTCGAGCTATTTTTAGACCAAAAATGCAATAAATATTAAAAACATTCAAATCAAAATGTAGGCTTCATAGCAATTATCAATATATCATAACCATCTTATACAAAAATTTTCAACTAGAAACAACATCATTTAGTACATTTATTTTGCAAATATAAATTCAAATGAACAGTAAATTTCTTAAGAAAGTATATTAAATATTAAGAATTTTTCAAAAATAAAAATATCACATGAAAGCATGTTCAAAATAACTTAAGTGCAATTTTTTTCATAATTTTTTTGGTGGATTTACTAATTTTTAAAAATTATTAAAAAATAGGACAAGAATTTGACCTTGCTGTTCTTAGTGTCTCCGGTGGCCGGCGGTAGTTGGGTGATTGTCGGATGGCCTGCACGATGGGTGGACCGTCTGTGGTTAGCTGGGTTTTACAATAGATTCAAGGTAGGCTTAGGTTCTAGCTTAGCGCAAAAATTACTCTGTTTTTCTTATTTTCTTTTCTATTTTCTACGATTTTTTTCTAATTTTTCTTTATGGTGTTTCTGGTTTGTAAAGTTGGGAATTGATGTAATGAAGCCTATTTATGCATGCTAGAGTCAGTTGTTGCTTTTCTTTATTTTTCTTTTTAATTTTTTTCGTGTTTTTTTCTCATAAATGCAAGTAGGAGGTGTCATTTGCTTGTGGATTTTACTTTTTGATTCAGCAATTATCCAGCTTCGGTGATTCCCAGCAGTTTCCAGACTTGAATTAGCAATTTGAAGGCTTTTTGGATAAGATTTGCAATTATTTAGGTATTTTGAGTATATTTTATTAATACTTAGTTATTTATTAATATACAAGTATATATCCCTTATATATATCACGCGTAATATATAACTATACTCATATAATTAAGTTTCTAACATATCTTTTATTTTTAAGATATGTTCTAAAGTTAATTTCACGAATTTAACACAATATATATATATATATATATATAATTATATAATTTAGGGTTAATTTACGGGTATAATTATTATTTATACCGAGTATACTAATAAAATTACGTGTATCTTTATATAGTAAATTATATTATATTATCTTATTTTATAGCTCAATTAACTTATCTCTAAGTTCTCGTTGTAATTTGAGTTTGATTTTAGGAATTCCGAGCATTTTAGTGCTATATTGAATATTCCTACTTCTAAGGGCAAAATTAGGATTTTGGATCATTATTTATAAAATCTAACTTCACTGTATTACCTCGACTAACTTTTTTATCTTAGTCGTAAAATTTGAACTCAATTCGATAAGTTTCCCTAAAAACCCTAAATTTAGGCTCGATTGTCCTAAACTCAATTTTGAGAGCTTATAGTAGCCTTGGGCAGTGATGGTAAGGTGTATCAGTGGTGGTGGTCATGGTTTGTTTCTAGATAACCGTGAGTTGTAGGTTTACTCTATAATCTCTAATTGCACAGATTTTTTTTCTAATCTTTGTAAAAAACCCTAATCTTCTCTATCTAAGTTCTCTCAATTTTTCTTTGATTCCTAGTCGACTAAATGAGCTCCAATTGAGGTTTGAGGTATTTATAAGGCTGCGTTGATTTTTTTCTTTCAATTTTTGAGTAACATTTGGCTTTATCCTCTTTCAAATTCACTTTTTATTTGCCCTAAATTGATTGGTTAATTCTTTTCTTCTTAATCCCTGCTTACTACGACTTGGATCTAGAAAATTCCTTTTTTTTATTTATTTATATTTTGTTGATTTTTTTGTGATTTTTTTTGTAATTTTCTTTAATCATTTAGTATTAATTTAGTATATTTCGAGTATTTTAAGTAATTTCAAGTATTTTTACCTATATGTAAATACATATGGAGTATAAGTAAATAATCCTAATTATTATTTATATTATTCTATGATTTTTAGTATGCATATAATTTATCTCTAGCGACTCGTTAGTTATCATAACTCATTTTACACATTTTCAATAAATAACAAGTAATATGCTTATAATTTGATATGATAATATTCTATTATTTTATTACTTATTTTCTTAAATTCAAACTTATAATGTTACTTTTACTAATATTTCTAACTTCGTCGTATAATTCAAGTTTGATCAGGCTTTATTCGATCACCCTAAATTTTACATATCAAATCTACACTTCTGATTGCAAGACTTACAATCAATGAGAGAAAGTTGCTTACCGACAATTGCTATATCATCCATGTACACAAGAACTATGAGTGTTTCATCACCTTAACCTTTCACAAATAGTGTATAATCATAGTAAGATTGTTGAAAATTGAAAGCCAAAAGAGACTGAGTGAGCTTAGCATTCCATTGTTTGGAAGCCTACTTTAGTCCATAAACTTATTTATTAAGCTTGCAAACAAGCTTACTATGTGGATCAAACTGTGTAGAAATAGAAAGACTAGGAGGAATGTCCAGAAACACCTCTTTATGCAAGTCTCCATTAAGAAAAGCATTGTGTATGTCCATCTGATGCACATGCCAATTAAAAGATGCTATAAGATAAAAAAAAAAATAGTCTAACTATAACATGTTTGATCATTGGACTAAAATTCTTAATGTAGTCAAACCCTTCCTTTTGGTTGTACCCTTTTGCGACAAGTCGAGCTTTTGTACCTGTTAATCGACTTATCTGCTTTAGTTTTAAGCTTGTAAACTCACTTACACCTAACTATATTCTTTCTTAGTGGTAAAGAAACAATAGACCATGTGTTATTTGCAACAAGTGCATGTAACTCTTTACGCATTACCTGACACCAAGGCTCAAGCTTTCTAGCTTGTTCATAAGCACTTAGTTCAGAAAGCTGAGAAATCTAAACACTAAAGGCTCAATAACTAGGGGAAAGAGAATTATATGATAACACCTGTTGTATTGGATGAGCAATAGAAAAAGAATCATTTGTGAAACTAGACTTGAGCATGTTAAGATGATAATCTTTAAGCTATGAGGGACACTTGGGTTGCTTTGAACTTTGTCTAAGACCCACAGGACATGGAGCATCATAATTAACACTTTAATTAAGTCTATTGTCATCAAAACCAACAAGCTCATCTAGAGTAAGACTACTATGTTGCTGAGGAAGCATAATATCTAGGAATGAGGGCAGAATATGTTCTATACATGACAAGGAATCAACAGAAGGTAGAGAAACCGGTAATAAAGATGAAAGTTTCTTCAACTAAGTTAACAGGCGAAACGGAAAAACATGTTCAAGAAACTTAACATCCTTGGAAACAAAACATCTTTTCTCCAACAAATCATAAACCTTATAACCTTTCACCCCTAATGGATAGCCAACAAATATATACAAATGTGCTTTGGAATCAAACTCAAATCTCTTACATATAATAATAGAGACAAAACAAAAAGAACCAAACACTTTAAGTTGAGAATAAGATGGCTCTTTACTAGTTAACAACTAAAATAGTGTCTTTCCTTGTAAAATATTGTAAGCAATCGATTAATCAAGTGTGATACTGTCAACACAACATCCCCCTAAAAACAAAGTGGCATAGAAGCTTGTATCAACAGTGCTCGAGCAGTTGAGATCAAATGCTGATGTTTACGCTCAATAATACCATTTTGTTAAGGAGTCTCAACACAAGACATTTGATGCAAAATACCATGTGTAGCATAGAACCGACTTAGAATAAACTCTTTGCCATTATCACTTCAAATGACTTTAATACAATAATGAAATTGTGTCAACGCCATTTGATAGAAACTTGGAACAAGGATAGATACATTATTTTTAGATCTCATCAAGTAAATCTACATTACCTTAGTAAAATCATCTACCTTATAAGAAAACATTTATACCCTTCTAAAGTTGGAGTAGCAAAAGGACCCTAAATATCCATGTGAACTAAATCAAATGCAATATGTGTATTAAGAATGTGTACATGAAAAACACTACACTTTTGCTTTGCCAAAGGACATATCCAACGTTTAATAGAAATACAAGTAATGTCCTTATTCAATTGACTAATCTTCTTCATCTAATTATGAGAAGGATGACCAAAACGAAAATGGCAAACATCAAAGGTTTTAGGCATAAGATTCATTACATGTGAAAGGAAAACACGATTTAAATGTGAATTATCAGCGATGCCACTTTGTTGCTCCAACAAATACAAGTCATGCTTAGCTTGAGCCCGATCAATCTCCTTTTAATTGGAATAATCTTAGATCAAAGCAACTTGTTTTGTAAAAATTACATTACAACTGCTGTCTCGTACAAGCTTGTTGATGGAGAAAAGATTGTGATTAAATGAAGGAAGAAATAGAACATTATGTAATACCAAATATGTCGTCAAAACAACAGTACCATTATGTGTTGCGGCTAACTGTTGACCATTAGGTAAGAATACATGCCTTTGATCAATTGTAGCATAGGTATGAAACAAATTAGTCTTACTAATCATATGATTAGTAGCTCTGGAATCTAAAATCTAAGTTGCAATACTTGATTATGAATAAAAAGAAGAAAAATTGACAGTACCTACCACATGACTCATTGAAGGAGTTGCCTCTTGAGAATTAGCTTACATAATAGAAGCTATACAAGAAGATGTATCTACTGTCGAAGCAACATTATTAATTTCTGAAACATTTAACAAGCTTAAAAAGTTAAGAAATCGTTCTTTAGACAAATTAACACCTCTAAGTTCACCTGCCATAGTCATATCACTTCCTTTTAAAACACTGCCATTGCTATCTAAGATAATAGTATTAGCTACTAAATTTGACAATCCACTAAAACTACCCTATCCAGATACGACTCGATTCAAACTAGTTATGTATTACTTGGCCAAACTATTATTCTTAAAGTGTAGATGGAAGCATATATACTTATAACGTTTCTTCAAATGCCCTCTCTTTCGACAATAACTGCATATAATCTTAGATTTGTTTCTTAGCTTTGAACTAATAGACACCATAGCAGAAACTTCTAACACAACAAGATCCTTTAACCGATTGGCTCATTGAAACTCATCCCTTATCACTAGATTACAAGCCTCATCCAAAGTCAAAAATGGTTTTAAATCCAAAATTTGAGATCTAAGCATACAAAAATTCTCATTCAAGCCATTAAGGAATTTAAAAAGGTAATAATTTTGAGCCATCTCTATGAACTTATCAAAACACTTTTGGTTACATGATTTATAAGAACAATGTGGCAACGACCTAAAATTATGTAATTCTTCCCAAACAATATTCAATTCAGTAAAATACTCATCCATGCTCCTAGATCCTTGGATAATATTACTTAACATATGATATAGCTGACATATCTTTTTATCATTTGATTAAGAGAATCATACCTTCAACTTATCCTAAATCTCACCATAAAAGCAACTAGTTGTAATATTGAGTGTAACGCCCAAGCCACGATTAGGTTGTTACATCGACTCTACATTGCATACAGCTTATCTATCTTAGCTGGAATTGGGATAGATCCATCTAGAAATCTAACCTTGTTTCGAATCGAAAGCGCCAACACAAACAAGTGACTCTAAGTGTTATAGTTGATTCTATTAAGCACCAAATTCTGCGAATCCGAGTGATGAATGTAATAGGTAGAGTTTACATCTTCCAATGGTGATGTAGACATACTAACTTAGGAATGAAGCTCTAATACCATACTATGAAATCAAAAGTATCATTGACCTAAATCTAACAAGTTGTGCAACAATCGTGTTTGTAGTCAAATATGGAAAAAAAGTAGACTGAGAGTGGTTTTGCTATTAAAGTTGTTTTCATTATCTGAACTGTACAAGTCTCTAGTTTATATACAAAGTTGCATGCCAAGCTAACCTTCCAAAACAAATCGATAACAAACTAGCTATCAAAATTGTCTAACTCTAACTGATAACAAAAGCTAATGGCTAGATTAACAACTAACCAACTAACCATCAACTAAATAATAAATATTCCTAGCAAAACTCTTTCTATTCTCTTAATAATATAGATACGATGTCACGTTTGCTATACATGAAAAGAATCGAGATTACATTCCATTCCCTTTCCTCGTGTTTTATAGTATACATAGAAGATAGAATCATAATTTTATAAAATTGATAATCCCGACTTTAAGGAGGAATTTAATCGGAATTGTAATTCCATCCCTCCCTTATTAATTATTCTTAATTAAAATTACTTATTTTACCTGTAATCTAATTATGATATTTAATTAGATTATTTAATAATTAAAAATATTTTTTTATAATTATACCATATCACATTTAATTCCATTTTGTTTTATTCCATTATATAGACATTTTCAAACATAGAAAAGAATTTGTCATCACAGATAATTTTTTTATTCCATTTCAAGCTATTTCTGCATATGGAACAAAATATATTATTAAAATAATAGATAAGAATATTTTCTTATACTTGCAGGATAATTAAATAATCCTAACGAGGCCCAAGGGCCAAGGCTCAATTATCGTACAGACCGCTCCGCACAACAAAGAATTGGTCCGTTCCTCTAAAGGGGAAAAAATTAAAAAGAATAAAAGAATATATATATATATATACACACAAATAAAGCTCAGCTCAGCTGCATCTGTAGAATAGCCACCTGCTGCGTCGGGAGGGATAAAGAGAAAGAAATCCCTACTACAAACTAACTTCCACATATCAATAATTTATGTGAACAGAAAAATATTTGTGGGCATATGATATAAATGCAATATATATGCTCAAGTAAATTAATTCCTCAAAATCAATTGAACTTTACATTTCAAGCGTTGACTTGGGACTATGACCACAAAAAAAATAAAATAAAATAATACAATCACATTAAACAACAGAAAAAGAAATACTAACAGTTGCAATTTATGGTGTCTGTGTCTGAACATTTGAGTCCTTGGATTTATTCTCATCAGAAGATGGTCGATTTTCAGAGTCGTATTGTCTGATCTCCTCAATCATCCTAACTACTTCATCCATACTCGGTCGAGTGTCCGGCACCCTCGAGACACAGGCCATTGCTATCTGCAACATCTGCACCATTTCCTCTTCTATGTTTTGGTACCTCATGAGTTCCGCATCGAAAACCTCAGCTGTCCATTCCTCCCTGACGACAGATTGCACCCACCTAGGAAGATCAACCATATCATCGCGTCCCGGCGACATGGAAGGAGCTTTTCCTGTAAGCATTTCCAAAAGCAGGACGCCAAAACTGTACACGTCCGACTTATGTGTATGTTTACGAGTTTCTATAACCTCAGGAGCTCGATACCCTGGACTCCTGCCTGGGGCAGCCGGAATATTCATGATAGGCGATAGACCAAAATCAGATACACAACCTTCGAGATCCTGAGTGAGCAGGACATTTGATGATTTGATGTTCCCATGAGTGAATTTCGGACCACCCACAGAATGGATATGTGCAAGACCCCTTGCAGCACCAAGGGAGATCCTTAATCTCGAGTCCCAGTCTAATGGAGTCCTTCCAGCACCTCTGCTACCTGCCATAATTAATTCAAAAAACGGAGAGAGGGAGAGAGAGATTATGGAAGTAAGTTAACAATTTTACCCTTTTCTAGTGATGCCGACAAGTTTATGGACTGAACAAGATCAAAAAGAAAAAAAAATGGACGGATAAAGTCGTTATAATGCCAACAAAACCACGGAATTAGGTAAAAGTCCCCAAACTATAGTGACAGGATCAAGAACATTGGTGAAAGCTCACGTATATATATGAAGACTGCCATCTTATACATGTTACCCAGAGAAAGAAAAGGAAATTTCAAATCTCATCTTCAATCCCTTTCCATCCACCAAGGCATGATGCAACACAAAAGAAGGTGCTCAAACCAACTAGACAACTTATTTAGTCTTCTATGAAACAACTTAAAATAGCAAGGTTTAACTCCAATAATTTACTCCATTTATTTAATTAAAAAAGAAATAAATTAGCAGCAACATTTACGAGAAAAGAAGTGGTGGACATCTTCACTTAATAAAGGTTTGAACTGGTGTGACTGCAAAGGATTTCACTCAGTGAGTGTTGCTTCAGATATGGAGTAGACAAGCAACTCTATGATTCAGACTACAAAGTTTTTAAAGCCAAATGAAACTCAAAAAAGTTCAACACCAATTTGGATACAGAATCGAGTCAATCTGCTTTTGCCATTACATCCGTATTCTTTTTAGAAAAGCAATCCCCCCCTTTGTTCATGGATGTGGATGTACCAACATCACGCTGCTGTTAAGAACCACCCCATATCACCTATATATTCTCTCCATTTATTTTATCTTCTATTTTTGGGTGATTAGGTCCTGACACATTATAAAAGTAAAGGCCTGGCTTTTTTTTTTTCTTTCTTTCTTTCTATTTGCCCTATTTCATAATCCAAAGTAGCCTCTGCAAACAGTACCATCGACTTTTTTACTATATTTCATTACATTGTACAAAGTTGAGCCTGAAGTGCCAAGCAATATATGCTAAAATGCTGCTTAATGATATTTTGAAAAGCAAAAGAATTATACAGAGGAAAGGGGGTTGTATACCATGCAAGAGTGTGTAGAGGCTTCCACTAGGCACGTAGTCATATACAAGAAGTTTCTCATCTTTTGAATAATAATATGCACGAAGTGGCACAACATTTTGGTGCCTCCCAACTCGTCCCACGATATCCATCTGCTGCTCAAAATCCTTCTTCCCAACAGCAACTTCCTTCAACCTTTTCACCACCAAGGTAGTGGCCTCTTCTAGGACAGCCTTATATGCTGTGCCATAACTGCCCTTACCCAAAACTTCAGCTGAAGCTCTCAACAAGTCCTCTAGATCAAAGTTATACGAACATCCTTCAAAGAAAACCAGCTTATTTTTGTCTGGTTCCTGCACACCACTACCAAACTCTTCCCTTGGCTTCTCGCCACTGCCAGCACTTGAACCCTTGCCTTTCGTAACAGCGCTGCTTCCTCTGTCTTTCTTCTTAAGGAAGCAGAAGAGAAATGATATACACAGGAAAACCAAGACAGCAGCACCTGCGACTATTATGGCAATGATAACTCCTACGGTTAAAGCCTTCTTTGGGTGGTGTCTCTGTGGGATTTCAGGTGGGGGTGGGGCATTGGTTGGAGAGGGAGAAGGTGGAGAAAGCACGGGGGAGCATGCGTTTAGAGGCGATCCACACAAGAGAGGGTTTCCTATAAAAGATGAATTTGGGTAGTTGTGAAGGGAGGAGGGGATGGAGCCGCTAAAGTTGTTATAGCTTAAATTCAGATGCTTGAGCCCAGGAAGATCGAGACCAGGAATAGCTCCAGAAAGGTTGTTACTCTGAAGGCTCAAAGTAGTGAGGCGAGTCAAATTAAGAATAGGCCTGGGAATTCCTCCGGCGAAAGAATTAAAAGAAAGGTCAAGAACATTGAGCTGAGGAGAGAAGGAGGAAGGAATTGGACCAGAGAAATTATTATGCTGGAGGAAGAGATATTGGAGGGAAGGAAGGGAAGCAACATCAGGAGGAAGAGGGGAGGAAAGTCTATTAGACCGGAGGCTGAGAATGCGGAGAGCATCCAGGTTGCCAATGGTGTTAGGAGGGATAGGGCCAAGGAGTCCAACTCCAGGGAGGCGGAGGGCGGTAACGCGGGTATGGTTATTGAGGGGAGTAGGGGTGCAGGAAATCCCAACCCATGAAGTGCACATTGAAGAGGAAGTATTCCAGTTGACCTTAGGTCCATGGAGAATCGAAGCTGAAAAGCTGAGAAGGGCTTGTTTATCGGAGTTCAAATCACCACAAACCCTACAACCCATTACTGTTACTAACAACAAACCTATAACAACATACCCCGACCCCATTTCTCTTCTTCACAGATATGATGGCAGGACTAGAACCATACTAACAAAACCACAGTACGAGAAGAAAAAAAGGGGTCTGTTTGGGTACTCACGAATCAAAGTAAGTGATGAGATGCAAAAGAAAAAAAAAAAAAAAAAGAAGAAGTGAGTTTAATGCAGTATTGAAAAAAATGGAAACACAAGAAGAAGAAGAAGAAGAAGAGAAGATCGGTAAGTAGGGTTTTTTTTTTTTTAATAAATTCAAAGAATGAAATAGGAATAAATTGAAACATACAGAATAGAATGGAATGACACAAGTAGATTCCTATTCCAAAAGAATAAAAAAAATAAAAAATTGTAGAAGGTGGCGCAGAGTGTGAATTAAGAAGTGGTAAAATAAAATAATCAAAGCAAACCTAATGAAAAATGTAGACGAGGATGATGTTGAAAGTGTAGAGTAGAGGAACAGCAGTTAACACTCCCAAGTCCAGTCCAGTTGCTGTGCTGGCTTTTCACTTCAAGAACTCACCCATACCCATACCCATACCATACTAATACCGATTTGTTATTGTGAATCAATTGTTCTCATGGATGAGGACGGGGATGACGCCATTGCGAAGACGAAGGCGGAATAATATTTTATAAAAAAGTAACTTTACTCTCTTTCTCCTCTCTTTTTTTTATTTTTTTTATTTTTAATTTTAAGGATGGAGATGGACATTCATTCATTCCTCCAGTCCAGTCCACGTCCATATGTCCAATCAACACTTATTTCCACCAAGCCAACACAATAACGTTACAACTACATACAAAAACACAAACGTCATTTGCTAGTTAACGGTACTGGCAGTAGCAGCAGTAGCAGTAGCTAATCGAGTCATAACACATATTAACTGCATATTATTACCCATACCATTTCTCTCGTCTTACTGCTACGAAATGGCAAAAAAATAAAACAATACTATACAAATAGATATGTACGGTCCAATTTTCATTAGTGTTGTTACATGAAATAATTTAGTTAATAATATGAGCTGTTTAATTTGTATTGTACGTACTCATACACTCGCGTATTTTATTCACAACTTCTTCTTTGTAGCTATAATAAATCCAAATCACCTTACTCTTTTCTCCTTTACAATATTCAATAATTTTAAACTAAAATCAACAACATTACATATTAATGGGAATACGCCACCGTCCTAACTTTTAAATATGATAACAATATTGATTAAACAAAATGAACAATCGGTTTATGGGCCAATACTTAACAAAACTATGACACTTTTGCGAATGAAGTCTTGCGTAGAACATAAAAGATGTTGAGTAGAAATAATACATAAATAATAGTTCCAAAATTTTTTGTTATATGGTTGAGATAGTCCTATAATGAATAGTATATCGAATAGCATTATACAAAAGCTGATAGGTTAATAGTAATTAAATATAAGTTTGAAACGCTAACACTTTTTAGGAAACCATTCATAATTATCCCACCTCCATTTATGAATGTCTAAATTAGTTCCATAAAAGAGATTTGTACGTTTGACCAAAATCATAACCAAGGGTCAAGGACTCCATACTCATATTATATTTGCAAAGCACGTATACTGACACTGAGTTGAATGGGACCGGACCCCTCTTTCCCCATTTTCTTTGGGATGTATGATTTCATTAAAATCCCTCGACCAACACCCACAGCTAGAATTTATTTAGTTTAAAAAAAAAAACTGTCATAGAAGCAATCGATTTTCTAGACTAGGAAAAGCAATAGATATAGCAGAGAAAAATGAGGAGTAATAATAGTTCATAGGATAGGCCTAACCATTATACATTGGAATACAAAACCATCAACTTCGGCAAAAAAAAAAACCCATCAAATGGGAGTCTGATAGTGGAATGTCCACCTTCATTTCAAGCAAAAACAAAAGTATAATATCGGCTCAATACTCTCCAAATCCAATCACTCACTTGCGATCCACCAATTTTGGTGGGTCACTCATTTCATGTTAATCCACTGTGTGATAAGTAGTAATTCTAGAAAAAGTTTTTATAATTTTATTATCCTATTATATTATTAAGTTATTTTTAGTAATTAAGTCTATCCTATCGATAGTTCTATATGTATCTAACTCTTAATAGATATTTTTTCAAAAAAGTTAATATAATAACTCAAATAGAACAAATTCATTCATTTAATCATACTATTAAAAAACCAATCTCATTATTGGTACCAAAAACTTCGAACCATTGAAAAGTTAAATAAAAAAAAAGGGAAAAGAAAAAAAAGGGGATTAAAGATTTAAATATAAGAATAAGTTAAATGGTAATAAACATATATATATATCTTTCGCGTTCTAAAACATTAGGGAACGCATCTATCTAGATTCTAGGGTATATATTTGGATGGAGGGGTTTGTATGGTACCTTTTTGGTTCCATGCGCTCCAGGAAATTGAAAGAATCTTCACCTGGATATTTTGGTTGTATTAGGAATAATAATGAGTTTCTGACTTCTCTTGACATATATATATATATATATATATATTGAAATTTAAACTCCCCAGCGAAGCAAAACACTCTTCAACCAATAATTGACCCCATCTCCACTAGCAAATTTAAGAATGACATTATGATGTCTCAACAACCGAATAATAATATCATTATTCCCTTTAGTCTTTAGAACAAAAAATTCTATTTTATTAACTAGATTATAAAAATTATTGATTTTGTGAGGATATCAAAGCGGAAAGAGAAGGGGCTAATCCTTGTTTCTTTCACTATCACAAAACCTAAGATCGCATGTGGTTCTGAGGGGTTAAAATTATTTATTGAATTGAACGCCGTGCAGTGCAGTGCAGACAGGACATGTCTCCAGCCATTTGAAGACTATATCAAGAGATCAATTAGGTAGCGGATTTTTCTACCGAACTCATTAATTAGGGTCCTTTCTGTCAATTTTGAATTATATTAATCAACTTCCATTATACTGTGTCTGTGTGTACTTGGAGAATATCTATAAGAATTTTGAATTAACTAAGGATTGGATTTAATCCGCCCTCCTCCTTCTTCTTCTTCTTCTTTTAATGAAATTTGCAGCTTTAGCGTTCCTCCTTCCTTTAAACTCGCTGTTTTAGACCAATGTCTTTGACATTGATTGCTATATCGCCCTTGAAATCGGCAAAGATTCATTGTTGAGTCTTAAGAGTTTTAACTGTTCAGATTCATACATATACAGCTACCTTGATCAAAAAGCTATTTTTACGTAAAACCAAGTTTCTTTCCTCATTTCCCAGCCATAACATACACCTACCGCGTATCCTTTCAACAAAGTTCAATTGTATTGTGTTGATATTAGAAAATGGGATGAGAAGTGTGATGCTACGCTGCAAAATAAAAAGAAATTAGGCTATGGGAGTATTGGGTTTACTTCGATACGACCATTTCGATACTTAAATAAATAAAAATATTCTAAAGAAAAAATAAAATAATAAAAGAAGTGTTCAAAAGAATCGGGTGCTTGTGCTTGTGCTCGTGCTCTGATCTCCTTTCATAGCTGTAGATCGATTTGAATTTAGTAATTGTGGCCTCCAATACTTAACACGTGAACTTAATTTGAACTTAGTACCACTTCCTAATTTTGAGAGACATGGTTGATATTATGACGGCGAGTGGGTAGTTATTTAGACAAAAGAGATAACTTTTCACACTCAATGTTAGAATTTGAACTCTCTAAAGCTAACTCGATCAAAGCTCAATTTAAAGACAGTTATTTCGAGCTAAAGGATGTCGTCCTGATTTGCTCTAGTTAAGCTATCCTACCTGAGGGCATTTAGGTAACCGATCATCTTGACCAAGTCTGCATACCTGGCAATACTTAAAAGAGATCGGGAATAATGGAGGGAAAGGATGTAGTCATGCAGTAGATCGGATGCTATCTTAATTTGGTTGGTCTATATCCCTAGGGAAACATCTATCAACAAATTGAACCAAGTGACCTTTAAGAAACTCAATGGGAATAACGTAAGATATCTTAACTAGTAATTTATGGTTTTCTTTTGTTGACTCCATAGGTAGATCAATTTCTTTGATAACACTTGGCTAGTTCTCGATTGTTTGCATTATATTAAAAACATCTATAATGTGAATTAATGTTTGCTGATGCTATTGTGGCATTGCTTTTGTTTTTGTGTACCTTTGAAATGGAAATAGAGATTCGTGGACGTTACTCCCTTTTACGTTCATTGTGTTTTTAATGTAAAATGCTTTGAAGAGAGTACTAGATGGATCTACCCATCTTAGCAATACTCTCTATTGAGGATATAATATATAGGAATAGTGGACTACATGTTTTCCACATGAGGAACCCAAGATCTCGCTATTCTTATATGTCACATCATTAATGAAGGATGTTATTAAAAATAGGTAAACTGATGATTTACTTACAATTTTACCCTTTGAGGAGATTGGTATTACGTTAGTTTTAAAATAAAATTATAGAAACACCAAAACAATTGTAAAAATAAATTAATCAGTTATAAAATCCAATCCATAAGAAAATACCTAAAAAGATTCACAACTTAATCGTAATCAAGTAGGGTTATGAGCCAAAATGTATAAGAAAGAAATATATATTCCTAACCTATCAGATAAATGTCCACGCGTATATACTCAAATTGCTAAAAGAGAAGAAAAATAAATAAATCTACTAAAAGTACAAGTACAACAAGAAGTAATATCATTAACAAAATAGTATAGAGTGGCACTTCATCTGTTACTCCTTAAATACTCTTAATTTTCATCTTCCTTGGATCAAACTTATTGAATCTTGCTTATACTCAGTGTAGTACCAGATAATTCTTAATGGAGTAATTTAGACCTTACCTATTTATATTGGGAATGGAGATTCTAAGCTGGATTATACATGTGATGGTGGCAAAAGAAAAATGGAATCCATTAAGACTGAGGGGCATGGATATGCAACTATCATTTCTTTTCTTTGCAAATGAATTGCTCTTAATAGGAGAAGCGATGGAGGAAAATGACAAGTTAATAATGGAAGTTATGGAAGACTTTAGAGATTTATCTAGGCAGAGAGTGAACTACGCGAAATCTTGCCTATTGTTTTTGCAGAAGGATGTCAAGACTTCAATATCCAACATCTTTGGAATAAAACTGAGCTCAAATTTTAGAAAATATCTTAGCATTCTAGTAAAGAAAGGAGGAAACTTTCTTCAGGTGATTTGAATTTTATCCCATACAAGATGCAAAGGAAATTAGTTGGTTGAAAATTAAAACTTCTCAATATGGCGTGTAGTTGTTGGCATCTTATGCATTGGAAAGCATAGTCAATTACTATTTGCAAGTGATACCAATGTCAAAAGGTTTTGCTAATAAAGTGGAAAAGATCCATAGGGATTTTATTTAAGATAGCACATAAGAAACAAAAAAGCCTCATTAGATAAATCGAACCAAGTTGAAGCAACCGAAAGAAGAAGGAGGGTTTGGATTGATGGATATTAAAAGAAGGAACAGAGCTAATTTTGCCAACTTAGCATAGAAATTGAGGGGGAGGAAACTCCTATGGACAAAACTGATCACTCAAAAATATAAAACTAACCAAGGGAGGAATAGGAAGGAAAAGGGATCCCAATTGTACTCAAAGTTGGGCAAAGTGATTGACTAGGTGAATGGAAAAGTATACGCTTGACTAAAGAATGGGAGGAGCACAAAATGTTGGATTGATATATGGATGGGAAAAGATAAGGGAAGTGCCTAGCTTTATGGACCACTTAACAAACATGATGAGTCTTTACTAGTTTTTTAAGCTTGGGATAACAATTTAGGATGGAACGAGATGCTATTGGTTATCCCTTGGATGATCTAACTCGCAGCAGATTAGGGAACTTAGCTTTAAGTTCAGAGGAGGGGGAAGAGGATGTTAAGAGATGGCTTTTCCAAGTTGATGGGGAACTTACTACCAAATCAACCTATTTAGAGTTATATTGAGAAAGTCAAGTTGTAAGAGAGAAGAGCAATTGGAAACGACTTTGGATGCTTCCCACGTATCCTAGTATACAATTTATAAGATGGAGAATTCTTTAAAACGGCCTGGCTATAACTTACAATTTATAGAAGAGAAGCTTATACTTGGATAAGTTATGCCTCCTCAACAGAAGGGAAGAAGAGACAATCTAGTATGCCTTCCAAAATTGCAACTGGAGCACTTAGGTATGGAATAGGCTGGTGATACAAGTCGATAACAAGCCTTATAGTTTCCAAGACGTAAGGAACTAGATACAAGGGCACTATAAAAGAATTAGGATTGACTAGAAAAGAGTAACCGCACGACCTTCAAAGGTATTTGGAAAGAAAGGAATAGGCTAATTTTTAGACAGGAATAAAGAAGTAAATTATGTGGAGCAAATTCAAAGAGAAGATCACGAATGGTGGGTGTTTATCAGAAGGGAAAAACTATAGCTAAAAAATGTCAGAGACCAACTCAAAGTCGATTTGTAACAAAAGATGGTTGGGTGAAATTGTAATGTGATGGAGCATTTGTCGAAGGGCATCAAAAAGCTAGAATCAAAGTACAATGCAGGGATCATCAGGATACTATCCTTTCAGGGGCACACCAGCAGGCAAAAAATCTCTCTCTTGTAGAAACCAGACTGTAGGTAATCAAAGAGGGACTTAAATTAGCATTTCAACAAAGACATAAAAGGGCGATTTGTGTATTAGACTCACAGCAACCGTTGGAATGGATACAAAACACATCTATTGACACTTGAGTGCTGCTATCTAATACCCCAGGAGTGCAAATATCTTCCCACTTGTTTTGAATTCATCCGTTGTTGCAGGGTAGTCAGGGAGCTAAATGAAGCAATAGACATCTTGCAAAGCGTGGATCCCAATTCTCAAAAAACTCTCTTCTTACATAACTTTTCGATATATTTATCCATGTTTAGTTGTAGCACTCTTAGTCGGTCTCAGAACTTTGGTGTGGGAGACTTTTCTCCTTATACTCGTGACGTTGGTTGATTTTTGTTGTCTACGTGGGCAGAGGTTATTCCGTGATGAATCAAGTTTTTAGTTTATTAAAAAAACAAAAAACAAAAAGGCCAACTTCTTGAGGCCAAGATGTAAAACGCCGAGGCATAGACATGCGCATGCACAAATTCACTCGATACTTTTTGAGACACTTGACTAGAATCATTTTAGCCGAACCTCCTTTTCAATCTTTAGCAGTTAGAAAACAACCGAATCACCCTCACAAGATCCGCAACAGTGACTACAGAGCCACCACCACCCCCCAACCCCACCTCTCAACATAAAATGCCACGTCACAATTGTAAAAAGTCTGAAATTATACCCCACCCCCCCCCCCCCC